>CM067582.1:600000-1010000 GCA_034336665.1 Luscinia megarhynchos
AGCAGCTGGACTCAATGATCCCTGTCCTTTCCAACTCAGCACGCCCTCTGAAATTCTGGGATGGACTTACAGCAAAGGACCTCGTGGCCAAGGGCACAGAATAACGCAGACAAATAGAACAGGACTTGTTCCAATTTGCCAATGTCATTTACTGGAGGCTCAAACTGGACCTGCACTGCCAACAGGGCTATCAACAGTGCTGACAGAGCTCACCTTTCCCTCACCAGCCCCTTCCCTCACTGCACTGCCTGCAGCCCTGCAAGCACAGCTCAGCATGTGGTCAGCCCCAGGCAAAGCAACAGCTTTAACTCAATTTAAAACAACTTTTTTTAACTATTAGAAAAATAAAAACGTCTGAAATACAGGTCTCACATCACTGATGCCATGGTCTCATATTGCAAACACTGCACTGTATAAGATAATAAAATCCATCTCACAAATTCTTTAATTTCTGCCTTAAAATCCACCAGGTCCCTTGCAGATGTTGCTGCTATTGGAAGCTGACTGAGAACTTCACCGTAACTGAAAACCCAGCCTCAAATCTGGGGCTCTGCTTAAAGAAAAGTGCAAAGAGGCTTTGCTTGTTGAAGCAAAGTGTAGAGCCAAGAGGCAGCAGATACACACAGCTCTATGACAGGTCCTTTCCCACCTTCCCACTCCACTCCAGCTCCCATCACCATGCCACTCACAGCCAGGTGAGGCATGGGCACGCCCAGAGCTTTGCTGGGTCAGTAGAGGACTGCCAGCAGAGGCCAATACACAATATATTCATATTCTTCCCAATCCTGGCACACAGGCCTCAGCAGGAAATGTCTCTGCTGTCTACACTTCCTCAAAGGCATTGCACCTATTTTTACCCATTACCCACCTGACATGGGAGCACACTTTACCTCTAAAGGTAACAGAGAAGAAATAGATAGATGGAGACGTGACAGTGCAGGGAAGTGTTTCAAACCCATTGTCTAACTTTATTTCAAAAGAAAAACCATTGCTTAACACTATTGCTGATTTCCAGATCAGACACTAAAGTTATAATGTGATTATAGTGTTTTTTATACTTGTAGGCTTTAAGATACCAAAACTCACAGTTAATTGAGCTAAAGCAGTACACTGATGTGTACCTGGACACTATCAGTATTTGATATTAAGAGAAGGAAAAAATACAGACTGCCTTTATAGGACTGTATTTACTATGTTCCTGATATGCATAGGCTTGCAAATGGTTTTCTGGAATCATCTACATCAACAGACTTTTACTAAATTTATCACATGATGTTACCAGCCCCTGGTGTGCTACAGTAGTGCTATATGACCTGCCTGTGCTGAGCAGAGCACTACAGACACAGCAGCCTGCAACTGCTAGGGAGAACAACAGCCACTAGCTGCATCCCACATGCTCAGTGAGAAGGCAGCAGGATAATCTGCTATGAGAAATGAGCCTGTGCTCTACAAAATGCCCCACAGAATCTCAGTGCTCTGCTCTTCCTACCTCAGAGCACGTTCTCTGTCTTGGATGCTGGTGGAGCAATCACTTCTACAAAAGGATTGTTCCTTTATAGCAACCATAGCCATTGGGCTCACCATAAACTCCTGATAAACAACCATGGCTGTGTCAAAACAGGCCCAGCAAAGCAGTGTGCTGTATCTGGGGCAGCTCTCTCACTTCCACCTCCTCTCAAGGAGGATGCCTCTAACAGGTAGAACATGCAAGCTCCTCCTTTCCCAGCCAGTGAACCAGACAGGACACAAAAGAGCTGCAGCTCCTCAGCATTCTGAATTTTCCAAGAAATTGTTATTCAGGAGAGCAGCCACCCAGTAAGATGTTGTGTAACCTTGGCAGAGCACTCTGCACCTCAGAACGCTCCTGCTGCTTGGCAGGTAAGGGTGCAGGCTAATTTCTGTCACTGCATATATTTCAGTTCTTATTGATAAAACCTTAACAGGAGCTAAAATTAAAATACAGAGGTTGTTTGGTTTTTTTAATCTCTCTCAGCATGACTGCTGAGCTATGAGGAGTTACCAGCCCATCCTTGTCTCCCGCACATGGTCTCACCTGACAGTCGAAGTCCTGGAAGTTGCGAGCTGCATTCTGTTAACAAAACACAGGGGGGAAAAAAAAATCAACTTTTTGCTGATTTGAGGCAGAACAAAGTCTGGACAGAGCGGTCCACTGTGGCACTACCAACAGTTCAGACAAATGAACAAGATACAACCCATTGTCACGTCCTCTGGTAATTGCACTGGTTTCAGAGCTCCTTTGTGTACTGCAGCCTTTGTATCTCAGGAGTCCATGAGCACTCACTCATTAGCACTTTAAGAGTGTTACTGTGCTATTTCTGGCCATTAATCCATGCTGGCTCAAACTCCTACATCTAAAGTGGGCTGGTCAGTAAAAACCTTAGTGAGTGCCAGCTCAATAAATTCTGGACTCTGATACGTTGCACAGAACAGCAGGTTATTGAACCACACCCTCCTACTCCATGTCTAAAAAGTACACATGTATTATCTCAAACTTGAAAGCCTTAATAAGGGCCAGACCTTGGAGGTGGCTGCTCCCTGAGGCCCTCATTTTGTTAAAACAAAGTGTGAAAAGGAGAGTCACAGCAAACTTCTCTTCCCATGCAGTCCTGAGGATGGTTCTGGAGTTGCCCTTCATATTTCTCCCTCCTGAGATAGTATCTATTTCCTGTAAATTCAACACTGAGGCCAACTAAGAAGTAATCACTCTGGGAGTCCTTCTGCACCCTGGTTAACAGCACTTGCTGTTCTGTTTGGGTGAGCACTGCACATTGAACCACAACTGATACCACAGCAAGGACTGGATGGGGCTGACCAGGCAATACTTGACAAAGACTAGAAACTTATAAAGTGCAAACCACTCAGATTTGGCATGCTTCAATGCCTCCTACTTAGCTCAGCTGCCAGAAGCAAGGGCAATCTACCCAATCTAGCTGAATTCAAACACAGAAAATCCCAGAAGAATCATGAGCAAGATCTGGGCCACTGTATTTAGGAAACTTGTCTTTTGTAAATGTCTATCTCTTGTTTTGAAATTACAAACTGCCCTCAAAGGCTGTATTCTGCATTTTTATTTGCTGATCTACACTGATTTTGTACTTTCAAGACTCACTCTTCCAGGAAATTTTTTTTTTTAATGGTAGAAGCCCAGTATTCAGCACTAGTCTGTCAGAAAGGCAGCTGGACTACAGATTTCAGCTGAGTTTTCAGATTTCACAGATAGTAAACAGGTATGTTAGAACACTAAAGAAATGAGCAAAAACTAATCCATACAGACTAAAACATAGCAGAATTCCAGAGATTCCACCCATTTTGTGGGGAACTGCAAGCAGTGAGTGAACAATGCACCACAGACAGCCCCTTGGCAGCACAAGCCACTTCTTGATCATCAGCCATCAAACAGCAAGGCCTTAGGAGCTCCTTCCCACACCATTAGACTTGGCTGTCAGCTATGCAAAGTGACCAAATCACACTGCTCATCACCACAGGCTGCAGATGCAAGAGGCTAGATCTTGTTGGGATGTCTGCAAAGAACTTAGGCATTCTCAACAACAGTTTGTGGCAGAATCCAGTGAGGCTCCTCTTCCAGTGAGCCCAGATGGCTCTTCCCCAGCCCACAGAAGACAGAGTGAAACAGCTACTGCAATGCAATGATTTTCCAAAGTCTCAGTATTACAAAAATCTGCATAACTGGGTTCTGCAGACATTGAAAGGAAATGACTCTCCATTACTAAATCCAGGGAGACAGGGCTGTTTTAGGGGTCAAAACAATAAAGGATCATTTAAGACAGAATATTTAAAAAAAAATAAAAACAAAAACAAAAAAAGCATTCCTCTAACAAGGAGAAACTTATTAGAGGTTCTACAGCTACACCAAATCAGGAATGGGATGACCTTTCCAACTGTTGCCTTTGCAAATCCTCAGTACAGGTATGATGCACTGTTTGGCCAGGACTCCAAAATTACCTGAATTGTGGTGGTCTGTCTGTCCTTGAGAATTTAGAAGAGTGGGTGGTGGTAGATTACCAGAGTGGGGAAGAATTTAGTGGGTTTCAGTATTCAAGGTACTTCAATCAGACAGATTCTGGCAGCTAGGGCTCCTTGCCAGACACAGAGCCATGCCAAGTACTCCTGTGAGGGCAAAGCAGCAGCCAGCATTACCTTGTCATTCAGGAGTGGTTTGATCTCTGTCAGCTGAACATCCTGAAGTTCATCCATTGTGCTGCAAGTAGAGCCAATTAATCTTCAAATCAGCAAACAGGGATTCTGAAACAAAGGCACGTTGTTAGAAACTGCATTACAAGACATGCTAATCAAAGAATGCTTAGAGATTTTTCATTAGACTTGTCTGTGCTTCCAATTTAGCCCCCAAGAAGCTGGTTCTTGATGCAACACAAAGCACCTGGAAGTGCAGAAGGCAAACCTAGTGCTGCTGCCACTGTGTCAGTCTGGTTACTCCTTGCCCTGCCCACTGAAAGCTGCCCCTTTCAAGTGAGAAACTTCATCTACTTCCATGCATTGCTGATATTTCAGCCAGAACATGTCTGGAAATGAACTGGAAATTAATTACTTGATCAGAAGAGTGAAAAACTGTTTAGTATTCAGTAATACTGACTTCCCCAGCCATGCCCAACATACCCAAAGGCAGGGCTGTGCTGTTTCCCTGAAACATAGAGCCAAAACCACATCCACAGAGGAGATGGAAGTGTGGAGATCCATGCTCCTTACTGGCAGAGTCCAGAACTCAGGGCAGCCCTTGCTGTACAAGGTGAGATATAAAAATGGTCCTAGGTAATGCTGGAACATGTGCAGACAACACTGTTAGCTTGGCAGCCCAAACCATCATTCCATCAGATGGTGCAAAGTCAGCAAAGGTAAGAAAAAAACATAATGAACAGTATAAGAAGCTGCCATATGTCTATGGGAAATTGCTGCTGTCACAGAGCCAGAGGAGAAATCTTCGAGTATAAACACGCAATGAAGATGGAAGAACAATATGGCTGAGTTTACAAGGCATTTAATTTTTACTCTAGACACTCTGGCTGTGTTTCTAGACAGAAGAATTTCTAGTGCAAGCACCTGCAGCAACATTAGAAGGGCTTTGGCAAGAGATGATCACAGCTGATGGTGCAGACTACCTGGTTGTTCAGGAAAGTTGTAGCTGTTACTGCAAGTGAAACAAAGAAGTAAGCATGTGGTGGCTTCCTGGGCATCAGCTGAGTGTACCAGGAAAATACTTCCAAGTACCATCACAGATCAAAGTCTTTGTCTAAGATATGACAGGCTACAAACCACAGAAGAAAAGGAGTGGAAAAAGAACAATAGTGTTCCAATCCACCTGAACTCCACTCGAGCATGCACTGGGGAGGAGGGATTCACTCCAAAGGCTGTGCAGAGCTGCCCCCTGTGTGCCAGGACCAGCAGTGATGTGGCTGAAGGCAGCTGTCACAAAACAAACCAAACCAAAACGCCTTTCCCTCTGAAAATCTGCCATAGGAACATCCACCTCTTTTAGCTCCTTTGCGTTGGGAAACTCAATTATTTTTCTTTTTCAGACCTTTTGGCTGCAAAACATCAGTTGTGAGAGTTCAAGAAATCAGTTAATCTACAGGCAATAACCCCCTTACTTCATAATGAATTTTTATTCAGAAAAGGAGTAAGAGCCATTATGCAGCACACTGCAAGCCCCAGAGGAAAGCTCATTAATGTTATACTGCTGAGATACTATGAAATAAAAACATAATTCTACTAAGAAATTACAACCTCTATATATACTGGGACTGATTAAGAGCTCAACATCTACCAGGTTCTCTCCCAAACAGCATCACAGGAGGTTACAGACACAAAAGGAATTTCAAACAAGCATCACAAAGCTTATCTGCAGATAAGGTGCAGCCAGGTGACAGGCTAGAATGACCACCTTCACCTTTTTAGTTGGAGAGCATACCTTTTCTCTTATGCTCATCTGAAAAGAATTCCACAAAGGTCATGCTTATTCTTGGGGTCACTCGAGACAAAGAAGTTGTCCACTCTACCCAAAGGAATTAAAAAATTGTGCACACACCAGCCACCTTTCTCTGTGGGTTTTTATACATGTGGGAGTTTTCCTGCATCTTGGGTCCAACACCTTGCATTTTTGCCTAAACCAGAGTCTACAGAGAAGGAGGGCAGCAGTATAATAACCCCTCTGTACTGATCCGGGGGTGACCAAAGAACACCTCAGAGCACCAATTGCTCTGCACTAGATTGCTCAAAGAAACCTTTGCTATAGCCTTGCAGATATTCCTTCTGGTTTCCCCTGAGCTAGACAAAGTCCCAGGGAGGCCTGAGATGCATCCTACACACACCTGCCCAGGTACACTGTTTGCAGTCAGTACAAGCACGTCCATGAAGCATGCAAAGTCTAGAGAAGGGCAGACACACATTTGGTACCCATGCACTACACTGTTAATCATTTATTATATGAAAAGAATAAAAACCTAGTAGAGGTTCAAAGCAAGGATTATCAAATACATTTATCTCATCAACTTTGATTTAATACTTGGTCTCTAGATGCAACTACAGTGCACACAATAAACAATACTGAAACTACTCTGAAATTAATCTAATGCTTATCTTCCTGGTCCACTATTGCTCTAAATGCTGTCTCAAGGGAAGGGGGGTCTCTAGGGTAAGCTGTTGTCAGCCACAGAGTGCACTATGTGCTGCCCCTTTCTCAAAGCCAACTGGGTAACAACAAAAAAGGGCTGCTGATTTGGGTGCAGAGAATTCTGTGAAACTTCCTTGAGACAGAAAAGACAACCTCCCTTAACACCAGCTGGGTTCAAACAGCTGTGAAAACCTCTGTATGGAAGCTCACAGAAGAGTAAGAGACTTGTTCTGCAGTGAGTCTGCAGCACAGTCAGCCTACTCAACTCATAGCATTTCTCACCCAGAAGTGGGACCTACAAAGATCCCTCCAGCAGGAGCCAAATAGTGAGGTGTGCCAGGAAGTCACTGAGAACTGCTCCACTGAAAGCAAAATCATACAGAAAGATTAAACCTGCACAGCCTCAGACAGTGGATTTTTTCTAAAAATTTTGACTCTGTATCTATTCACCTAGCTTGGAAAGTTTTTGGAAGGCTTTTTGAGGGCACAGAGGGTTCCCACCACTGCCTGCAACCAGCTTTTTTAGTGTGCTGAACCAGCTCTTCCCAATCCACTCACTAGGGAGCTCTGCAGAAAATGGCCTCAGGACTTCATTTTAATCTGGTCAGAGGATATTCCACTGGCAGATGCACGTACTTTTCCCAAGGTTTTAGCAAGCTCAATGTGATTGCCCTAGATTAAATCTGGGTAATTTGTCATTACAGCACAAAATCTCCTAGCTCTACATGACTATTTGCCACAACTTCATCTGAGCACTCTGCTATGCTAACAGCAACACGTGTTTTGGTTTGAAACATGGGAAACTGGCACATTTGAGCAGAAAAGGCCACAAAAAATTCTCAAAAGAGGAAGCTTTGTAATAGAGAGACATCTAGAGCATGTAGAGCACATCTCCAAGTGCAGAGGCAAAGGAAAGTGTGGGGGGTGAGCTGGGCTATCCTCTGTTCCAGCCATGCTAAAAAGACTCCTTGTAAAAGCTCTGCAGACTTGTCTGCCCAGGAAACAATTTTCTCCCTCCATTCCTCCTGTTATTTAAAGAGACAAACATGTCATTTCATAAGCTGAAAGCAAGTTTAAAATACCACAACAAAGCAGCATAAATATTCATAACACTGAAAAGATTTTTGTAGAAGACAGGCCACAGGCAAAGCAAAAGGTTTGCCTGAAACAATCCATAAATGGCCCAGTACCACCTGCTTTGCAAGTATTCCTCTTGCCTCTATTTATATATTACTATAAATACACTCAAATCCCCTAACTAAAACTATCCACCCCTTTCCAAAGATTTCCTTAAGGCTGAAGCAGATTCTATGCTCTTTGAAAATCAATAGGATGAGAACCCAGGAAAGATGTGGTGAATCACTAAGCACAGAGACCAGAATCAGAGTAGAAAACCGAATGCGACAAAAAAAAAAGTTCAGTAAGTCAAGAGCATGAGTATTACCAGCCTTAACCCACTGAGTGTAAACCACAGTATCTGTGGGTTCTGAGGCTTCACTTTCTGGTCACTGAAGCTCCTAACACAACTGCACAACCCTGCAGGGTTAGGAGCTGCAAGAGCTGTACCTTGAATCAAATCTCTTCTTACGGAGGTACAATCTTTCCACACTATTTAGGAACTCAGGGCAACAAAACCTTGCATTCAGAGGCTAAAAATTCTTGGTTTTTCACCTCAATTTTCACTACAGCTTGTAATTTGTTCCCTCCATAGCCACTTACACTCTCACTTTGTATGTTAACCATACTGAGGCAAAATTACACCCATCAGTTGTCAAGCTATGCTACAAAACATGGCATTACATATACCTAAAAATATGCTCCCTCATTTGGCAGACAACAGAGGCAAGCTGAAGAAGCTTCTCTCTAGGGACTCACAGCCATGACAGTGAGGGTAAGGTTCCTGAGAACCACTCCCTGACCAGTCACCTCAGAAGATGGAGAGCAGAAGTGTTGCTCCAATGAATACAAAGGAAGTGGAACAAACTCACAATTTGCAACCCACGCCAGAACCAAAGAACAGTACCCATGGTCTGCAGGTTTGCTGCTCAGGCATTTATTTCTTCAGCCACGTGTGCTGTGTCACTCTCCACTGCAACTTCTCCCTTCCTTTACAAGGGGATTCTCACTTCCTGTGCCACTCTTCCACAGATGGGAAACCCAGCTGCCTGGTAGGGCAGATCATGGGCCCGGCATACAGATCTCAGCTAACCTTCATTTATGGGCCTTGAGACCCCAGGGCATTCCTGTTCTGCTGCTCCTCTGCCCTGTGCAAGCCTCTGGACAGCACTGTGCTTCCCAAAACCTGCCTAGGCTACTCTGTTTTCTATAATAAATGCTGGCTGACATGGTAAACTTCCAGAGAAACAGGCAAAGGGCCCAAATTCAGTTTCAAAAAATTTCCCAAGGTTACTCACTTTGCCCTGGGGCCCAAGGTTAGGCTCAAGCCAAGGTTGAAACCAGCTCTTTGAGACACATTTTCATAAACAAAGTTTAGCTCTTACCTAAGGCAGGGGGAAGAATTCAGAAAAGAGTGGAACCAGGGAGGAATTACCTCACCACTTGTGCTTCTAATTAGGGATTCTTGTCAAATATGCTAATTTGCTAAACTTGCGAAACTGTATTCACCCTATGCAGGGGTGGGCATTTTCCCATATCTGCCCACGGAGGTCCGAATACAGACCAGCCTTTATATTACCTCCTATCCTAATACTGTCTTAGGAGTGTGTTGCTTCATTCCTAGCTCTTCAAGGCATCACTGCACTCAAGCAAAGCAATAGCAGCTTCCTAACCCACCATGACTGTACATCCCTGAAATCTTAACTACACCTAGGACAGAAATGTCAACTGGTGCATATAATTTCTAAGGTGATTAAACAAGACCTACATTTAACAATGGTTTTGTAAGAAAAAGGTCTGTGCCATCTCTCCTGATCATGGTATCTCTTTCAAACTCTTTCCAATAATTCTGGATTAATCAAATTTTAATTAAAAGCAGTGTTATACTGTCATGGGTGTAAGTGAGCTCAGCAAGCAGGACACAGTCCCTGGTGAGAGCCTGAATTAACAGGCATTGACATTAGGGCTGATTAAGCAAGAATGCTGTAAAAAGTCTTTGAAGCACTTGACATTACCTGGACCAGTGCCCATGAAAACATTGTTCTATACTGAGCTCCCCTATGCAGGACAGTCCAAGAGGTTTTAGAGTGGGGACACCCAGGATATAAACTGGAATGAGAAATTTCTCCGATGAAAATTGTGCAAATTATTGGCTTTGAAAGAGTCTCTTGGTATCTCTTTCAGTGATTGTTACCACCAGCTATGTTTCTCACATGATGTTCTATGTCCTTTATTCCCAGTGGCATCACTCTAAAGCAACACCTCTGTTACCCAGTGTCAGAGCTCACAGGGCTCAGACTGGACTACAGAGCCAGTTTGATGGTGAAGGACACGTTCAAACAGCCTGGTCCAAGATGTTTTCACATCTACTGCCACTCCCCCCCACTTCCACTAGCCCTGCACTTCAGGAGGTCCAACCTAGGCACTGACGAGTGCTCTTGAGGCTTCTGGCTAGACATTTGTCCAAACCAAAACAGTGCAGCTCTTCATCAGCACTGTCACCATCAAGGCATCCACAGCACCTTCTCCTCCTGCCATCTCCTCCCTGTCCTGTGTCCCCACCCTCCAGCACTCACTATGATTAGCTGACCTCAGTTGCTCCCAGCACACACCCGCCCCTGCAACACCAGGCAAGTGGGGAAAATGCTGTCTGCAGCAGGAACATGCTCCTAAGCAGCTTATGATGAAATCTGACTGCTTTCCACCAGATCCTTCAGTTTCCTCTGCAGTTTTATTTTCAAGCTTGCTCTGCTTCATTTCAGCCATGTTTCCTACTAACAAACTGTGTTTTCGCACTTTAAGTGAAAAAAATTAATCAAATGTGAATACATATCGCATTGAGCAAAATAGTGTTCCAGAGCAAGGTGAATTGGAAATCTCTTTTTTTGCTTTCAAAACCATTACAACAGCAAATACATATTGCAGCCAAGAGAGGTTGGTAGTGGCTCAGCTCTCTATACAGGCTCTCTGTGCTGGAACCTGACTGGCTGTGACTGGCCCCCAGCCAGCTCACTGACCGAGAGCTGCCTGCTTACCTTTATCAGCAGGGACTGGCTACTGTCTGCTCTCTGTAACCAAACCCCTCCTCCTCTCATGAGGCACACACACCATCTGTCTGCAGATCTCAATACAATTGATTCAGTTCTAATACTCCAGTCCTGAATAAAGCTGAACCATCACACAAGTTTCAAGTTTAACCCCTCTGCGTTCAGAAAGACTTGGTTACAGCAGATCAATTCCTGATTTCATTCCCTAGAAATCAGCGTGAGATAAGGATGTATCACACCAAAGCAACAATGAAGGAAAAGCTGACTACACCAAAGTCTAAAACTAATTAGTCAATTAAGAATTAAGAGGAATTTTCTCAGAAGCCTGCTCACAGCCTCTCTCTCAGGTAAGGACAGCACAGCAAGAACATGGCAAGGTTTCTGTTTATGGGACCTGGATGCAATTGCAGAACCATGTAGGCTGGAAGAGATTTCTGGAGGAGAGATTACCCTCCAAGCAAGAGTAATTTCAAAGCTGCATCCAGTTGTTCAGGGCCTTACAGATTTGAAAATCTCTAAGGATGTAGATTCTAGCATTACATACCGTTCTCATTGCAAAAGTAGTTTCCTTTCATCCAGTGGGAATTTCCCTTGCTGCAAGTGGTATCAACAATGAGATTTTTAACCTGAAAATATCACAGGCCAGAATAAAAAGAAAAATGAAAATGAACACATCAGAACTATTTAAAAATTCCCTTTCTAAAACTGTTTTATAATAAATAAGGGGTTGACTCAGATACTTCACATTAAAGGCACAGCTGGAGCAGAAATTCATCTCCTGGTAAATTTTTCAGGGAAAATGTTAATATATCAAGAAAAACAGGCTTAATATTAAATTGATTGCCAACTCTGAAAAATGTTCAGTATTTTCTACAATAAGAACACACGGAGGGAGAACTGCACAAGATCTAAGCAGTGTATCATCCAGTCTGATTCAGTTCAAGATCAAATGTCTAGGATACAGAAGAGGAGCACCTGACAATAATTCCCCCTTGCCTGTACATCCATCTGTACTTCAGACAGCATCTGAAATCCCTGTAGAAGCTTCTTCCCCAGTGCACTGAAACACTACTGCTCCTTGTGAACACAAGTTATTTATTTTCACACTTTGTGCTGCAGAGAAACAGTAAGGCAGCCTCAACCATTAAATCCTGGTGCCTCTCTCCTTCCTTGAGTCACAAAAATGATCCAGAACTTGACGTACTATTTACAGAATACTCTTTCACCCCACTATTACAACCCCCACCCCCCAAAATGTGCAATATAAAGTAACACACCCTGGAGATTCTATCAAATACTAACTCTTTCTGACAGCCCATTTGGCCAGTTCTGAGCAGTCACAACTTCCCTTGTACACACATGTTGTCCAGAGAAGGAACTTCCCAATGCCCTTGGCAAACAGCAAGGATTAGAATACCAGCCTCAATCCTACAAAAGACTGACAATACCTCCTCTAAAGACAGCTGGCTAGCCAACACTCACCTGGAGAGAAATTATCCAACACTTTTTCTTTCTGTAATGTTACTTGCACACTTCTCTCATATTAACCTTTATGCAAAATTTAAACTGATGCATGCCTCCCAGACATAAAATGAAAGCCCTAGTTACTTCTGTATTGATTTTATTCATTCCAACATTACTCTTTTCTTTTTTCCTCCCTTTCCAAGCTTTGTTGCCATATTCTTTTGGAAAATGGCAGCTGTATTATATATCCCATGCCCAGTATTGCAATGTTATAGCTGTGGTATCTAAAAAAATCCTCAGAAAATATTTAAAATGTTCTGAAGAAGGGTACTTGTACCATAAGATGTAAGGAAGACAGCATTAGTCAGGTGAGTTGTGGTACAATCAGGTTGGTTTAAGTCACCAGGAGGGAACCAAAGCGTGGATACTCTTTTTAGCCTCCTCCACAGCAAGTTCAGCTACTGAGCATTAGCTGACTAGTGGAGAGGTCTGAGAACACCCAGGGAGCACAGGACATTCAGCTCAGTTATCTGTGAAACCTCAGTAACACAATTACTCCGGAACATGGTAACACTTCAGAAGTACAATGACAGTAACTCACCACCAAACACTTCCTCAGCACCTCGAGTCCAAGCCAGCCTGGGGCACAGCCCTGCCCTGCTCAGGAGCAAGGTGTCCCCAGGGAGACACAAGGTCCTTGAGTCCATGTGCTCACACAAGTGACCACGAGGGGTTAGCTCAGCAATACCAGCACTCCAATCCCATACTCTTTCAAACTCCAAATACCTCAAGGGTTTGCAGCTAAAGATCATAGCTTTTATTTAATGAACTGTAATGACATGCTTCTGTGACCAGACACCCTTCTGCACATCAGGAGCAGAGGTTAAACACAACTCAAAAGCACAGTTTACTTCAGTACTTTATAAGATGAAGGTAGTTAAGTTTGTCTTTACAATTCAGTAAAGAAATGTTTAGCAAGGTGCTAAATCGGCCTAAAATGGCAACAAATTAATTCTGTCAATAAATATGCAAACATAACAAAACAAATAAATAGCACCCGTACACTGAAACCATATCCAGTTTCCATGAATCCAAAACCATCTGCTTTTTTAACTCCTGTGGAGCAATCCCAAAACAACACTATTGCAACTGGTTGGTATTTTAATATCTTATTATTTCTCTGGTAGATGCAGCTGGAACTGCCACCACAGCATAAGAAAATGCCACCATCCCAGCTAATGGTCAGGCAAAGAGGGTATATTAGGTCTTGCTGCCACAGAAGTTCTAATACACCAATCACAGCCTGAAAACAGCAGACACAAGGTGAGGCTGTATGTCCTGAGCTACAGGAACTGTATTTGACTTTATTAGGTATTTGTACTACAATATTTTGCTGAGAAGTTGCACTGATTTTCCCAACAAAAATTGATCAGAGGGGCCATTTTAGCCTGCCAGGCTGCATGTACCTACTCCACCATTGGAAAGGATTTCTCTTGTGAACAGAGCTCTAGAGCTAAGCTTACAAAGCCCCATGAACAGCATTCTGATGAAGTGTTAACTGCAGAATAAATCAGCTTAAATCCAGGGAATTGCTCCAACAGATTAAAAACTCAATGCCAAAGAGAAACGAGGAGGTCGTGCCCCCACTTCAGAAATACCTCACTTGGTTTTGAGCCTGCCACCCACTATTTCCATTTGGTGGTCTTAGTCCTTTTATCGAAAGAGACACTGAATAATGGGTTCACACATACACAATGCTGCTAAGACTGTGCTTCCATCATACCCTCTTCCAAAGACATCTTTTTGAAACTGAAGAGCTTTGATCTATTCATCATTCTTTACAAGGAACTCATTACACATATTTGATCATTCACATCAGCCTTTTCTGAATCTCTCCCAGTTTCACTGGGTCTTTGATAGCACTGGGACTAGAACTCATGCACCCCTCACAACACAGGTGCACTGTGAGCTTAGACACCACTGTTTCCTAGTTTGATCACTATTATTTTTCCACAAGCATCTAACCTTCAATTTGCTTTTCTAAACAATGAGATAATATTTTGATAGAGCTGCCTATTATAATCCCCAGTTCTGCCTCTGACTGGAAAAGCACTTCAGAGTTCATCACTGTACACATACAGTGGGGGCTGTTCTGCAGCTGCATTACTTCACTCTGCTGAATTTAAAATGCTACTTTATCACTTAGTGCCACAGACACTGTTTCCTCAAAGCTAACTATGATAATGTATGATTGTTGATACAAATAAATGTCACCTGTCTTAAGGTTTTTTTTCTAGCTTTGACTTCTCTGTGCTTTTGGCTTCCACGTCTTTCTCTGGCAATGGTTAATATCGTGAAAACACGGTATAAAATAAATCTCCCTGATTATCTTCTGTCTGATTTATTGCTATACTTTTATTGGATGTCCCAATAGTCCTCATGGTCTCAGAAATGCCAGTTATTCTTCACTCACCTCTTGCATCAGTCACCCTTTCATAAAGCTTTATTACTTCCCTTTGTCCTCCCAGTGGCTTCTTCCCGAAGTGCAAAATCCTAAACTGTTTAATGTCTCCTTCTCTCCTCTAATTCCAGGCCTTTGCTCTCTCATCACCTCGCTTTTTTCTAGTTCCCTTAGACTCAAGAGTTTGCCAGATTATACTGATAATGAGCTCCAGTGTTGATTATTCATGTGGATTTACTGCTTTATAGGCTTTCACACTTCCTCAGGGAGAGATCAGAGTTTCCCTTTAGAAGTGTGCCTTAATGCTGCCACAAACCTTCAGGAACGGGCATGCAACCTTCCACATACTGCCCTGCTTCCTCCACTACTCCCAGAGTTGGAAATTTCATCAAAAATATTTTATTACATAATTTTAAATCTAAGATGCTCATATGCTTCTCTTTTGACCTCAAGTTGACTTCCACTTTGATTTTTTTTTAATTAGCCCTTTTATGTACGTTTGCTTATTTGTGTATAAGCTACACCAGGAGCTGCAAAGAGAAGTGTCCATCCACTGCAGAGAAGTCCTACACTCCTCTCCTTGTTCAAGAGCTTTTATGAAACAAAGGGTGCACAGGGAATCATCACAGGCTCAGGCATTCATTTCTTTTCAAATGGCTTGATCTGGTTTAGTTAAGTAAGTTCATCATGATCTCTTTCTAGGCTGTACTCTTGGCCTTCTTGGACCCTTCAGATAAGGCTTATGTCAATATTATTCAATGCAGTAAAGTCAAAGATCAGTTTCTTTGATCTATCTGAACCTCCCGTTTAGCAAAGGAACACAAATTTTTCTCCACAATTCCTTCATCAAACCACACATTGGTATTAAATACTCTTGTTTCTCTTGGGATCTTTTGAGTCAGCAGGGAATAACTTTGCATTTAATGAAGGGACCAACACTTTCCACTGCAGTCCAGTACACTGGCACCTGATATACCCGTATTAAATATTCACCTCAGTTAGATATTAAATGTTTTTATTTTCCTTCAAATGAAGGTGTAACCAGAGTTGTAAAATAACAAGATGTTATTTCTTGTAACCAAGAAAGAAGTAAAAGCTCTAAGACTACTTCTCCTGCAATGCCTCTGCAGCCAGTTTGGAGGAAAATAGAATACTCACCATCACTGATTGAAGGCTGTTTTCTACCTTCTACTCTGCCATCAGCAGTAATAAAAGTTATTGCTCTTCATCTAGCCACTGCATGAGAGAGACAGCACAGCACCACTCAACCAAGCTTCTTACCAGGTCATGGTGATTGTGTTCATGCAGCTGCTCAGAGGAAGAAGTAGCAGCTGTCAATGTCGTGACTGTTCATCCCATAAAAATGAGGAATAGACAGGCATGCCAGTAAAATAAGGATGGAACTTTCTAATAGCTGCCCAGAAACCACTGCAGGCCTTGTCTCTTTGGCCAGACAGGAGAAAGAGATCCCCCTCCTACTGCAGCTGCAGCCAGGAGCTCAGAAGCAGCACAAGACACCAGGAGGAAAGCACCTCTGCTCCCCACAGCCTGACCTTCCCTGTACCCTGATGGACACAGATTACTGAACCCTGCTGCAGGGAAGCACAGAACAAGGGCATGGAACAAGTTCCTTGATGGATGGAAAGCAGAGTGCCAGTCTTGAAAGCTGAGGTCTCAGACCCTGGAATCACTGCTGCTCAGAAACCTTGGGGTTTTCTTAAAAACATGAAAGAAAATATGAATCTAGTGATTTAGGATAGGATAAAAATACTTCAGACTGCACTAAACGAAATTTAAAGATCAGGATTTAAGCTCTGTGAGCCTTTCCTTACATAATGCTATGACAATACAAAGACTGTATTTGCTTAAGTCATTTTTAGGCCAACAAGTTGACTGATGATGGCTTCTACATAAGCAGTCCATTTTAACACAGAGACAGGATAAAAATAGCAACATAAGTGCCATGCTTATAATCAATGCATAGCCCAGGACAGTTGAAAGCTACAGATCTGAGAAAACATTAATACATCACATCAAGGAATAAAACTATTGAAAAGCAAGTTGTCTGCATTACAACACTTCTCAGCACAGACAATTAATGCTTGGGTAACAAATTAAGCTTTCTGGTGCAATGTGTTTCATGCCATTTCAATTTTCTTCCCCAACAACTACTACCTACCAATGAGAAAAAGCAGATTCATATTCTGGAAACTTCCCTAAACGGCTGAATAATATGTGTCTAAGCAGTTCTTGCTTTATGAAAAAGAAGTACTGACAGTATTTCCCCTGCATTTATACATAGTTTTAAATCCATATTTCTATTCTACTATGAATTTCTTCAAAGCTTACTATACCATACAGTATACTTTAGTCTATTTCTTATTTCTTCCTTTTTTTAAGGAGAGCACAGGCTTCTCTGGCTGTTTTATTGCTTTTATTACTAAGAAACTCCTGTCTTTATTAAAGAAAAATGAAACAAAGTCAAGGGGTTAAAAGTAGTTATCTTTTGTAAGGCCCAAGGAAAACCTGCATTACTCTTCTACTACCGACAAAAAGGATAATAGAATGCTCAGTGAATGTCTCCTCCATCTGTCTGAGAAATTCTATGCAACATAACTTCCAAAGCTGGCATTTGAAGGCTGTCTTGGGCTTGTTTCACAAGCCTAAAAAAAAAAAAAAAATTAAACAAGGAAAAAAGATGAAAGCTTTTTCCCCAGATCAAACCAGCTCTTAAGTACACTTCCTGAAGCTCAGCCCCAAGTAATACAAGCACTCAGCTCACTGTCCCTTCCCAAGAGCTGCTCCTGAGCTGCCTCCCAGCGCTGCACATTCCCATCTGCTCCTCACTGCTGACGCTGGAATTCCTACAGAAATCCTGCTCCCTTCAGCATGTCACAGCTAATTAAAAAAAAAAAAAGGCAGAATGACAGACTTCTTAAACATTTTTAGAAGTCACTGCACTGCCAAGGAAAACAATGTTCAGTATGGAAATACAATTTTCTAACACCTAAAACCACTGCCAGAAATGGAATACATTCACATGGAACAGGCTCAGGACCCCCTCCCCAGAAACCAACTGGTAAGGTCTGCAAACCACTTTAAAGCCATTTTTATACTGGTATGAGTGCAGCATACATATAATTAGTAGCCTAAAATTCCCCTTGAAAACGCTTCATTTAGGCAATTACTACCAAATGTCACAACAAAAGCCATTTCCCACAGTGGAAGCTCAATCTCTGTCCGCAGGGCTTGAAGGTTCATTATCCTCATGGATCTTCTGGAAGCACACGTGACCAGGCAGAGCTGGTGCTGACGCTGTCGCTCCCCAGATTCCAAGAACTGCTCAAATACCTGGACAAAGCACTGCCTGGCTACCTACAATTTGGAACCTGTTGCCAACATTTCTACACATTTATAAAGAATTAATGAAGACATACTCAACAACAACAGGAAACCAAACCAAACAAACAAAACAAAACCAGCAAAAAAAACATTTGGTAAGGAAGGCACAAGAAGTCTCTGTTATTGCTTTGGTAAGACCATCTCATGCCAGAGAGGGACCAGAAAGGAAAAAGACTGGAAAGACTGGAAAAGACCTCTAAGATCATTCAGTCCAATCATTAAAATACTAAATCGTAAAAAAATCTTCCATTTGCCACTCAAATTATAGATATATCAGAAAGCAAGATGGGGAAAGGGGGGCAGCAAGGATGACTGCATCCTTATCTCTGCACCTCCACCTCTATGCTCCCCAGCATGTTCAGAAGAACCAGGACAGTCCCCAAGGAAATCAGATCAGCAAAGGTTTTTAACTTCCTTGCAGGTCTGGGATGGAACTGGAACACTGGCTGAGTGACAGGGAGTGCTGCAGTACAGTCAACCACTTTTAAGGCAAGTAACACCTCTGAGCAGCCATCACAGACCTGAGATGTCTCCTCCCCTTGGAGCACAGCCACAGAGAAATCAGTCAGCAATTACTGTCACAGAAGAGTCTGGTCACAGATCCTCTGGCCACATGCATCCAGACAAGCATATAGTCAAACACCAGGACAACAAAAATAAAAATCAATCTGGCTCTAAGTTTTTTAAAAAGCTTCTCCAACTGCAGGCATCACACTTTGCAATTCCACATCAAAAACTCTTCTGTGTGTTGGAAGCAGAAATGCTCATGGTTTCTATTTTTCTAAGACTTGAACTGCTACAAAGAGATCAGAGAAAAAGCTTTTGGAGAGCAACAGAGCTCACACACAGGTGGAGGTGCTTCCTGAAGCCTGGCTGGCAGCAGGACAGACTTTGAGTTGTTTGGGGCATTTTAGCAGAAGCTTAGAAAAACTTTGTCATCCCTTGAAATCACAGGCAACTTGTTTCTGGCTCCTGCCTCGTGGTCAGCTCCCACAACTGAGTCCAGGGGCAGGACAGCCATGAGTGCCAAGTCCATTTAAAACAGATACAAACACAGAAATTAAGTGTCCAAAAGGTATTGCATACCTGGGCAAGGGGTCTGCTCAGTGTGGCCAAAAAGATATTTTAAATCTTTACTGTCTTATGCAAGACAACATGGCAGCATTCCCAGGCTGGGGTACACCTGGATCTCTACAGCACACAGCCCATATTGCTGCCCCTCCCTGCAGTGGAGGCCTTGCTTTTTCTTCAGCGTGGCACCAGGAAAAAACAAAACAACACTTATGCAGAAATGCCCTGAACCACTTCAGTAGCTCTTCTGTACAAAGCTACAGCCCCCTGAGCTTCTGTATTACTCACTCTGCTGGAAAAGTCCAGCTCTTCTGCACCTTAGCATTTGTGCTGAAATCTTGGCAATGAACAGGTCATGAACTGAAAAATATCACTTGAGAGCCCTAGATTATGGCAACTCTCCAGTTTCAGTAATTCAGCTCTATAGCACAGCAGCACAAATGAGCTGGTGCCCAACACCACCAAGGCACATTGTGGCCAGGGAGACAGCCCAGGCTGCAGCTCAGCACTACAGGTAGCACAGGCAAGCCAAGGACTCACCAAGGAGACATCCTGATGGCTAATCTTCTAAGCAACAACTCCTTTCTTATGTTTCTTAGAACACCAGAGCAGCAGCTACAGTAGTTGCATTATATAGGTATTGCACAGTTTAAAATGCTGAATAACATCCCTCCTCCCAAAGCAATGTCCTCACTGTGATCCCACAGCGCTGCTCTCAACCCCAGTGTACTCCTGGATCCCACAGGCACTGGGACCATGCTCACCTGTGTGGGGATGGAGCAAAGACCATCACTGACAGGTCACCTCACAGCCTGTTCAATAAACACAAACCAGCAGGAATACCTGATCAGTGTTCCATTCACCTACTGCTAGAAGTAACAAAAAAAACCCAACTGTCACTGATTTTTTTCTCAATTATTAATGTTTCGAAATAAATACTTTAAAATGCTAGGAAGGAATAGTTTTATTCTGTGGCTGAGCTAATCCACACGAAGATTTTCACCAAGCCCTGTGCCTTTCTTTAGGTGAGCCAATGGATAAAGCCCAATTGCATTGTAAAATGGGAAAGAAAAATCTTCCCTGGCGTTCCTGAGGGCCATATAATATGTATTTTAAAAATCTTTTTATCTGAGCTAAAGGAAAACAGAAGTTTAATTTGTAACAAGGGCGATTTCTTTCTGGAAAACCACATCAGAATGAACTACATAGGCAAAATAACAAATGTAGAGTTCTTATACAAAGATTAAACCACTTGTTTGTCAGCTGAGCAGCCTGCCCTTGCCCAATACTCCCAGTGTTGTTCTATGAGCTCTCCAAAGAGGCAAACAAGCCATGCAGCACGTGAGTGGCAGCACAGAAAAGCAGACTGAAACCCCTCCCCAAGTCACATCTTCTACTATCTGAACACAAGCCCTCCTTTTCCAATCTAAGTCATAAACCATATACTTACACAAATCAAGTTTTTCTTTCTGCCTATGCAAAGGCAGAAATACCCTTCACAACCTGAACCCATCCCCCAATCCCCAGATTTTATTGGTTAAGTAATAAATTTCAAAACTACCAGAGCCAAAAGGAACTGCTAAAACATAAGCACCTAACTTCAGTTTCCACACAAAGACAGTCCAAAAAAAGCCTCAGCACTACAGAAAAATCCACTGAAAACTACTATGTGTGACAACAGTACTGGAGACTCCAGGAAAATTTTCAAGAATAGATCTGAAAAACCAATTTAGTGAACAGAAATTTCATTAAATACCTACATCCTGTATTTAGAAAACTTAAATGTACACAGATCTCATATAATTCTGGAATTTACAAAACACTGTAAGGGTATCAGTAGCAAAATTTGTGAATTTCCAATTATATTTTAAGTATATTTGATGCTTATAAATAAATTTGAATAAAGTCCATATATAAAAAGTATTACTAGATTCTTATTAATGTACATAAATGCATAAATACATAAACCCTCTCCTTAATCAGTGTCTTTGTTTAAGGAATTTCAGATGCTATCCCAGGGTCAGACTGTTTATCTGCCTCAGCACAGGGAAATCATCCAAGAAGTCACAAAAGGGATTGAATTAGTACCTAGGTGTAATTCATAGACCAAGCCATGCTAATCTAACCACAGCATCAAATGGGACCATTTGAAATAAGAAGGAACACACAGCCTCAGCCCAGACCAGACTAGAAAGGCTGGCTAAAGACCTGCAGAAAAATCCTCTGAGAGCAATAACAGAGAAATAAAATAACAGATTAAATTCAATGTAAATAAAGTTGCAGTCCGAAGAGAAATGGTCCTGATTTCACATATAGAGTGGTGTGCTCCAAACTGATCATTAACATTCGGAAAATCTTGCTGGAGTCACAACAGATTGATTAAAGCATCAGTTCAAAGTCATTTCACGCACAAAAAATAATGTTAGAAAATTATTAGCAATAAAACCACCATATAAAAATATAGTATGGGTGCATCTTAAATCCTGGATGCAGTGCCTGCTCCTTCCTTTCAAGAGAACATAATGGAAAGGAAAATATTTTTTAAAAGGCAACAAGGTTTGAAAATAGGAATGAGGAATTACCAATCAGGCTAAGGTTCTTCTGCCTGGAAAGAGAGATTGCTGCAGGTGACACACAACAGAAACCTGTAAAATCACCAACTGAATGGAGAAGGTAAATTGAAACCAGTTCTTCACTGTGTCCAAACAATACAACAGCGAAGGATAGGAAATGAAGCCAGCAGCTGTGAAGTTCAAAACGAAACTAACAGAGGTAGTCAGCACTTACAAGAGGATTCTGTGCTCTGGAAAATCTCCCCTGAGATGTGGCAGTGCCTTACATTTAACTGCATGGGAGACATGGGCTAGCTCACAGAAGAAAAATGCATTAAATCATGAACAAAATAAAAGCAAACAGCATCTACCTCTTGACATCCTACAAAAGACAAGACACAAGGGAGCCATCAGGCAAAGATTTATATTATACATCCTGACCTTATGCTCTTGTCTTTTGGGTCACTGTTAGAAAAGAACAGTGTTCTCACACAGCAAAAATCAATTACGTCTCTGGTACTCTACTCAGGCCTTTCTGAACTCACACAGCTTACTTACATGGCAAACTCTGATCATCTTGGGGAGATGAGGACACAGAGGGGCTGGATTAGCACTCTGATTGTTCAGTAAACTGAACTGGATCAGGAAAACCTCCAGCAAATGCTGAAGTGGTACAAGAGAGAGCAAGAATATGAGCAGCCCTTTTGCATGGCAACCAGGCTTTTGATCAGTTTAAGGTGTAACACTCAGCTTCATCAGCAAAGCAGAGATGAAAAGGAAGCAGCTGGTTGCCTGTCTCCTCTGTTCAAACACACAGGTAAAAGCCACAATTCCAGCTCTTGTGGAAAGTAAAAAAAAGAGTGACATTTCACATCTTTAGTCCATCTGGTAACTACAAAGAGAGTCTGATTTAAACATGACCAAATAGTAGAAGTTACTTTAAAATTAAACATTACATTTATAACCTCTCCTGGTTTTATATTATGTAAAATAAGGAAAACCCCTTTGGGGAACTAGGCCCATTGCAAATACAGAAATGCATCCAAGTCTGGAAAGGACAATAGCCAAATGAAAACAGAGCTATTCCTTCCATGCTTCCCACAGCACCCATTGGATTACTACAATAAAAGGTGCTATACCAGTCACAGAATACAACAGGATATGACCAGACAGAAAATGGTTAAGTGGCCAGTAAGATCATTAAAAATCCAGCAAATTCCATTTATAATTCAGAATTTACAAGAACAAAACTGAAAACCAAGTGAGGTTATTGAAGTCTCTCATCAAATCTGCTCTGCACAGCAGCAGGCACAGGCACCCAGCCCTTTCCACAGCAGGACCAAATCACTCTGCTTAAAAACTGACCTGACTGGCCAGAACACTGAGAATTACCAGGGAAAAGCAATACAGGATTTTATTATTCCTCCAAACCACATTCAAATAAATATGAAACCACTGAGGAACACTGAGACAACTATCAGGAACACTGTCTTCAACATTACACAGGGAAACTACCAAACTGCTGCTCTGCTCCTGGAACCACCACAGGTTAAACCAGGCCACCAAATTCACAGCCTGAGCCAGCCCAGCACGGCCTCACGCAGCACTGACATATTTACCTGCACCCAAGACACAGCTGACACAATGGGCACAAGCTAAGCCCTGATCAGGGAGGGTTATGGTGTTAGCACTGCCTGTGGAAAAAGAACTGAGGGTCTGGCTTCACCATTTTTCAGGAAGAATTAAGCTACTGTTTGTGAGAATAGCAATGAAGCAATTAAGAATTAAAACCCCCAGTCTCTTCTTACACATAAGAAAACAACCCCCCCAAAAAATTTAAAGCTGAATTGTTTTCTTTTTTTGTTTTTATTTTTGTCCTTAAACTACACTACAATTATAATTTTTTGTGCTTCTTACTGAAATACCTATATATTACTACTTTGATGTAATGCTTACCTTGAGCATACAACCGAGGAATGTTTAAAAGAGAAGTCTCAGCAGTACCTTTAAAATTATTTTCTAGTATATTTTTAAGGAACCAGAATACATGTTGTACAACAATATATATGTACATACATACATATATATGTACATATGAAATCTAAAGGCACCACCATGCTTTCCAATGAAAACCACTGAGGGCTCTGTAGGACCAATGTGAAATAAGAGCTGCAAATGGGTGCACTGGAGAGTTTCTGAAGGTGATCTAAGAATAAAAAAATCCAAATCAAATGGGTTTATTCATTTTTAACCTCAGATACAGAATGAGTAGCCAAAAATATAGTTACAGTTTTTAATAATGCTGCTTCCAGCAGTTGTATAATTTCAAGTGTGTATTATTGTTTAATTTTCATTGTGTAACATTTCCAGCTTCTACCTTTGCAAACATCTTGATACAAGGTAAATATAAGGCACATGAAGCTGTTGCCCAAAGACAGTGCTTTGGTGTGCCACACAAGGTTCAAAATCCCAAATAATTAATTGAAATTGGAACAGTTGTTGCCCATATCAAGTCCCCTCAACAATCCTCAGTCCAGGGGCCAAAAATCGAGATGAATCCTACTAATCATCTTGCTTCTTCAGGACTCTATCCCAGTTCACTAAGTGGGACATCTGGTAAGCTCTGCTTGCCTAGCCCAAGAACATTATTGTGCTAGAAAACCTTCATGCTAATTTTAAATTGAGCTCCCTGACTTTACATCAGCTTTCTGCTTTTCCCCACAGACTGACAGGCTGCTGTTAAACCTGGTTTGCCAGGCTCCATCATTGGGAAGACTCTTGTTTCTACAGACAAGGCAAAGCAGAAGCTAAAGCAATGAGCCTCCAAGTCCTCTGAACACGGGGGACTCACAAGCCTGCCTGACACACGCAGCAGAAGCAGATTCTTCACAGAATGGCCTGGGTTGGGAGGGACCTTAAAGCTGTCCCAGCTTCAACTCCCTGCCGTGGGCAGGGACACCTTAAACTAGACCAGGCTGCTCCAACCCAGCCTTGCATACCTGTATTCCATTCTTCTCCACTTGTGACCGCCATCTCCTCATCACCTCAGTATTCAAGCACAAAAACTCCTTCGGATTTCCCAGCCTCCTTACCAGACAGCTCCTGTTCCCTGGAGCAAACATGCGTGTGACCGAGCCACAGCCTCACAGCAACTCAGGCTGTGACCGCGCCTTAGCATGACACGATCGCACGGCGGCTCCAACCCCGCTGGGCTTTGGAGCCACCGCGAGCGGTCAGACCGCAGGGTGTCCCCGGGCAGTGCAACACCCCGGGGGCAGCGCCGAGCCCCCGGGCAATGCAACACCCCGGGGGCAGCGCCGAGCCCCCGGGCAATGCAACACCCCGGGGGCAGCGCCGAGTACCCCCGGGCAGCCGGAGCAGCGCTCAGAGTCTCGCTTGTTTTGTAACACCCCGTCGCCCGTACTGCCGTCTATAAAGATGCTCTTCACGATAGAAGCCTCTGATTTCACGACAACCTTTTGAATTATACCTTGTAACTTACACTAAATGCAAAATATTTATTTAGCAGAAAAGAGAGACATGATGTTTTAAGTCAATGAAAATCTTTAGAAGCTATTCCCTTCCCATTCATATTCCGACAAGGCTGGGCCGAACTAAAGATAAACACCCAGTCTGCGTTGTCCAAGATAGGTAATACAAACGAGAATTCTGAGATCTGAATACCAGAAAGAAAAGCTATAAAGGAAAGAAAGCAGAGCGCCCGCCGCACTCCCGTCCGTTATTCACACGAAAAAACCGTCCCCGCAACAGCCTCGGGCACTTCCGAGGCGTTTCCCCCACTCCCAGCGCAGTCCGGTGTGACGAGGATCATTTCCCATACCCGCGGGGGGAGCGGGGCTCCCGGGCTGCGCTGAGCCCCCTCGGCGGCGCGGCCCGGCGGCGGCACCGACCCCCTCACGGCGAAATCACCCCCGCCGGGGCCGGGCCGGGCCGGGCCGGGCCGGGCCGGGGCGCGGCGGGACACACGGCGCCCGCGGGCGCGGCTGCCACTGACTCCGGCCCGCCGGCCGCTGCCTCCCGGCACCTGCCGCCCAGGGACGGCCGCGCGTCCCGGAGCCGCACCGGTTCGGCGGAGGGCGGGGGGTCGCGGCGGGGCCGGCCCGGGGCTCACCTGGACAGCGGCACCTCCACACTCCGCCCGCCGCGGCACGGAGCGCTCTGCGCCTGCGCGGGGCCGCCTCTGCGCGGGATCGGGACTACAAACAACATGGCGCCGCCCCCTCCGCCCTGGGCGGGGCCTGCCGCAGCCTCCCCTCCCGCCGGCAGGGGGCGCCGCCTGCCCGCGGGCCCGGCCCGCCTGAGGGCCCCGGGGCGGGGCCGCCGCCGCCGCCTCCCTCACGCTCCGGGGCTGGCGTGCGGTGACCTCCGTGGGTGCGGGTGTCCCTCCGTCCCCGCTCGGGGGCCGCAGCCATGCCCGTTCCGCCGCGAGCTCGCTGCCTGGCTGGCGTTTCGGGCAGAGCTCCGTGCTATCCTCCTCCTCCTCCTGCCTCCCCCATCTCGAGGAACGTCTTCAAGTGGAATCACGCGTTTCCCAGAGTCGTGTGGCATCCCCAGGACCTCTCGCCTTATCCTAAACATTGAGGACTGAGGTATTTCCCAAACCTAACCCGTGCCCTGGTTTCTGGTGCCACCCTGTGGTCCTGCGAAATGCCTTTACCTGGGATCATCAATAATTAAAGGCTGAATAGCGATGGAGTTGGCGAGCTAGAACTGAGGCGTGTGTGGGTAAATCATTACCAAGCATGTTCCCAATAAACCGGGATGGGAGTCGGGCTCTTCTCCCAATGAACAAATGACAGGATGAGAAGAAATGGCTTCGAGTTGTGCCATGAGAAGTCCAGATTGGATACTGGGGAAAATTTCTTCATTGAAAGAGTGGTCAGACATTGGAACCTGCTGCCCAGGGCAGTGGTAGAGTCACTGCCATTGGAAGAGTTTAAAAGGGGGACATGGTTTAATGAACACGGTGGCACTGGGTTAATGATAGCCTGAGAGGGAATTTCCAAACTGAATGATTCTATAATTAGAAAAGAAAGGTCACTGAATACGTCATGGGGTGGCTGAAAGCCTCAGGTGCAGCTGGATGGGACCACTAAGGTCTATTGTTTGCACCGTGGACTTCAGAAGTACCTCCCAAAAGTTCTCCCACCTGGAACTGGCAGATTCCCCTTATACCGCTCCCTCCTGGTGCCCTTGAACAAAGTCTTGGAGCAGACAGAAGCTCAGGCAGACCACACCAGCTGTATTGATTGTGCCTCCCTATGAGGACCAGATCCCTCTTTGGAAGTGTGCAGAAAGTGATCACTGAGTGCACGCCAGCCCCTGAACACGCTGGCTGAGATGGTCCCGTGATGGGCCTGAGTGTAGCTAGAGAGGCCTGAATGGCCCCGACCAGCCCCACCACACTCTCGGGAAGTCATGTTCTCCTCAGCCCAGTGCCCTCCTCCCTGCCTCACTTACAGGACATAAACTGCCTGTCTCCAGCTGTTCCTTCTCCCCTTGGCTCCGGATGGGCCTTGGCTTTTCAGTAGCTTGTCCCTTGGGCAGATGCCTACAATGAGTATTACACCCATCAACCTTATTCTAATTGGACAATTAATTTTTCAATTACATCTTTTTAACTTTTGTTTCATATAGATACTTTTTCATATAAAAGCCATTAGACAGTAATGTGCCAAGTACTGTCTGCCCCTTCTTGCACAAGACCAAGCATAATTCTAGCTCTTTATAATACCTTTGAGTTTGCCTGGGCTACCAAGAGCTAGAGAGGAAGGAAGAGGGGTAAGTGTGGACTTGTGCAGGCACTATAAGCAGAATCATCAATACTGCTGCTTACATTTTTAGGGATTATGTAAACTAGAGGAGCGGTTGAACAGAGGCAGAAAGAGGGGAATTTCCTGCCACATAACTGTAAATCGTTTCACTGACTCTCCCACCCAAGATGCTGCTTTTAGGCTCTCTGGTGTGGCTGGTCCCCACGCTCCTTGCTGTTGTCCACACGGATTAGGTGCTGGAGTGTATCCAGAGGAGGGCAATACAGCTGGAAAAGGGTTTGCAGCACAAGATCCTGAGGAGTGGTGACAGAGCTGGAGGGGTCAGCCTAGAGAAAAGGAGGCTCAGATGAGACTCTGCAACTCCTGACAGGAGGGTGGAGCCAGGCTCTTCTCTCCGGCAACAAGTGACAGGATAAGAGGAAATTGCCTCACATTTCTCTCAAGAGAGGATTAGATTGGATATCAGGGAAAATTTCTTCACTGAAAGGGTAGCCAGGCATTGGACCAGGATGCCCAGGACAGCGCTAGAGTCACCACTCCTGGAAGTGTTCAAAAAATGTGTGGATGTGGCACTTGGGTGTTAAGGAAACTTCCCAGTCTGACCATTCCCGAGACTCTCTGGCAGTCACTCTTCCACCACCAGCGACTTTCACTGCTGGCATTGAAGCCCCTGTGCAGCAGCAGCTCCAGTGAGCCGAGGAGGGCCCTGCTTGACTCCCTGCACTCCCCACTCTCACAGGCAGACCAGCTTTCCTCTCCAGTTTGACCCCAGGCTTCCCATGGGAGTCTCAGATGTCTTGTTCCATAAAGCCCTTTATTCCTGGCACAGAAACAGAAACAGCTTGAGCTGGTGCCTCCAAGGAGCAGCCCCAACAAGAGATTCCTGGGCTTTTATCCCCTCACAGTCCAAGCTCATGCAGGTCTTGGCTCTTCCTCCCTAGTGCTCAGCTCTTGCAGTGTCTGAGCACCTGGCTGGGCCACAGCTCCAGTGCCCTTTGTTATGCCCAGGGTCAGCTGTTTGAGCTCAATCTGCAGCTGCACCACCATTCCTGCACTGAATGGATTCCTTGACTGGGGGACATGGTTCAGGGGTGGCCCCAGAAGTGCTGAGTTAAGGGCTGGACTTGATGGTATCAGAAGCCTTTTCCAACCTTAGTGATTCTGTGATAATTCCGTTATTGTTTCATCAGTGCCTGTGCTGCAGAACAGCAGTCCAGGACCCTACAAAAGACACCAGCATTTGCCCTAACTAACACCACCTCCTCCCCATGTTTTTTTGACTGACTGTGTCCTTTTTTTTCTGCAATTCTCCCAGAAAGTGTTAGTTTCTATTTTCCTCCAGGAAGACACTGAATAAAAGTGGTGCTGCTAGCAGTGACGTGCAGAACTACACACTGAAGTGTTGAGCATCCAACATAGCAATAACCACCATGTGGGCATGGGTGAGGGCTAGGAAGCAGATGGCTCTCTGGCTGTACAGGCAGTCAGGGCTGGGTTTCCTCAATGCTTTTGGAGTCGTTCAGTCGAGCCAAGTATCCTCAGTGTGGGCTCTGGGCCAAGGCTCCAGGTTCATGGGGCTGCTGAGGCCCTGGATAGGCCAGCTGACTTCACGCTGATACTGAAATCGGCTGGATAGAAACGTTGTAACACAGTTTTGAGTATTAAAAACAAGCATTCTTTATTGTAGCAAGCTGGCCACTCCAGGGGATCCTTCTTCAAGCTTGAAGAGTAGCGTTGGGTGAACAGGTATTTTACCATGCACTCTGACCACGTATTCATTAGCTATCCCCACTTCCTTGGCTTTATTTTACATAGTCACACCCCTTATCAGAAGTCCTGGCATGGTTCTTTGGGGTCCATCTTCAACTTCCAGTGTCCATTTTAGGTGGCTGTTCCTCAACCCCCACTTTTGAGTAAGTGCAATATTGTTGTTTTGCATAACTTCTGCTTTGTCAGCCTTGCAGACCTGAGCTGACATCCTGCTTGCATTTTGTTGCCTGCTTGACTTCTGTTTGCCTGATTTACATCTTTTGTTTGTTTCTCCAAAGCTGTGCTGCTGTGTTTCACTGTCCTTGATAAGAGTAAATGCTGTACAATTCTATCAACATCAGCAGAGAGCAGGTTTCTGTTCATTTCTGAACAACCAACATGTAGTTGTAGAAGTTCTCATGTCAGTCTAAATCCTTCACAAAGCTTTGACTGAACATTCTTTCTTGTGAAAATCTACAGTTTGCATGGGTTGTACGAGGAGATCAGTAGCAATGAAGCAACTACTCACTCCATTCAGGTCTCTAGTTCAAGGTACTGATAGTATTGAAACAATATTGCATTTTAATTCAATTAATTATTTTTCAAGGTATAAAAGGCGATGCAGCCATTTTGTGGGTGAGCACATGGCAGAGGGTCATATGTTCCCAGTGCTGTTTTCTCTTTCCTTATTTAGTCCTTCATTGTGTTTTGTCAAAGTTCAATAAACCTTTGACATTTTAAAAGTAAGTGTCATTTCTCACAAGTATCAAGTAGAGTCTAAGCAGCCCAATGGAGAGCCAGAATTGATATTGCCCCTGTGTTTATCTCAGTCCTTGTGGCAGCAGAGTGCAAGCCACAGTAGGCTGTTATGTGAAGGGGTATCCAACACATCCCAGCCCTAGGGTTGGAAGCACAGCCTTACCATTTGTCATGGACTTATTCAGGCTGCATTGGAACAGGTCAATGCTCCTGAACCTCTGCATCATACTGATAACTTTGTCATTACAGATGCAGTAGAAGGAATGAGACCACCTCTCCTCCAGATCTTGCTGAGAGGACTTGTGGTTTGAAGCCGCAGGAATCCAACAGTGAAAACAGTGACCAGGAGCAGAGAATCCCTGACTCTGGCTGGGAGGGTGAAAGGACAACTGAATTACTGCATGTGGATTCCATGGCCTGCCAATCAGAACCATGGAGTACAGGACTTTGGGGATACAGAATATGCCCCAATGCCCTCAAGGTGCAAGGCCAGCACCCCTTGGGGCAGTGCTTGCGTGGGTCACCAGCCCCTTGATGCCCAGCAGTGCCACGTCAAGATCCATGTGTTTGCTGGGAATGGGGATCTTCCACTGTGTTCCACAAACAGTCCTGCTGCAGCTTGGCTTGAAGAGGGAACTCTGAGTGGACAGAGAAGAAAGAGACATTAATCTTAGCTTTTTAATACATAAATTTAAAGAAGTTACATGACAATGGAAAAGTGCATGAGCCTTTACATGGATATCAGGAAAATTAATCTACAAACACCAGAGGTTTATGTCCAAAAAGGAGACAGAGGAGTCCTGTAACTTTTTCGAATAAAGGGAGAGGTCATGGGGCATTGCCTATGGGGTGTCTCCAAATTTTTAGAGGATGCAGCCTCATTTTTATCCTAATTTCTCGGCAGCATTTCCCTGTCTCTTTCCCCATTGGCTGAGATCCTTAAGAGGTACAGACTTCCCAAAATGCTTAATACCCTCTTCTAATCTATACTTCTCCCCATTTTTCTTTTATCTTGTGTCTCTGTTTCTTTTTCTCTAAATCCAGAGATGTAGCATTGTTTGAGTAACAGTCTGTGTCAATTAGTGGAATTCCTGTGGAATTTATGGTTCCCCCCATTGCTTCTTTCACCTCTCCATATCTAGCCTTATCTACCATCATGCCCACAGTACTATCAGCACCTGCAGACTAGTCAACACTATGGGCCAGGAGAGCAGCAAATGAACGCGGGATGAGAATAAAGATCGCGGGAAGGGCGAGATACGGCCTGGGGAAACAGAGCCGGTGCTGCCGCCGTCCCTTCCCAGCCGCAGCCGGGCTGGGCCGCAGCTGCCGGGGCGCAACAGCAGCGGGGCCTGAGGGCAGGGCAAGGCCGGGCCGGCCAGCAGCGTCCTGCACACCCCGCGGTGGCAGCGGAAGAGGAGCCGGAGCCAGGCTAGCAGAACGGCACCGGCGGCTCCCGGTCGCTGCCCACTGAACTCGAGCCCGGGGCGCAGCGCTCGGGAACGGTGAGATGGCGGAGCCCCGGATCGCGGGCAGCCCGAGGTGCGGTGGGCGCCGGCGTGCGCGGCCCCTTTAAGAATAAGAGCACCGCGGCGGCGCCAGGCACGGCGGCGGCCGCTCCACGCATGGGCACAGCCTGTCCCCGCGACTTATTCGGCGCCGCCGGCAGTGGGGTCGCGTGTCGGGGTGGGGCGTTGCGCTGTAGCGCGCTCGCGCATGCGCAGGCCGCGGTCCCGCCGTGCGCTTTGTGGCGCTGCCGGAAGCGGGTGCGGGCCGAGCGCAGCGAGCGGCGCTCCCGGTCCCGTGTGGCCGCGGCCCCGTGGCGCCGGCGGCCTGAGGGAGCGGCGCGTCCCGACATGTCTGCCGGGCTCTCGGCACAGGTAAGACGGCCAGGCTTCCCGCCGCGGCGCTGTCCAGTTCCGCCCGCTTCGCCGCCCGCGGGGCCTGTGGCGCGGGCGCCGCCCGGAGCCTCCGCCGCGCTGACCTCTGCGCTGCCGCGGCGGGGCCCGAGCTGGGCGGGCGGCGGGCGAGCCTGTCTGCGGGGCGGCCCCCGCGCCTGGCGCCTGGCTGGGGCCGCGGAGCCACCGCAGGACGGGTGTGAGGGAGTCTCGATGGCTCCCGCGGCCCAGGGCCCCTCTCGGCCCCTGCTCCGGCCCGGGCTCGGAGCGTGTTCTGGGTCCCTGGGAGGAGCGTGCGGTGGTACCCGCGCCCTTCTTCCGTGCGGATCCTGCGAGCGGCAGCTGGGCCTGAGGAGGGAAAAGTTTGTGTCGCTGCTTCCCCGCAGAGTCTGAGCGTGCCCGGCTCAGGCCTCCCGGGCTCTGTCGGGATTCTGCTTTCCCTGCCTCGTTCGGTCTCCCTGCCCAGTGGATAGCAGATCCTATTTATGTGGCAAACAGTGAACTGCAGCGAGGCTTCCCCCCGGAGTAAGGGGGCTGTGCCTGCAAGAGAGTCCTTCCTGCTTGAGCACTTTGGAGACTTCACGAGAAACTGGACTGACAAATAAGTGCCAATGTAAAATAAACTGTTGAGTAAAAACTTTTCTCGGTCGAGTGCACTGTTTCGTGGTCAAGTTCATTAGATAGTTGTTGGCACAAATGAGGGGTTCGAAAACTTACTAAATTCTCCGGTGACCTGCCTGGAAGATAATTTTCTCAAACCTGCTGTTAAAAATGAGAGTGGTAGTGAGAAGCAGAGTAGTACTGATATCTGAGTAATAATGCTTGAAAGCAGAATAATAGCCAAATCATGCAAAACTGACTGATGTTTTTGCTTTCCTATGGCTCTGCTCATCTTCAGCTGTAACAGTATGCAACTTCTCTGTAGTAGGTGCCCTGCCTTCTGCTTTGGCCAGGCTGTGTCCAGCAGTGTTCCTGGAAACTAAACAGGTGATGGGGTCCATGAACTGGGAGTGCTGGAGATAGTAAAACCAGAGTTCGGTGGCTTAAATGGCACCTTATGTTTGAGACCCACCCTGCCCTGTGGCACGTTCATGTATTAACTTCTGCTACAGTAATGCAATAAAATCTGATAAATTTGTCTTCTCTGGGCAAGGGCAGCTGTGATTCTCTTCTCTGACCCTTAGTAGTGCTGTGGCTGAATGGCTTGGGAAAGGATGACAGGAATTCCTGGTTTTTTGTGTGCCTCATCTCTTGCCTTGAATATAGACTTCTAAAAAAATTAATAGTAACCCTCACATGCATTTTTTTTTTTTAAATTCTTTAACAGAATACTTAAAATACCAACTTTCTGCTGATCTTTCTCTCGGGTCTTCTGTTGGGTTCTTGCCATTTTTATTTTTGCCTGCTCTCTATCTTGCTGTTGTCCTTTACACACAGTGCATGCCTTAGGCAGTGCTGACCTGTTAGATGGCTCCAGAGGTGAGCTACCAGGAGGGCTGTGCTTCCTCAGGCCTGGTAGGCTTATACCAGAGGTACAGTTAGTCTCAGCTGGATCTAACTCGCTTCCTCTGACTTCAACTTGGAGGGCAGTGGTTCATGCTCAGAATGGTAGAGGCCTGAGAAAAACTGCTTATAAGTGTCTGGTTTGTGCTTTGGGGGAAGGTGGGTTGTGGCAGAATGGCTTTCTGGCAAGAATTGTTTCCTCTAGAGTGCAGATATTACTACTGTTAGGTAGCAGAGGTCATATTAAATGAGAGGACTTTATTTTTTCTCCAGGGAATACTTATAAAACATATCTGATGTCCCAGAACTTTGATGTAGACCTTTTTTTTTTTTTTTTTTTGTGGCTGCTTCTCTGGTTTGGGCTCAATGAGGCCTTCAGCCTTCCTTGATCATATCTCTGCTGATGGTCTGTGTATCTCTTGTACTACTAACCATTGTGTCTGCTCTGCTTTTTTGGTTCTAATAAAAACCAAGAAGGATCCACTTTTGGGACAGCTCATCTTTGTGCTTGAAGTTCTTTTGCATCATAGGAAAATACTTTGTTTTACAATCTGAAGCTGCTGAACACAAAATACTAAGTGTTCATGTTTGCCCCTAGCACTTCCCTCCTTAGTGCACTTTTTTGAGGAACTTCTCTGTGCATGGATATTGATTCCCTGACCTCTCCCCTGCACATGCTCCAAACACCTCAGCTTCAGGCTCAGACCTGCACATTCCTTCACAGTAACTAGCTAACACAGTAACAGCAGGATGGGGCTCTGTTTAGTTCTCTCTATCTAACTTTAGTGATCCAGGAGTTTAAATATTTTGGCTGCAGCTGTTCATATTAAGTCTTTGGAAACTGGAAATAAATTTATTTTTTGAGTTTTATGGACTAATTTTTCTTTTGTGCTCACTGGCTTCTGCAGTGTTTGAGAACTGAAGATCTTGGGTCTTCAATGCTGAGACATCCAGTTTCAGTGGTTTATATGGTGATAACTACTGAAGTTCCTAAAATGAAACCGATTAGGAGGAAATACGTTGAAATCCAGATTATTGACAACACTAGAGAATATTGAATGCTCTGTTTTGTAGTAAATGAGTGTCTCCTTTGTTTTGCTAGTTACAATGCTGGCCATTTCTTTCCAGGTCTGTCTGTGAGAGTGTGAGGATGTTTCATTTAGTGTAGCCTCCAGGAGCATACAGTGAACATATAGCATACAAGAGTGTGTAGAGCTGCTTGGTGAACAGGGGTTTATTTATTACTCTTCTCACCCCTCCTCTTAATCAACTTTCTGAGAGTCCTGAGTGATTTGAACCCCAGTAAGACATATGTGTATGTGAAGTGTGAATACTCAGCTTCATGAAACTTGGGAGATGTTAGTTGGGCCAGTGAGGATGCTTTATTGAAGCTGAAATATAGAAGCATTGCAAAAACAGAAGTCAGAATCAGGTGTGATGTGACGGTTGCTTTTTTGGTCTTTATTTTGCTGTCACTGTTTCAGTAGTTACTGATGAATACAGTGTCTGGGAGGGAGGGAGTCCTGCTGCTGCACAGCATTTGGTGCTCTGTCCCAGGCAAGCTGGGAAGCTGTCAGTGTGTGGAATCTGTCAGGAACATTGTCTCGGATATCACTGTGGAGAATTTCCAGTCTTCTTAAGTTCCTGTCCAGTTAGAAGAAACCGCATACTAGATAGATTTAGTGGTACTCCAATCCTAACAGATTGCAGCCATTTCCAATTCAAGTGGCAGTTGGAGACTTAAAAAGTAACTTCTAGTCCTTCCAAATAAAAACTTTTAACTGCTAAATTTTGGGGGGGGGCGGGGTTGAATAGACCAATGCTCTCAATACTCTGATAAATTCCCCTCATAAGGATTTTGCATCTGAATCAAATTCTTTCAGTATTCCTTGTGTATTGCTAAAACTAACAGAAGGTTCCTTTTACAGCAAGACCAAAGGAAGCCTCAAATGTTAACAAGATATAGGCTGATCATTAAATTTATGTATGAGTGTCAGGCAGCAGGCTGGGAGTGTGTGGTATGAGATGTTTTAGTTGTCCTGCTGCTAAACTTCTTCAACATGGTATGTTGTGTATATATCCTGTATGTGTTAAAAGTGCTACTCCACAGAAGAGTGGAAGGGTCACCCAGAAGAGCTTTGTGTCTTTTCTTCATTGTGGCAGGGAGCTGCATGAAGGCGTGTGATTGTGTCCTCCGTTCCCCTGCCCTAGGGCAATTAAGATTTTCTAAAGTGTAGCAGGATTTGGGAATCTGTGTCCTTTGAGCTCTTTCTTCTGGATGAGAAAGCTCCCACACAGGCATTGCCTGCCGTTTGCTGGTATTGTGCAGCACTTCCCCACACCTGGGCACCCTGCTGTGGGATGAGGGCAGACAGTGAGTGTGCTGTGCTTATCACACACTGATAAGCTCCTGCCATGAGCTGCTCGCTGCTAGCCGGAGGGTGGGGATGGAAAGAATCTGCTGTTTCATCAGTTCATCAGTTTGTTTGAGCCAATGTTCCTCAAATGCTGTTCCAGGGTCACATGCTCCTAATAACTTGGGTCACAGGAGAGGAGTGGAGAGTGCTTCTCCCCTTCCCTTTGTGGGACAGGGAGTAGGGACTCTGTTCCAGGGATAGAGGCAAAGTGCTGGGGGGCTGAGAGGAGGGGGAAGTCTTGGAAAGTGGATTATGTCTCACTTCTGTCCCTTCTGCTTTGAGTCCAGACACATACTGGAGACTAAGATGGTATTCAGGAGAGAAAGGGGAAGATGAAGCATCTCTGTGGCTACAGGATATGAAAGGAAAAGATACCGCTATGGAAACCTAGATAGTGAAGCTAAGCAGTGATTGAAGCCATCACTGAGGATTGGGGTTTTGTGAGTTGTGTTTGGTGTTTTGTTTTTGTGTGTGTGTTTTTTTTCTTTTTTCTTTGTTTGATTTTTTTTTGTTTGGGATTTTGGTTTGATTTTGGAGGATTTGTGTGTGTGTGACTTTTCTGTGTCATGGAATTGCTATGTTTCTCTAAGCCTGAGGTTTTTGATCACACTGACATGAGCATTTCCCCTGCCTCAGCCCCCGGAGGAGGGAAGGTGCCTGAAGGATGTAGGGGTTGTATGTCCGGCAGGCTACTGCTGCTCTGGTTAACTCACTATCAGATGAACACACGTGATTGCTGCCTCCAACCAGGAAGGATGTAGTTTGGAAGACAAGATCTTGCTGCCTTGCTTTTCTGTGTCCTTTGAAGGGAATCATCAGGCTTTTTGCATAGGTTTTGGGTATAAATATTTGGGGAGTCAGCTAAATAGGTAGCCTTGTTTAAATAGGCTTTTCCCTAGGAATGTATTTCCAGGCCTGGCTTCTTTTTTGGTTTTGGGCCAGCGAATGTCTAAAGGAAGTGTTCAAAATATTCCCTGTATAACTAACTGGCTTTCAAATTGTGCTGGGTAAGTGTAGTTGGCAAATGGATCTTGGAGTGCCATCCGTGACAGCTTGAGCTTCTCTGAGCTGTGTCTCCTGAGCGCTTCTTGCTTTCTTCCTGTGCCAGCCCTGTTTTTCTTGTTCATGTGGTCAGCTAGCTCAGAAAATGGATAAAAGACTGCTGATTCTGGTGGGAGAGGAGGAAGGGGAGATGGCATGCTCCCAGTTCTGGTGGCTCAGGCTGCAGGTACCACCTGCTCGAGCAGCAGTTTCATGTGAGTGTGTACAAAGCATTCTTCTGTCAGAAGGACGTTCCTGCTGCCCCTCTGCCCCTGGCTCCTCAGTGCTCTGTTGTGTTGGCACAGCTGTATCTCACCTGAGTTAGATGAATCTCTGGGTGTGTTTGGTGTGGGTCAGAGCTGGCCCTTGCTGGTGGGTGTCTCGGAGCTGCCCAGTGCAGTCCCATGACTGGCGCTGCTTTGCCCTGCCCAGTCCCAGGGCAGGGGGCTCTGTCCTGGCCCCCAGCCCTGCCCCTGTACAGCATGCAGGTGGTGTGTGTGCTGCCTGAGAGGGACTGCAGGAGCACAGCTTAACTTCTGCTGCTTCTAATTGCCTCTCTTGGTTGGGGTTTCACAGCAATGCCAAAATCCCCAGCCCAAGATCCCATCACTGCAAAAACCTGGTTGGTTCGTGGTCAGCTTGGCTTCCTGATCTCAAATGGCAGTGAGGAGAAATGCACAACTGCATTTGTGCTGGAATTGTTACTGAAGGGAGAACTGTGTCTAGTTCTGAGAGCACTGCCTGGGATATTTCCTAGTGGCTTTTCTGTCTGGGTCAAATGTAGATGTTTTTACAGAGTGACACTATGTGTATTGACTTTATAAGGATTTGAAATGCACCCCACTGCCATAGATTTGGAACCTGTATGTGCTGTAATGAAACTGTAAAGTGATGCTGGGTTTAAGCTAGTGATGCACTAAGTGCTGAACTCACTGCAAATAAAGGGCACTCTTCATTATCACTCAATCACATTTTTCAGCTACCAGTTTTGAGTAGTCTCTGCTGTAGAAATACCTTGTGAATGTAAAAGAGGCTGAATTTTTTGTCTTCTCAGATGTCTAAGGTTTTCTTGGAAGTTTTCTGCTATCTCTTTTGAACTTCTTTTGAGGTGAAAAGGGGAACAAGGGATGAATTGCAGCCATTGCTTCATTATCGGAGCACTTGTAGAACTGTGAAGATACCATGTAAATGGGAGCATCTGTCCTGCAAAGATGGTGCAAGCAGAAGTGTGAGGTGAAGTCGCTTCTTGAGTTTAAGTATCTAAAATGAGCTGATAGTCCCGAACCAAAACTTGCTGTAATCTCTGTAATCAAGCTATGTTAAAAGCTTATCTGTTGAAAAAACTTGCTAAGGTTGAAAGACAGCTGTTGGAATCTCTTCTAGATAGTCAAAACTATAAAACGGATATATGCATCTTGAATTTACAAGAGTTCTGGATTGTGATACACAGCTTCAGTTTTGCTAACTCGTGTCATAGATGTTTTGACTAATTGTCTCTTTTTCTTCCTTGTCCCCCAGGTGTTGTTTGGATTGTAGCACAGAGGCACTATGTACTCAGAGTGGAGATCCTTGCATCTTGTCATTCAAAATGATCAGGGGAATACCAGTGTGCTTCACAGCTATCCTGAGAATGTGGGGAGAGAAGTGGCAAATGCAGTGGTTCGTCCTCTTGGACAAGCTTTAATCACATCATCTGTTGGAAGTGAGAGTTTACTAAAAACAGACAAAGAAGTAAGTGCCTTTCCTTGGAGAGGATAGTTTCCTTCATGGTAGAGTGACAGTTTAACGGTTTTCTCTAGCCTCTTTTATTTTTCTCTCTTTATTGTCCCAAGTTTTATGTGGTGTGTTACATTTTTAGTTTAGTAATCTCCATAGGGTTTTTATTAGCAACTAGATCATAGGGACAGTACTTCATGACTTAATAGTAAATGTTTGTCTGAGCTGCTGTATCAGGAAATTCAGGCTAAAGAAAACCAACAAAAAAAAGTCAAAACAAACCCAAGGAATTTAGCATGTAACACAAAGCCTTTCTAATTATCTTCAGTGTTGAAGCAACAGTATGTGACTTCAAAAAAAATCTTTGTATAGTACAAGTATTTATTAGAATTTGAAAATATTTCAGCTTCTGTGTGTTCCAAAGAGTTCTCTCTACAGTTTAGATTTAAGAGATTAAGGATTTAGAGAGTGATTTGCCATTTATTTATATTCTTAATAATATTATGATATATGAGTTAGTGGTTTGGTGTTTTCTTGCAGGATACATTAAGCAGAATTACCCATACAGCATAACTACTGGTTTTTTGGGTTGTTTTTTTTTTAGTTAGAACTAATGTGCTCTGACCAGTACTTATTTACAAATATTTATTTTTAATGTCTCTTGCTTTGCGTTTGTTAGGTAAAATGGACCATGGAGGTGGTTTGTTATGGACTGACCCTCCCTTTGGACGGCGATACTGTGAAATACTGTGTGGATGTGTATACAGATTGGATTATGGCTCTTGTGTTACCTAAAGACTCTATTCCTTTACCTGTTATTAAGGAACCAAACCTTTATGTTCAAAGCATTCTCAAACATCTCCAAAACCTCTTTGTACCAAGGTGAGTGTTGGGGATTCCAGGCGATGGTCAGCAGGTAACCTGTCAGAGGACTCGTGAGACAGGGAGGCTCTTGAATAAAATAAGACTGCTATTGCTGCAAGCTTAGGAGAAAGGTGTTTCTCCAAACTTCTTCTGGAGTTCTGCAGCAGCAAATTAAGTTGTTGCTGCTGTGGTTAGGTAATTAGAATCACAGGTAGTTCATATACTTGGATGTTTACTGTCACAAGAGCTTCAAGATCTCTGTTGGATGACTGGAGGGTAAGGCAAAAAGCAGAAGAGCATCACTGTCTGACCTTGTGCTTTTCATTGTGTAAAACTGAGATAAACTAAGACCATCATGGCAGTCCTAGCCCTTGTTAGTCAAGATTTGACCATTTGTGATGTACTGAGGGATCTTGCAGTAAGTGGCTGCTCTGTGCCTACATCTAGCTGCCTGTTAAATGTGCATGGTTATGCTGACTGTCCTTCACTGGTAGTTTTGAAAGAGCCCCGTGGCAGAGTGCTTGCTGCCTGACATCCTTGGATGATGGTGTTGAGATAAACATGTTTCTAGGTCCTGTACATAGCTACATTGTCAGAGTGTACAAACATCATTACCTTATTTGTAGTTTATAGCAAGTTTACCTGCTGTTGTTGGATATATGTACTGGATAAGTAAGATTAAATAATAGTGCCCCCTGAAAAGGTACTTAACTTCAGATCAATATTTAGTATATGGCTGTAAGTATCAGATCATCTGCTTTTATCAGTGTTAAGTATGTATCACTGCAGGTGGCCTTCAAAGTGCTCAGCTGCACTTGGGTCACTTTACTAAAGGCATTGTTTATAAAGGACTTTGCGTAATAACTTGTGCAAATTCAGAGGAGTTCTTTGCTGCTTACTGATTGCTTTGAAGTCTACCACCTACTCTTAGCTGCTGTTGCTCTTATCTTATAGTGAAGATGCACTTTAATTCCCATTAAAGGATGGTCAAGGCAATGACACAAGTCTGAGGAAAGTAAGCTTCTGGGTTACATTGCAGCAGGAGGTTGTCTCTAAGCTTTAATAAGTGCAGAATACAGTCTGCTGGCTGAGATTCTTTATTCCCTTGGGCACAGCAGAGAAGGAATTCTTCACTAGTCCATTAAATACTTGTTTCTGTGATCCCTTGCTTGCTCTCACATAAAGGGCCCTAGCAGCAGGCAGTTCAGTAGTACAACTTCTTGCATCTGTTGTCACAAATTTCCACTTCACCCTTCTCTCCCAAAATCATTGTTGAACCTTGATGTAGGCTGGTAGACTACACATGATAGCTGTCAAATGAAATAATTGACACCTAGAGACAGGGAGAGCTGAAAAATCATTATTTTAAGTGTTGTATCTGTAGTATAGCTGTTCTGTAGTTTTAGTTTTTCTTTCAAGAGCCTCTGAGATGTATCTTAAACACTGATTTTTTTCATGGCTGCTGCTTTCAACACTTAATGTTTAAAGTCCCTATTCTCTTTATAAGTTTTGCCCTCCAGGGAGCTGTGTTCAGAATCCACTCCAGCAACAGAAGATATTTCTGTACCGCAGTGAAATGCAGAACTGAGTTGTGTGCACCTGCCTTGAATAAAAGCAAAGTTTCAGATTTAGGTGTCTGTGATGGGGAAGAGGAGAATGATTTCTGGGTTTACCCAATTGGTGCAGGTTGCTGATGCTGACGGGCTCATGTGGAATACTTACCCTGGAGCTGTTATGGGAACCTGTATTGAACTGTCTCCTGGAAAAATCTGTTCTTGTGTTGGAGATACTAAGACTTTATTATAGGCCTATGTCCTGTGGAAGGTTATAATTAAAATAATTTCCTTCCTGGTCCTGGTCCTCTGGAAACGATGTAGCTGTTGGCTTGGCTGCCTTTGAAGTGGTGGCCCAGAGCTGTGAAGGCTTCAGACTCAGGCAGTGATGTATAGGTGAAGTGTGAAATGCGGCAGCCTGGAGTGGATACTTCCATCTAAATGGCATCTCAGGAGTTGGTGTACACTCAGACAGAGCAGGTCCATATAGATTATTCTAGTCTGAGTGCTCAGCTGAATCAAACATTTATGTGCACAGTCCTTGAAATAGTGTGGTGCTGAAAAATAAAACTGTGAAGGCTTGGTGAGTCAAGTTACCTTTCCTATATCTGCTGCAGTGATGGGAGAAAGGATGTTTACCTCCTTCCCTCCTGCACTGGCCTTCTGTCCACCCTGAAGAAACACTTTGTTGACATATTTGAATAGTCCCCAGGCAACCTTCAGGCTTTCCATTTCTGGCAACCCTAGAATATACAAGAGGTCTTGAAGATGACCTAATCAGTAGTGGTTGTTACTGCTGTCAGATAAAGTTTCAGTGTCACAAAGACTGTTGGAAGGAAATATGAGAACTCTCTCCCCCAGTATTACCTCTCCAGGAGAGTGAGGTACAGATATCAGAGTCCTCTGCAACAGAAATGTGTGGAATTGCTTGAGAGACCATAGAACATGTGACTGCCCAAGTACTTTTTTTTGTAATAACTTCATATTCTTCTCATATGAAGTCATGGGAACAGTACTTCTGAAGGAGTATGGCCAAAAGGCCACGGTCTGTAGAAATCTAGACATCTAGAAGTCTAGAAATAGTGCAAGCAGAGCTTGCCACTGGGTCAGCTTTGAGGACAACAGGAAGTCATAGATGGACAGGAGCCTTTGAGTTGCCTTTACAGGATTTATGCAGAAGTATTCCATTAGCTTGCATATAAACCCTGTTTTTTTACAGTTTACCTGAGTGATTAGGGAAACAAGTCTTGAAGCAGCTTTGGAAACTTCAAGCCTATATAGATTAAGGATATCTTTCAATTGAAACAATCTGCTCTGTTGTTGCTCAGGCAAAAAAATAGTGCTGTAAGCAAGGCAGGGCTCCCTTGTCCCAGAGTTTGTTGTTCTGCTGAAGACTGAGTTATGATCCAGCACTAGCATCAAGCAACCCTCTGAGGTCCTGACCTGTGGCTAGTAGTGTGCAGTTTTGCATTAGATATTATCTTGTCTCTTTGTAATCTTTTTTCCAGTACTGTAATACAACATTTATGCTATCAAGGTAAAAACTGATAGTATTTAGTGGACCAGCAGGTTCTTGAGGTGCTTGCTATGCAACATGACTTGTGGGTTATACCACACTGAAAATGTTTGGTAGGAATCTGGTAATTCTTTGATGATTTTATTTGTTATCCCTTCAGTGGTGATAGGAAGATGATGAAATGATGCACAGGTTGAAATATTTACATATACTGCAGAGTCTAATTTGTAATCTCCTCTTTCACCCTTCAAAATTTAGGCTTCCTCAGGTTTTTCACCAGTGTCCTCAGATACTGTCCAGAATGTGTCACAGTATTGTTTTGTACTTGTTCTGCCTTGTCCGGACTAACTGATGGGAAGAGGTGATGCTGCTTTCTGATGCTTCTGCACAACTTTGTGTTGAGTGACTCAGCAGTGACAGTGTGGATCTGATTATTACTGCAGGAAAAACCTAGAAAATATGAAACTTTCCTTCTTTCCTTCCTTATTCTTAACTGTTTACAGAAAATCTAGAAGGAGTTCATTATTTAGGAACATGAGACTAAAGGAAGAAGGGATAGGAGTTGATTTGGAAACAAGAGGAGAACTAAGAATTTAAGAAGAATTCAAGGAAGAATTTAAATTAGTTGGATAACAATATGTTGTCCTAGTTTTGCCACTTCTGAATTATGTATGTCTCAATAAGTCACAATGTCTCAACTGTATTGTCGTTGTTTGGCCCAAGATGAATCTGGGATGATGGACTGTGCTTGCTCTGGTGTTTGCTCTAGGTGTTGAGCCTCACAGGGAGAGGAGTGTTGCAGTACATCTTGTGCTGGTTAAGGCAGAGTTAGGATTCCTAGAGACAGAGTTGAGGTACACAGAAGCATATTGGCTCATGTTTCTGCTGAATAATATTTGTTTCCCTTTGTAACTGCTGAAAGTTCATGTTACTGAATACATCACTTTATAGTTCTGTTTCTCGAGCATTGTTTCTTCTCTTGCAGGCCAGACCCGGGATCCAGTCAGATCAGGCTGTGCTTGCAGGTTTTGAAAGCTGTCCAGAAGTTGGCACATGAGTCGACAATTATGGCAAGAGAAACCTGGGAGGTTTTGTTATTATTTCTTCTTCAGATCAATGATACTCTTCTAGCAGCTCCAACTGTGCAAGGTTCATGTTCATCTTCCATTTGGTTCAGTTACTGAAAAAACTTCTGGCTCTTCACATTTAGCTGCCAGCAGGATGGGGAACCCATTAAAAGCTCTTGGGAGCTACCAAAGCACAATAGCTCACTCCTAATTCTGCCCCATTACTCTGAAATAAAGCATTGCCAGGACAGACTGAATGATTTGAAGCTAACTTTTCCTGAGAGTATTTTTGCAGGACAGTGACTTTATACAGGAACACTTTGGTATGAACAGTTTCAGGCAATGTTGTTCCCTGTTTGTTTCACTGAAACCTCTTTGTTTTGCTGTTCAGCCTGCCTAGTGAAAATATTAATATCACTTTTACCTGTTTACAAAAAAAGATGTCAATATCGACACAGTGCAATAGAAGACTGCCTAAGATTGGTGGATTCCTGGTGTCCCTTATTGCACACATGTGGCTGGGCTTTATCTATTGTACTTGGTCTTGCAAAAAGGCTAATTGGCTGTAGGAAGCAATCAAGGATCACTCTTAAAAACTATGAAAAAGAAAAGGGCTTAAATTTTATGCGCTTGAACCAAAACCTCTTTGGGGAGATATTTGAAGTTACTTAGATGGAGCACTAACTGAAGGTGTGCTTGCTTTCTGTTGGAAGGTGGCATTGCTGAGAATCTGGCTGAGAAGCTAATTGGCGTGCTGTTTGAGGTGTGGTTACTGGCTTGCACGCGGTGCTTTCCAACACCTCCCTACTGGAAAACTGCCAAAGAGATGGTGGCCAACTGGAGACATCATCCTGCAGTGGTCGAGCAGTGGAGCAAGGTCATTTGTGCCCTTACTTCCAGGTAGGAGAAATTCCATGGCAATAAATGCATGTATGGGGATAATCATGGTTATACGTGTTTTGAAGTTGCTGATTTGTGGAATGTGCATCAATCCAAAGGTGAATAAGCAATGCAAAGTGAGAGGTCTTGCTGTATCCTTGGTCTGCATGTGTATTCCTTTGTTCTGCAAGGGAATATCTGAGCTGGATTCTCTGTTCTTGTGTAAGCTTAGCACCTCTGTGAAATTTAGCACTTTGCAGCATGTGTGTGTATTAGTCTCCATCATTGTGACTCTGTCATATGCCCTGAGGAATGACTCAAGAATATTAGTGTAGCATTATGTGTGTATGTCACCATCAGAATTATTAGGTGCTTGTTAGTGCTCATGCTGCTGGGTTTGAGGGGACTCTTCGACTCTGCTTGGACCCTGTGGAGCTGAAACGGTGTTACAGCTGCCTGGCACTTTTGCTGTGGGTGGAAGTCAGGATGTGATAAGCCAGAGGCAGACCTTGGGCTCTCTGCTCTAAAGAGTAGGGGAGAAGAGCTGTACTGTATCTTGCTGGGTATGGGAACAGTGAGGATCATATGATAGAATTGTTTAGGTTGGAAAAGACCTCTAAGGTCCTCAAATCCAACCATGCCCCCAGCACTGCCAAGCCCACCACTAACCCATGTTCCCAAGTGCCACATCCACAAAGTCACCCTTTGGTGACTCCACCACTGCCCTGGGTAACCCGTGCCAGTGCCTGACAACCTTTTCCATCCAATCTGAATGTCCCCTGGCACAACTTTAGGCCATTTCCCCATGTCCTGTCCTTTGTTACCTGGGAGAAGAGGCCAGCCCTCTGGTGGCTCCAGCCTCCTTTCATGTAGTTGTAGAGAATGAGGAGGTCCACTCTGAGATTCCTTTTCTCCAGGCTGAGCCCTCCCAGCTCTCTCAGCTGGTCCTGGTGCTCCAGCCCCTTCCCCAGCCCCATTCCCTTCTCTGGATGTGCTCCAGCCCCTCAAGGTCTTTCTTGCCATGAGGGGCCCAAAACTGTCCCCAGGATTAGAGGAGCCTCAGCAGTGCCCAGGACAGGGCACAGTCACTGCCCTTGTCCTGCAGCCACACCGTGGCTGGTTCAGGCTAGCTGCCCTTGGCCTCTTGCCCACCTGGGCACACCAGGTTCTTGTTTAGCTGCTGTTGATCAGTACCCCCAGGCCCTTTCCTGGTGTGGGCACTTTCCAGCCCCTCTGCCCTCAATCTGTAGCCCTGGGGTTGTTGTGACCCAAGGACAGGACCCATCACTTTGTCTCGTTGAACCTCATGGAGTGGCTTCAGACCCTTGATCCAGCCTGCCCAAATCCCTTTAGAGATCCTTCCTGTCCTACCACAGGTCAGCTCCTGCCCACCTCAGTGTCACCTGCAAACTGACTGAAGGAACACTCACAACTGGGGATTGCAGGAGAGTTTCAGCTGTAGTAGAAGATTCTGAACAGTGAGGAGAGTCTCAGTACCCTTCATATTGAGGTCTTTTTCATATGAAGTGTTCGTGGGACAAATCTCACACTTGGAGGAAAGAACTGAATTAATTGCTTGTAAGAGGGTCTACTTACTTCTGTGAAAGTTCAAAGGTGTGTTAAAATTGCTGCATTGTGAAATATTCAATAGTGTATTTTTGTGCTAGGGTTTATTATAACTTTGAAAACTTCTGCTTTGAATTACCTGTCAAAATGGGAAGTGTGGATAGATTTTTCCAGGTTATGCAGCTGTTTGTTGAGCCCCTTGGAAATAAAGCTGCAATACGAGTTCTGTGTATTTCCCACGCTATTTCTTTAGCTATTTTTAGCTTGTGAGATGTAGCATTACATAACGGAAAATACTATGATTCACTGATCTGAAAAGAGCAGCTCTGTCTCAAAACGTGTTGGTGTTCTGCACCACACACTGTGGCTACACTTTCTCTCCCACTGTTGACTAACAGTCTTGGTTCTGTTGGCGCTCAGGAATCTGCAGGGTTTCTGGAATGTTTTAGTCTGGGTAGAGTAATGTTGGTTTTATGCCTGATACTTGGAAAGTTAGGCTCCTCTGAGGCTGGTTTTAAGTTCAGTGATATTTTAAGCTGTATTTTTAATACTTCAGGAAGGTCCAAATTCAAACAATTAAAATGTTTTAGTAAACAGTTCTGTGAATAGGGTTATTAGCAGTAGGCTGAGAGTAAATGTTTGAAATTAAACCATATGGAAAACTGTATCTGGAAATTTGTACACATATGCAGTGTTAATTTGTGTCCTTGGCTATGATTTTTAGCAAGACGAAACTGGAGTCTTAATTGTGTTGCCATACCAACAGATACTACTGTTACCCCGTCTAAAATGCTTTAAGTATATTTTAACTGTCTTGGATGTGTGGCTTAAAGCTTATGTCTGTCTTCAGTCATTCTTGAAAATGTCCCATATGCCATTAAAGATTTGGTCATGCTCATTGAAAAACTGATTTCTTGCTGTCATAGGGAGAACTGGACCAGTGCACTGTGTTGCCATGCAGTGGTGTGGGGCATGGCCATGCACGGCGTTGGGCCAGGCTCTTTTGGGTCTTTTAGAGCCAGGTAATTCCTCAGCAAAAACATACCATGGGTCATGCCTTGGGTACTAAATGTAGGTGGACACGGGGCTGGACAGCATTTGCTACCTGGTACAGATGTGTGTATTTCTGGTGTTAAGGAAACTTCCCAGTCTGACCATTCCCGAGACTCTCTGGCAGTCACTCTTCCACCACCAGCGACTTTCACTGCTGGCATTGAAGCCCCTGTGCAGCAGCAGCTCCAGTGAGCCGAGGAGGGCCCTGCTTGACTCCCTGCACTCCCCACTCTCACAGGCAGACCAGCTTTCCTCTCCAGTTTGACCCCAGGCTTCCCATGGGAGTCTCAGATGTCTTGTTCCATAAAGCCCTTTATTCCTGGCACAGAAACAGAAACAGCTTGAGCTGGTGCCTCCAAGGAGCAGCCCCAACAAGAGATTCCTGGGCTTTTATCCCCTCACAGTCCAAGCTCATGCAGGTCTTGGCTCTTCCTCCCTAGTGCTCAGCTCTTGCAGTGTCTGAGCACCTGGCTGGGCCACAGCTCCAGTGCCCTTTGTTATGCCCAGGGTCAGCTGTTTGAGCTCAATCTGCAGCTGTCACTGCAGCTGCACCACCAGCTCCTGCACTGAATGGATTCCTCATCATCCTTGCATCTGGAGAAGACCTCATGTCCTAAAGCTCTTTTACTTTTCTGTCCAGACTAGGTACTGTAAATAGACTGTGATTTCAGACACTTGTGTTAGTTGGCTGCAGTTTATTGTAGTGCCCACTGCTGGGAGAAGTGGAAGATGGAAATTCAGCCTGTTTGACTCTTGGTTTAGGAGTCTGCCACAGACTACTTTTGTCATCCTCTTCTCCTAGTTGTAATGACTTTATCTCTATAAAACTATATGCCTTTATAAGCAAGTAAGGATGAGTGGGACATTTCCTGACCATTTCAAGAAAATTAGCTTAGGGATAGACAAACTGATTTCTGGGAATGATGGGATATTGAGAAGGTTCAATGCAGATCTCTTCCATTCCTTTGGAAAACATCAAGATTATGTTGATCAGGGAAATGAAATTGTCATTGGGTGAAGCTGGGTATGAATCAGGGGTCAGATTAGACAGCAAGAGCTTGGTGAAGATCACCGACTCTTCCAGTAGTTACAGCTATTCTAGGGAAACCTCTCCAGTTGTCCAAGCATTATCCTCATGGCATTGGATCACTGTTTGCTCTGTGCTGGTCTGTAGATCCCAGCCTCTGGCAGATGTGGTGCATCTGTTTTGGAGAACTCACTAAACTGTGGGTTGGAAGTCCTGTGGTGCTGCTTAGAAGTCAACAGTGAGTGCTGCTTAGGGTGCTGAGTACAGTTGTAGGTCGTCAGTCACAAGCTGGAATTTAGAACTGCAACCTAATATGGCTTGCTAGTGTCATTGAAAGCTTGAGCTAAAGACCTGTGAGGAGAAGGGCTTGAATTCCGTTTTTTTTTTTTTTTTTTTTTTTTTTTTTAAATTCCCTCTTCCTTTACATGTAACATCCTGTCAGGTGTGCATGTGGCTGTGATAAGTGGTGACCCCTCTGGCTAAGTGATGGCTGAGATGCTGAGGGGTCTTGTACCTTAACAATTTTTGGGTTTGGCTGGAGCTTTAGGCAGGCTCCAGTATGCACCATCCAAGGCGTAAGAGGGCTGAGTGATTGCATTAAATGGGGATCTCTAGGAAAGCTTGAGATGTTGCATTGTTGCCTGTGGACTCACCTGGGGGGCTGCTCTTACCTTTAGGGCTCAAAGGCACTTAAATTTTGGAGTATGACCTGAAGGACAGCTATGTCTGACTTGCTTTCTAGGTTGCTGCGTTTTACATATGGACCTTCATTTCCTCCATTCAAAATTCCTGATGAAGACGCTGGTCTGATTCCTCTTGAAATGGATAATGAATGCGTTGCACAAACGTGGTTTCGCTTTTTACACATGCTGAGGTATTGTAATTCCATCCATCCATCCTTCCTGTTCTTGCATCAGCTCTGTACATTTGCATGACAAATGAAACATTTCTCTGGAGGTTGCCAAGATGAAGCACCTAAATAGAATAAAATGAGACTGGTTGTACCAGTGCCATGCAGCAGCTCAGGGCAGGCTGTGAGCCATGTTGTTCAACTTTGAACTCTGACTCTTTAAAAATGTAAACTGGTTCAGTTAATTAAAAACTATTTTAGCTATTTGGCATTTTGGAGGATCTGAAAAACAGGAGTTCAATAGAATTTTGTTTCTCCAAGATAACAAACAGGAAAAGCTGAACAATAGTTCTGAGAGATGCATACGACTTCCATTTATTCTCCAGGTTAAATTTAGCCTATAATTTATTTTTAAATGGGTGGTTTTTGTATTTATTTTTATGAAGAAATCTGTACAGGTAGTTTTGCCGTACATGTTAATCTTTCTTAAATGCACAGCTGAACCAAATACTGTGTTTTGTTTTAAAGACTTTTGGACAGGGCGTTACATTAATGCTCTCAATGGCCAGAATATTAAGCAATTGATACTAAATACTATTTAATAGTTAAAGCTAGATAAACATTAGACTGTTTAAAATCTTCTTCTTAACTAAGTAAAAAACCCTCTTTCCTAATTAGTAGAACTAATATCACAAGTACTGTACTGTTCAAATTTGAGGTTTACAAGTGCACTGTTTCAGAATTTGAGTCAGTCAGGAAAAATTGCTCAAACTTTTACAATCTACTCCCCTTCTTGTCACTGTTTGACAGTATTTAATTAGTTGCTTACTTTTTCTAGAATAACTTTTAACAATATAAGCAACTTTTAACTGAGTTCAAAAGACCTCATAAGTAATTAATATTACTGCAATAATTGGTCTAGCAAGTATGTGCTCTGGTTTGTTTTATTTTACTAAAATTGTTCAGTGTGTTTGGGTAATGTTTGAAATGAAGACAGTTATATACTGCCAACCCAGGAAATGAAAATTGCCTTCCTGTGATGGAGTAATAGCTAAAATATATTGATATTGGATGCTGGTTTGTGGTATTATTCAAATGCCTTAAACTATTTAATCTTCAAGTGTTTTTAGAATCTTAACAACTGTTCTTAAAGTGACTAACATATATTTTGCTCTTTTTGTGTGCAGTAATCCTGTGGATTTGAGTAACCCAGCCATTATTAGCTCTACCCCCAAATTTCAGGAGCAGTTTCTGAATGTGAGTGGGATGACTCAAGAACTGAATCAGTACCCCTGCCTTAAACATCTGCCTCAAATATTCTTTCGTGCCATGCGTGGAATCAGCTGTTTAGTGGATGCATTTCTAGGTAATGCTTTCTGTCTTAGCCATGGATAACTAGGAATATTAACTTAATCATTATTTTATTATCTTTAAATCTGTTTTCTCCATGAATACAGCAATAACAATTTATCATTTGCAAGTATATCCTGGAATTGATGAGGAGGAGACTTGAGATCACTTCTAAAAAATCTGCATACACAACAGTAACGTTTGAATGCATGAAGTTGTAGATGGCCTTAGTTGCAAATGCAAAATAAATAAATCAAAAATATAAAATAAAACAAAACCAGGGATCTCTTTCCCAAACAAGGCTTCTTTTCTCTTTCCATCTAATCACCAATGCAAGTGCTATGCTTTAGCATGTTGTGAGCGCTCACAACCGTGTTTCGAATCATTGTGGCAGCTGCTATTGTGCCTGTTTTATAAGGTGTTGAATTTGGACTGTTATCTTCAGATCTTTGTGAGAGTTCCCCCTGCTTACTGTTAGTGGGTGACTACTGCTGCTGAGTAGGAAAGTAGTGTTTCTTTGTGTCTGCTGCTAACTGAGTAACTCTGGCTGGTCAGTTTGAATTAACAGGATGGAGTATGTGAAATTTGAAGCATTCTGCTTAGAGTGCTTCAGACTTACTGCAAGTTCCTCAGGGAATACATGCTATTGCAAACGTGGAAGAGCTGCCTGTCTCCAGCTGCTTTTCTGCTTAAATGTGTGCAAACAAATGTCATTTACCATAAGTGTGAGCTGATGTGAGATTGCAGGAGACTTGAGTGCATATGTAAACAATGTTAGAAAAAAAACCAGCCAGTGGAATGAGACAGCCTGGAGAAAAGCAGGCTCTAGGGGCACAGAGGGCAGGATTAGACTGGATGTTGGGAAGAAATTCTTCCCTGTGAGGGTTGGTGAGGCCCTGGCACAGGTTGCCCTAGCCCAGAGGAGCTGTGGCTGCTCCTGTATGCCTTGAAGTGTACAGGGGCGGGTTGGACTGGACTTGGAAGAACCTGGTCTAGTGGAAGGTATCCCTGCCTATGGCTGGGGATGGAATGGAGGGTCTTTAAAGTCCCTTTGAACCCAAATTATTCTGTGGTTTTATGAATCAGACACTTAAGACTTCTGAAGATCTTGTAGCGAGATAAAGCACCCAGAGTGATAATAGCCCACCTGGAGAGCAGAGACAGAGACTACAATGTGTTGGGGCATAGGAGATTTCTTAGTGAAATTAAATTCAGGCTGTAGGTATGGATTGGGAGAGTGTTCTCAGGCAGACTTGAGAGCTGCAGAAAGCTCTTCAGTGAAGGCTGATGGGAGAGCTCATTGCCTTAGGTCACAAGTGCTAAAATACTGGGTTTTATCTTGCTCTGCCTGGTACCTACATTATGTGTTTGGCAAAATACTGTATCCTCTTTTCCAGCAAGATACACTGAAACAATAGGTTTGCTAGTGTGTACTTTGCCTGGGGTGTAACACTGATTTAGTAGGAGCAAATTGTTCTGTAATGTGTTATGAAAAGTACTTGGGTGCTTTAATTAACATGGTCAAAAAAAAGTCTGTCAAATTCTCAAGCACACTGCAGTTCCCCACTTCATTTTTCAAATGGGGCTCGAGGGTGTTGGAATGCATTAAAATGGACAGAAGTGGTGTTTGCCACTTCAAGTTTTGCAGCTGTTGAGTTGCTTCTGATTCTGATAGGGAAGAGCTCTGTACACAGTGAATTTCCCTGAAACTAGATAAAAGCTGGACTAATGTCCTGCTGCTGCCAGAAAAATTATAGCTTGCTCTGCTTTCTTACTCTGCCTTAGTATTTGACTGTTCAGCAGCTGATTCAGCTCAAACCGAACAGAAAGTTGTTGGTGGATGGGTTTCATCTCAATTTAGTGAGCTAAGGTGTCTTTAAGGGCCTGACATCTTAGAGATGTCTCAGAGAAAGGTGTTGGAGTTACGATTGGGGAAGAAAAAGGTGAGTGCATCTGAATTTTGGCAGAAATGTGCTGTTAAATTGTCTTTGGCAAGTGAACCTTGCTCCTTTCTCTCTGCCTACTTCTAGACTGGTTCCTCCCATCTGCCATTTCCCAGACCCTTAAGGTGTGAGGTCCTCTGATTTTTTTTTTTTAACCAATTGCTTATCTGATGTAATTACTGCTTTCATTTGCTTATGCATTTGTTTCTGCTAATTGTACAATAGGGAGAGGTGTTTCTGTTGCTGCTGCCGGTTTGGGGAACGGAGGGAGGCAGGGCTGTTGATCAGAGGCCTCTGTGCTTGCTAGCAGCCTGCTCTGTGAGCCTGTGGAATTCTTGCTGAAGCTGCTTTATCCCTGGCCTTGCAGGCATTTCCCGACCCCGGTCGGACAGCGCGCCGCCCACGCCCGTGAACAGGCTGAGCATGCCCCAGAGCACCGCTAGCAACACCACCCCGCCCCACAACCGGCGGCACCGCGCAGTGACCGTCAACAAAGTCACCATGAAAGCCAGCGCCGTAAGATTCCATCCTCTCTGGCTGAGTAGCTGACCCTTTGCATTGTTTCCTCAGTTAGAGGAACTAATTTCCTTGATTCCAGCAGCTGATCTGTTCTTCTGTTCAAACAGGGAACTACTGCTCATCCTTCAAAAGTGCAGCACCAGCCCTCCTCTACTTCTCCACTCTCTAGCCCAAACCAGACAAGCTCTGAGCCTCGGCCACTTCCAGCTCCTCGCAGGCCAAAGGTTAACAGCATATTGAACCTCTTTGGATCATGGTTATTTGATGCAGCATTTGTTCACTGTAAACTTCATAATGGAATAAACAGAGACAGCAGTATGACTGGTAAATATTACAAAAATATATGTACACTTTTTTAGTTGTTTTATTGACATTTCCTACCTGCAAGATTAACACATGCATAATCCAAAAAAAGTAAAATCTGAAGTGCTGTGTTGTAGTTAATCCCTTGAGCTGAGCCAGCATTTGCTGAGCTCATCTAACTGAGCTGCTGTTTGGGGATTTCAAAGTTTAAAAAAGCCCACTTTTTACTATTAAATATTCCCTTGCTCTAACAATAGATATTATGATGTTGGGGAAAATACTATTAAGTGAAGGAAATAATATGGTAGGAGTCTACCTCTTAGTCTACCTCTTAGTTTGAAATCTGCTTGAGTATCTATGATTAATAGCAACTATTTATATCAACTCTTTAATATTTGAAAAATTGTCCTACATCTTTCCACACAGTGCACTTCTTGGTTTTGTAGAGTGTTATGGAAACAGGAGTCCTTAAAATAGCTAGTGAAGTTGCTGCCTATCAGTTATGGTTGCTGTGTGTTTCCCTTAATGACTTGATATCTTCGTTGTCTTCAACCCTTAACTGCCAAACTTATTTTTGTCTCCTGTGCTTTGTTCAGCTGCAGAGGTTAGATATTTTGAGATATCATGGCAGAATCAGTGCTCTGCTCAGAGAGGCTTTTTAGCTCTCATCTTACTTTTGGTGATAATATTCAGAAAAGAATAATCTTTCTCACTCCTTGCATTTTTCCTGTTCTTTGTATATTTTGAATGTCTGCTAACTTTTCCAAGAGATCTATCAATCAATCTGTCAGTAACTCACTGGCCTAAGAAAAGTAGGGGAAAGACTTTTGTTGTGGCAAGTTGGATGTATAGTGGGACTTGACAGCAGAAGTTTAACCGATGATCTTCCTTTTTATTGTGACAAATTCCTGTGTGAAAGCTTAGGATTTGAGATCTTCCGTAGGTGTTTTTAGATATGTAGCACTGTTGTTTTTGAAAGTGTTCTTTGTGGGTTTCTGTGGTAGGAATTTGGAATCTCTTTGTAAAAGGCCTATGACTCATGACTGGAGAAACAGCTGAGCTTAGGAAGGAGCAAGGCATCCTTTGAGGGTGTGTTCAATTTGCATATGCATTTAATGTATTACTACATTTAGTGCTTTTCAGATTGATTAGCTCATTTGAATTTTGATATAACCTACTTATTGAGTGATTTTAATGAAATGCTTAACGTGTAAAGGAAGGATTTCAGCTGAGATGGTGCTAGTGCAAAAGCATCAGCTGCAGACAGAGGTGTTGTTTTGCTGGCAGAAGTACACGATCATCTAAAATCAGTCTTTAATTTCCTTGAAGGGGTTCCAGGGCCTTGTGTTCATACATGCAATGTCTTCAATCATGTAAAAGCAATCAGGAAATTGTTGTGTTACTAGCCTTACAGGGATATTTACCAGCTTTCTGAAAACTAGAGACAGCTGTTTGGAATTGAGTTAATTCTGTTCCTTCCCTGTCCTCTTCCAAGCTGTCTGTAGTGAGACCAGTCTTTGCACATACTATGATCTGCTGTGCACCAGTGATGTTGGTGGACTCCCAGGACCCTGGCTGTGTCATGTCCTGCTTTTTTAGTGATTTGGAAGACAGAATTAACTTGTGGGAATTAAGTCAAGAGTCTGCTGCCCTTGCAGGGTGTTGTTACTGCTGTGTAAGGTCTCTGGTCACAGTAGTGCCAAGGTGGGCTGGCTGAAGGAGAGAGAGCTGAGTATGGACCCCTACTTCTGAAATGCTGTAGAGGCCCCACTCTTATTGCCTGATTTACCCTTCTGCTCAGCCTCTGCTTAAGATGGGAAAATGAGCAATATGTGTAAAGGGCCAGGACCCTGGAGTTTCTGTTGAGTTGAAGCATCAGTGTCTTTTGAATGAGTTTTAAATCCAAATAATAAAGTTTTTATTCTGGGAATCTGACAAGTGATGCTTGATGCCTCCAAGTGGAATCTTTTCCTCCTTGAAGAGCATAAGGCAGGAGGTGCTATGCTGGCTGGTGAGTTGGGCCAGGAGGAGTCTTTATTAGGGCCCTCCATCACAGAAGTGGGCCCGGTGAGTAACAATCAGGTGTGCACATTGTGCCCATCCAGCTGATCCTGCTGCCCAGTACAGATATGGCTGGAAGAAGGGCCAGCAGAGAAGGGACAGTTAGCTGCCATAGTCCTACCCTTAGGAAAGATCTGCAAAAGAAATCTAATGCTTTACAGCTGCAGTTTGGGTATTCCTGCATGTCTTGGTCCATCTGCTATCCTTTGCAGCCACTAGCTGGAATATTCTTACTATGTCTAACACTGCTGTTGATAATCTTAGCATTAGCTTGAAGAAGCATATTATTTTTATGTGTGCTTTAAAAGTTTTGATGGGGAAGTGTCTCCACTTAAAATCAGCTTTACCATGTAGTATTGTCTTCCACTGGCCCCCACACACTATTTTTCTTCAGGTCTGGAACTGCAGCTGTTTAAGATCTCAGCAACTTTAAATCCTTCTAATATTTGCTTTGTTTCAATGCCATGCAGTTAAGAATTCCTTCTCTTTTGGCTGTCTGATAATGGCTTCTTTGTTTCACTGCTGGCTGGAGGACTGAGGACCTTCACAAAAATATTACAGCTTGCTCCTTGGTCCTATGGAGACCCCTGTGCCCTGGGACACTTCTGCAGTGCTGTGTTTTTGAGTGCGTGCTTCTCTCTCCTCTTCTGTCATGTGGCCGGCCCAGTGAGAATCCCTATGATGTGATTACCAAAATTTGTGAGCTCAGTGCAGTGCCTGCCAGGGGCCGTGTGGATGACCATGGTCTCAAGCTCTAGTTCAGAATTTAGTTTGGCTGTTTCAAACCAACCCTGCTGACACACGTGGTCACACACATTGTCCTTGTCCCATCTTACAGTGCACCTTTTTGATGAGCTCTAGGAAATGCAGAGCACTTGATCAAGGCAGATGTGAATGAGTACCCCTCTATCTTTCCTTTTTTTCCTTGTCCCAGGATCTCATGTTTTACCACTGTAACTCTTTAGCCTCCAGAAAGGAAGTAATGAAACATGATGGGTGGAAAAAATGTCAAGCTTTTTATAAGTCTTGAGATGAAAACTGTCTAAATGGATAGAAGGGTGACTGAACTTGCTTTACTTGACCCTGCTTTGCAGGGAAGGGCTGACTATCTCAAGAGGCCCCTTCAGCCTCAGCTCTTCTGATTTTGTCAGATTAACTACTGCCTCATGAGCTTTCAATTTTTTGTCATCTTATGGGTGAATTTCTTGTACCAACTCTTGATTGGAAAACTGTAGGTATTCCACATTTGTGGGTGTTCTGGTTTTGTGTATCTTTGGTAAGAGAATTATTCTGCCTCAAGATTAGCTGGAAGTCATCTGTGTACAGTTGGCTGCTAGTGGAGGTTATCACCTGGAAAGCAGTTGTCCTCTTTGCTCTTTGAGCCCTGTCCTTCAAGATAGTCCTGTGTAATTGGATTCTGAAGCACAGCAATGATCTTTCCATCATTGGCATGATGCTTTTGGGCTTTGAGTGTCCTTATCAGATTTTAGTTTCTGCACACAGACTTTAATGGTGAAGCTTTATGATGGGCAGCTGATAAACACCACTGTGTTGTGGTGACAGAGTAAAAATGGCCTGTTGGAAGATGGTGGTTCGAAAACAGCTAGATCCTGCTGGTGTAGTCGTTAGAATTAGATGAGTGTGTGGCACTTATGTAGCTGATAGCGTGGGTTAAATAGATCCCTGTGATTGATAACACCTTCATAAGAAATTGTCTACAGAGCCTGTATGAGGTTAACCAGGAATGATAGCTTGGCATGTGTGTGTCTGTGCCAGGGCAGGTTCAGTGACAGGATGTGTTTGACAAGCTTGGCTGTATGGTGCATGCTACTGCTACTTAATGTCCTCAGCCTCAGAGTGGGGAGAGGCTCACCAGCATCTTGTACCAGCATTTCAGCAACTGAATCTTCCAGTCTGATGGGCTCCTTCTCAGTCCTTGTACCTAAAGGATGCCAGCTTTGCAGTTTAGAGCAGATGGAGGAGATACCTCAGGGGCTTGCTGCCATTGCCCAGGGGCTGTTGGCAGTGGGGAAGCCTTGGGCTACATCATTATCCTTACCTCTTCTGGCCCTACTGTCAATTATGTCCCACAGAATGTTTCTGGGGCTCTAGAAGCAAATTCTAAGCAGCCCTGTCTGGGGTCATAGTGAGTGCTGCTGAAGGGCTTGGCTACAGGTCTGACCCTGCCTGTTCAAAGAAGTAGCTCTGCCCAGATGCTGGGTGGTACCTAACCACTGAAGCTGTAACTCTCTTCTCTCTCTGGATGTGGTTTGAGATGTTAATATTTCTGGGATTGTTCTACCTTTCCTTTCTGCTTTGGAAGATTAGTGAAGCTTCAGGGGAAGCTTGCTCAGGTATTCTGGCTGTTAGCAACTTGGCTTAGGGAAGTGGGAGCTGTGATACCACTGGGAACTCCTGGTTTGGAAGCAGGAGTACTGCTGGGAGGAGAGTGCAGGTAAGTAACTTTGCCCCTGCGAGACAAGCCCCAATTCAGAGGAGCCTTAGCACAGCTTGGTGTGTGCTCCATTTGCACTGTGACACAGGGATGGTCTGTGAATTAAAGAACTGCTGGATGTTGATATGAACAGCTCTAAATCTTAGTCGTATTTTGTAACTTTTTGTTCATTGTTTTGCATGGTACTTTCAAAACCATAATTTTGGACCTGTATGCCAATTTCCTATGTGTTTAACAAGCTTGCTGTATCATAAAGCTTTTAATCTATTTTCTGAAAAGCTAAAAGCTTCTTAACTTATATTACGATTTCACCATCTTAAAAGTATTTTATAACTACTGCTGTCCTTTGATTTGTTTCCATTTTATTTCTATTATCTTGCAGCATCTTTTATCCAAATTCTTCTTTCTTATAAATCTTGTAAGTAGGAACCAGTAGCTTTTCCTTAATTGCGGTCATGCTTTTCTTTTTCCATAATCCCATATTTTATTTGTAAATTCATTTCATTGTCTCTTGTAGCTTTTGCACTTTTACTTGAAAAAGACAAGTAATTTTTTTTTGTGTGTGTTTTTGAATGGGGAGGATTGTTGGCAAAAGCAAATTAATCTGCCTGAATCAGTCCCATCTTTTCCGTACTTTAGTCTGTGATCATGTCATGAATTTCAGGACTTTGCACTAACCATGTTTTTTTTACTTAAAGCTTATTTTACAGACCTAGTGTTTGATTTGTATGCATTGTGCATGTAGTGTTTTTTTTCCAACTACAGTATATTGCTGGATAGCTTCTTTAGGACAAAAAATGGCTCATGGGAAGATGCATAAAGATTTGTACTTATTTGCTACTTAACGTCACTGAAAATTTGTGAGGTAAATGTAGGTTAAATGATGAATTTGAGAACAAAAAATTAGGAGTAGGCATTTGTCATTAAGACATTTCCTTTAAAACAAAACAAAGAAGCACCCTATCTGTAAATTTTCATGTATTCCAACTGCTAAAGTGTTAACATGCTTTATTTGCAAGGCTGACTGTGAACCTGCTGTTCCCAGTGTCCCAGAGCTGAGACAGAAGTTCTGTTTTGTTGGTAGAAACACATAGGTGTGATTATGTCAGGAGCATACATTGTCTGCTGTTTGCTTTTGTAGTTTATTAAAGCTTTGGAAATCCATCTAGTCTTAGCTAAAAACAAGAACACACTCTTTAAAATGTTAGTAGTCCTAGAACAAAGCCATCCAAGGAAGAGGAAAAAAAAAATTGAAAAAGTAATCACATTGAGTGCAGTATGTATTTTGTTTTGGTAGCCATCCTGGAAGAAAGGATGGAGCCAACAGAGCAAGTGGTCTTGCATCCACACAATGCTGGTGTGGGGAAGGGAGACCAGAAGTCTCTGCAGAAGGACATGGGCCGGAGTGGCGTGGGCTGGGAGAACTGGCCCAGGAGAAGGAGCTCAGGGCTGGGCAGAACCAGGTTAGGGCCCTCTGAGAGGATCGTGGAGCTCCTTGTAGCATAGGGAGCAGGAGACAGCCAGCCCACAGGAGCTGCTGTCTTATTTATTTGGCAGTTTAGTGATCATGTGAGGAGAGAGGGACCAAATTAGGAGAATGGGATTCCCCAACCTTCCCTTTCTCATACAGGAACTTAAAATTATTTTATTATTTGTTTTATAAGTATGTAAAACAAGGCTGGATCAAAGTCACTTAGTGTTCAGGGCAGCATGAGATGAGTTGGCCAGCTGGAAGTTAAGCACTTCCTTGGAAGTCAATAGTAACAGTACCATTGAAAAATCTTTTTGTTTTTTAAGGGAGCAAGGGAAGGTGGCATTTAATTTTTGTGGGGATGAGAACCAGGTGAGGCAGACCTTGCCCTTTCAGAGAGGGTAGGAAGCCAGTATTGGATATAAGCACTCTCTTCCCAGCAAGAAGTTGGGACAGTCTCTAGGATACAAAGGTCAGTTGTTATCGGCCTTATGAAGAAAGCAAGTTAGGTACACCCACAAATACTTCCTAAACAGAGGCACTGGGTCAAATGCAGTGAACTAATAGCTTCATGCTAACTACTCAATTGGAGTTGATCTTTGTGTCCAGGATCCCATGAGCCTGTTCTGTTCCCTGTCATGTGCAGTGAATGCAGTGTTTTCTCTTCCCAGCTCTAGCGACGCAGGCTAGCGTGGAGTTCCGCCGGAAAGGATCCCAAATGTCCACAGACACCATGGCTTCCAACCCCATCTTTGATGCAAGTGAATTCCCAGACAACTATGAAGCAGGAAGGGCTGAGGCGTGCGGGACACTATGTAGGATATTTTGTAGCAAGAAGACTGGGGAGGAAATATTACCAGCTTACTTATCTCGGTACTAACCTATTTTCCAGTTGCTTTATTGTGTAACTTTATGATGCAGACTAATTCCCAGTGAAGAGCATTCACTTGCTCTCTGAATTCTGTGTTGCCAGTTTAAGAACACCAGGTTGGTCCTCAGAGGCTGGAGGTGGGGTTCCTGCTAAGCCCAGCACTGTTGTCCTCTCACATTTTCATGATGCTGCTTTTCACTGGGTTTTCTTCAAGTCTCAGTTGAAGGAGAGTACCTTAAAGTGCTTCCAACTGGAAGGAACATTTTCTTTGGCACTTTCTTGCCTCCTGTATTTTTATTTTTGTTTAGTTTGTCACTGAATATTGTTCAGAGGAAAAAAATAAGTGTGCAGGCGTAAGACTTTTTACACCTTATTAGACCACAGAGGTCTTCTGTTGTAAAATACCACATTATTGGGTTTGGTTTTTTGTAGTTGCTTTTTTTTTCATCCCTTGAGTATTGAAATGCGGTAATATCCCACTATTACTGTCGTGATTGAACTACCTTCATGTTCAGTTTTGTTTCTGAGAAAATGAAGCAGTTTTGCCTGTCACAATATACTTTTTTCACAAAATTTTGTTATGTAAAATAGTAAATGCTAGAGGCAGAGAATCAGTTTTAAATTATAATTATCTCAAATTGTTCAGGTACATTTGTCCCAGATGGCATTAAAACTTCCCAAAAACTGAACAGTTTTATTTCTTGAATGTTGTGGTAGTTCTTGTATAGATAGTTCTTATTTCTCTTGGCCAGTCAGTTGGGTCCCTCTGTCTGCAAGACTTTTGAAACAATTAAGAGGGCATACATGTTCACTAACAAGAAGCTGCAAAAGAAGCTAACTGCTCTAGGATGATGGGCAGCTGGGTTTCTGCCCTTGCTTTTCCAATTGAAGTTATGATGGTTATAATTGGTCTCATTTCCAAACTGCTGATCAGTGTGTCTTGTCCTGACATCCTGTCCACTGCCTCCCCTAAGATTTCACAGTATTTTACTCATACTGGGGAGTTAAAATCAAGGTCTTGCTCCTATCCTTACATGAGAAGGGAGTAGTGGAGAGCAGCTGATCCACTCTTAGTAACCAGCTGGTCGTGCTTGCTCAGTTCCCAGTATGAGAATTGCAACAAGTCAAAGATTTCAGTAAAACTGTGCTACACTGGCTTTTCATATGAAATATCTGTCATTTGTGAGGGTTTATTAAGCTGGTCAGGTGTGCTTGCCTGTACTCAAGTAATGTAGGGGAAGACTTACATCTCTCTTAGTTTACTTAGTTAACTATATCAGTATAGTTTCCTAGCTCTGTTTTTGAAACTTACTCTATTTTATGTAGACAAGGTCAAATAGTGGCTGCAGAATCATGTGGGATTCTGATGATTTTATGTGCAAATAATTAAATCTTATCTTTCTTTGTCAGATTTTACATGCTTTTAATTCAGGGTTTGCAGATAGCAGATTTCGTTTGCCACCCGGTTCTTGCCAGTGTTATTCTAAACTCCCCTCCTCTGTTCTGCTGTGACCTGAAAGGCATTGATGTTGTGGTTCCCTACTTCATTTCGGCTCTGGAAACTATTTTACCTGACAGGTAAATTACCATTTCTATATGAGCATCATCAGAGATACTGGGAGGTGTTCGTCTTTTGTCATTCCTGCATAATTTCACCAAAGGAATTCTGCAGTGTGGGGTCTACTGTGTGTGTGTATTTGATGGTGATAATAGCAACACTATGTAAGCTCAAGTTTTCAGTTTGATTTAATGCAATTTTCTTTAAAACAATAATAGTGCTTATTTTGTGAGTTGTTAGCTGCATATTTATTGATGCGAAGCAGTGTCTTTAACAATAGGAAAATATATTGAATTATGTAAAAATATATTGAAAGTCTATTGATTTTAAAGTAAACTTTCACAAGATACTCTGTTGCAGTGTATTGAGTAAGTAAGTAATGTTATGCATTATTAAATGAAAAAGTTGATAATTTAGACTGATTAAATTTGAGTAGGTTCTTATCAGAGCTTTATAGATTTCAAAACGTTTTGCTAAGTTAGGCACTTAATAGTAGTGTCAGCATCCCTTCTTCAGTGTATCTATTATGTCTTGGTACTGTGTTTCATTTTGATGTTAGGTGTTTAGACAAAAAAGCATTATTTTATCTCATGGGCTTAAATCTGAGCTGCTGCTTCTTTTGGATAAGTCTTAGAAACAGCTACATTGCATCCTGGAAACTACTTAAGGCCATGGGGTGGATGTATATTTAATGTTAACTTAGTTACATTTGGCTCCAGATTCTTGTGAAAAGTTGATTGATTAACTGTCTGCTTTGATTTGCAGAGAACTCTCAAAGTTTAAAGTCTATGTAAACCCCACAGAGCTAAGAAGAGCTTCCATTAACATCTTGCTATCTCTGTTGCCTCTCCCTCATCATTTTGGAACAATAAAGTCTGAGGTAGTACATTTATCACTGTTTTGTATTCCATTTTTCTTTCCCTGGGAACGGGATTTGGATGGGTTGTGGGTTGTATTGGGTGTTTTCTTTAGCACTGGATCTCTTCCAGTGAATGTGAAACAGTGAGACCATATTACAAAGTGTCAGTAGCAGTGTGTGCTGTGAAGGTTGACTATTGAAACCCTGCTGGCATGATCTTTAATTGATACTGAAATAAGTGTGTTTTTTCTTCAGGTTGTCCTGGAAGGGAAGTTCAGCAATGATGACAGCTCAGCATATGATAAGCCAGTAACATTCCTGTCCTTGAAGCTGAGGCTTGTGAATATCCTTATAGGAGCTTTGCAAACAGAAACTGATCCCAACAACACTCAAATGATACTAGGTTATTTTGGCTTTTTTATTTAATAACTGTATTATAGAAGTGTCAGTCTTAATCTGTCCTGGGATAATACGGGCTATTAGTGATGTATTGCTTTGCAAGAAGAAGGTGTAAATTCCTGGCAGGTTGTCGTATGTGTTATCTCTCTTGTACTATGAAAGCATCTTGAAAAGCCTCACATTTTTGTTAATCTCTCTCTTTTTATGTGGAATAGTACTTGAAAAATAGAGGCAAAAGTAAAGCACATTCTAGCACAGGAAGTAGGTAAGAATGACAGTTTTAGGAAGGATTCCTGACTAATGGATTTCAGAGAAAGCCTTAGATTTTGGCATGGTTAAATCTAAGAAACATATGGACATACTGGTGACTGGTGGTCCAGCATTGGCAAAATACAGATGACATTTGTTTAGCAGTGTGTAAATCCTCAGATATAATAAAAAAGTTTTGAAAAAGGTTGTGCAGTTGCACAACCTTTTACAATTTGGCAAACTGTTCTTTGAGGTAGTGAGTAGATTAACATTATATTGAATACTCAGAAAGTAAGGATGAAAACTTGGATATTGCATAATCTGTCAAGTTAAGTATGTTTTCAGATAAGTATAAATGTACATACCTATTATTCTTACTTGTCACCTCTTCTTCTTCTCTCTTTAGAATGCTTTTTTCAACATAGTGGTGTTCTTGCCCTTACCAGTTTCCTTTTGTCTGTTTAAAAAGGCAACAGTCTTGTGTTGTGAGAGGTGTCCACCTTGTTCTGGGAGGCAGACAGTTTACCTAATCAACAGAGGAGGGCAAGAAAATGATGCAGTATTAAGGGAAGGGAAACTAATCCAAATCTGCAAAGACTTCTGGAAGATTACCTTACAATAGTTTAAGCAGTTTCTTTTCTCACAGAATACTAGAGGGGAATAATTTGAAAGAACAATTTGCACCCAGTGCTGGTGAAGGGGTGAGGCTATCTGTGGTTTCCAAGTGAGACCCCCAGAGCATTGGTGCAGGTGAGGTTGTCCCACCTCCAGTGCTATGTCTGACACCTCAGGGTGGTGCTTTGTTAAATCCCACCCCTGTCCCATGCCCCGCCACACCCAGTTGGTCTGCAGCCAGCTGGGGAGGTGTTCTACCTTAAATGGCTTTTCTACTGGCAATTATTATTCCCATGTTAGTCCCTGCCAGTTCACCTGCCCTGTATTCCTCCTCTTAAGTTCCTATTTCCATAGGTGAAGTTATTTTCTGCTAGCTTTAACTGGAGGGGATTCATGAATCTCCAGTTTAACCAGAAATTCTCACATGTGCCACCAGCTTCGCAATAGAAGCAGGATTTATTTCCATCTGCCAATAAATCTTTGGCAGCTAGTGCTGCATTTCACAGAATCTCACAGAGTGTTTTGGGTTGGAAGAGATCTTAAAGCTCATGTCATTCCACCCTGCTATTCCACCATGCATTCCACCCCTGTTCCCTGGGTTGGGACACCTTCCATTAGACCAGATTGCTCCAAGCCTTGTCCAGCCTGGCCTTGGGCCCTTCCAGGGATGGGGCAAGCTTCTCTGGGCAACCTGTGCCAGGAACTTCCCACCCTCACAGGGAAGAATTTCTTCACACTATCCCACCTCACCTCACCCTCTCGCAGTGTGAAAACGTTCCCCCTTGTCATTTCCCTTCATAGAGTAAATTGTGTTTTCCTAAATGTTCATTGATGGATGAGACAGGGGAAGGAGGCAGAAAATTAAAACAGAAGCCACCAAATGTGCCAGTTTCAGGTCTATGTCCTTACTGCTTCCCTCATCATCTAGGGATGATGCTGCCAAGCAGGTACAGGCTGTTCACCCTGGTTAAGACACATCTGCAGTTTTGATTTAAGTGAGTTAAAACATCCCTGAGGTTGAAGAGAGAACTCTGTTCTGGCTAGCTTAGATGCAATGAGGTTGGTGGCTCCTGCAGTTAAGAGCTTCAGCTTTTTGAATACAGTATTTTGGGCACTGAAGGAAATTAAGAGCATGTAAAGTGAGAGGCTGGGGAAAACTTCCAGGCAGAGGGAATTTCAGTGTATCCCACCTCACCTTCTTATAGACATCCTTAAATGTAACCTGAGCTTTTGAATGAGCACAGTCTGGTGTGAGACAAGGAGCCACTCCAGCCCTTCTGTAGAGCCTTCCAAACAGAGGAATTTGACAGACCTATCACAGAACAGTTGGGGCTGGAGGAGACCTCTGGGTATCTATCATTCATTCTAACTCTCTGCCAAGCCAGAGTCACCTGTGACACATGAACCTGTCCAGGTGAGTTTTGAATGTCCTCAGAGAGGGAGATGCTGTGACCTTCCTGGGCAGCCTGTTCCAGTGCTCTGCCACCCTCCATGGAAGGAAGATTTTTCATGTGTTGAGGTAGAACTCCTTGTATTTTAGTTGGTGCATTACTCCATGTCCTGTTGCTGGGTACCACTAAACAGAGTTTGGCACTATACTCTAGACACCCACTGTTGAGATATTGATATGTAATGATGAGATCCTCTCTCAGTCTTTCAAGACTGTATTCAAAGCATTTTTAACATAACTGTTTTAGTTTACATGTGCTTCAGATGGCTAAGCTCAAGGCCAGTCCTGTGTTTTAATAAGAGATTTTATACAACGGGACTGCAAACCTCTGTTAGACTTTCTGTTCTGCTTGGTAATTTTTAGTAGGGAATTCTACTGTAGTCCATAGTTACCTTCTTCTATCTGATTCTGCAGGTGCAATGTTAAATATTGTTCAGGATTCAGCACTGCTGGAAGCCATTGGCTGTCAGATGGAAACTGTGAGTATTTTTTATGAAGTTACTTCTTCAGAAAGAATGCCTTCCTCACTTTACCTGAAAAGGGGCTTAGGTAGCATCTTGAGATTTGGTCTTTTGTATCTGAGAGCATGGGGAACTCAGAAATGTTCTGGTGTCTCTAAACTGCCTTTCACTTTGCAGAATGGTGGTGAAAACAACCTCTTCAAGAGCCACAGTCGCACTAACAGCAGCATTAGCACTGCCAGCGGGGGCAGCACCGAGCCCACAACGCCTGACAGTGAGCGGCCAGCACAGGCCCTCCTGAGGGACTATGGTAAGGATGGCTCTGGGAAACCCTGGCATGGAGTGCCAGCTGGTGTTTTCTGTGCTGTTCTGTTCTTGTTCTGGCTAAAGCATTAATGTGCCCAGGTGCTTGAAGCCAGAGGGGATAGCCCAGCTGTGTGCTGCAAGTCTGCACTCATGCGTGCCCTTCCACTGATTGCCTTAACCTTACTAAAGGTCTCTTAACCTTTTCAAAATCAGAATGTAAAAGCTTTTGAAAAAGGTGTTTGTAAACTCTTAGTTTTTCAAGGCACTTAGTTTCTGTCAACAAGAATGGGATATCTGTACACCAGGTGTAAATTAATGGCTTCATTGGTTGTGGTAGTGTTCCAAATGCCACTGACCTTGGCAGAACCTTTTCTTAAACCACATTTAAAGAACATTTCAGGGACTCTGCCTTCTGTAGAGCAAATAAGCAGAATGCTTGTGATATGCCATATGTTATAGCAGAATTTAGTAATTAACTTTAGTTTGCTATGTCTTGTACTGTCCATTTTTGACTCTTTGTAGTAAAATCCTTGTTCTAAATCTGTGTATGATAAGTTCTGTGACTGTCAAGGTCCTGCAAATTCATTTGCTCCTTTGGTCTTCAGTTTAACTGATGTTGGCCAATTAAATGTGAGAACAAATCACCTTTACTACATTGTAGCCTAGACTGACAATTCTATCATCACCAACCAAAAATATTTGGTGGTGTTTTTTTTATCTAGTTCTGTAAATAGCAAGAGGAGGGAGATTATCAGGAAAGGCTTCAGTATATTCTAGGGCATCATATAAACATGTTGGTGCTTTCCCTACAGGATTTGCTGGTTTGAAGTTATCAAAGTGCTAGTTTTCTACACACCATTTGAACTGTGTGTTTCATTTCTGTGGGTTTTCATTGACAAGTGCTTGTAAAAATACTCATTTGTAACATTTTTAAAAAATCTTCGAAGTATTTGAATTACAGATTCTTCATATCATGACATAACTTGAAATATGTTTTTGTAATATAGTAATTTTATTGGATTTTTAAAATTTCCTGTATACAGAAGGTAAGGTTGTAAGGAGCTTATGAAAAGAATTTGTGTTTCGACTGGATGTTTCAAATAAGAGAAAATTGAAACAAGATGGTCTGTTGTTACTGTTTACTGGTAAACAAGATGGTCTATTTGTTACTGTAGACTCTTGAATCTGCTCCTGGTGTGACATTGGACATAGTTCTTGAGTGTTAAATAATGTAATTTAAATTTTGAGAAGAATATGTCTTATCTGTCATAATTCTCATGTCCCTTTATAACTAGTCATTGAGCAGTTTATTTCTGACATTAATTTGCATACTTCAATTTTAACAAATAAAGAAAGTATTTATGTTTTGTAGTATTTGAAGTGAGAACAACTGATAGTTAAAACATTTTCTATTTTTAATTTTGAGTTAAAAGTTCAAGGAAACAAGTTTAAAAATAATTGTTTTTCTAGCACTGGTTCTTTCACTATCTATGTCTATTGAACTAGTGCAGCTTTTGATAAACATTAGGTGTGGGAATAATGGTTAACCTCTGACACAGATATTTGAAATTACAAGTGCTCCTTAGTTCCTCTATATAACTACTAATGTTTAATATACATTACCAATGGCTGTATTTTCCAGAGATTAAAAGACATAACATGACAGACAATTTAAGTACAATAGCAAAACCTGAAGCTGGCTGTTCTGCTGCTGAAATGCAGCAGAGCTCTGGGATTGTTCAAAATGTCTTAAAGAATTAAATTGAGCTAGCTGGTCTGAATGGGTTTGTATACTGGCTGGAGAGTACATGAGAGAGTTAAGTTAGCCTGTGCCAAAGGCATCAACCCAGTTTTAAGATGGTTAGGATTTATTTCATGTCTGTATTGTGGCTGCTCTGCCTTGTGCCTGTGCTTTGCTTTTTGTCACTAATGCTTAGTTATTTTCCCTCCCTGTGGTGTGTGGTTTGGGGTTATATCCTAGCTCTTCATACAGATACCGCTGCTGGATTGCTGATCCGCAGCATTCACCTGGTCACCCAAAGGCTCAACTCCCAGTGGAGGCAGGACATGAGCATCTCTCTGGCTGCTCTGGAGCTTCTCTCTGGACTGGCAAAGGTGAGGCATGCAGCTTGGTGTGCTCTGGCCCCTTCTCACAGGGTGGTTGTAGTCCTGCCTGGGTGGAAGTCATGCCGCAGAACAGATTTCTGTGGCTGGGATTGTCAGAAACTGTTCTGTTTGGAAATGGAAAAGAAACAGCACTGTTATTGTAGGTAATTTTCTCCCCGTGTAAATGTGCTGTGGCTCCAAGAACATGTGGCCTTGGAATCCCTTTTTGCTGAAACTTCTGTTGTACCACTTTTCTTCTTCTTCCTCATCTTGGAAATGGTTTTTAGAGCTTGACAAAATGTAGTGTATTGCTAATGTGAAGTATTGCATTCTTCAGAGCTTTATCTGCACACACTTCTTCATTCAACACTAATAACAACTAAAGCTACTAGGTGGGGGAGAAGAGTTGTGAAGATGCAAAATACCCCTTTCTGCCTGAGAGCTCTTGTGCCCAGGCTAGACTTCATGGCCTTTGCTAAGCAAAAGTCCAGTGTACTTAGAGCAGCCATGATAACCTGGTGTGACAATTCTGCATTTCCTGTCATATCCCTCAGATCCTCCACAGATCTCTTTTAATGTGTGTCTCAGGCAATTTCTGGAGCATTAAGTCAGCACTGAGCCATATTGTACTGGGTGTTTATTCACTAGTGTAGTAGCATGAACTGAGTATTTGAAAGTGTTTGGAAATAAATTAATGTGTATTATTAGATCTTATAGAGCACCATATAGCATCAGGGCTTTCTGCAGCTTGTGTGATTAAGCCAGGGTCTTCTTGCCCTGGAATATCTTTCCCCTTTATAACAAAGTGGGGGAAAAGAGATCACTTCTTCCTGCACAACTGCTGTGGGGACTTGTTCTGCTTGTGTCTTTGGAGATGACATGTCCCAAAGCCTTTATCAGGAAGAGACTGCCCTCTCTTAGGTCTGTTCAGCACCAGGTTATTAGTGGGACTTAGAATTCTAAGTCAAAAATCTTGTTTCCTGCAGGAGTGCTGATTCACAAACCGCCTTTCATAAGCTCCTCTTGAGGGGACTGTGTTTGCTGTAGATCTTGAGCTTCTGAAGGATGTTCTAGCTAAATCCTAGGGATCTGAATTGTCACTCCCATTTGTGGAGTACAGCTGCCAGGCTTCAGTGCTGGCACCAGCACCTGCTCGGGTAAGCATGGTCAGATGCTACAGAGTAGGAAAGTCTGTCTGTTCCTGTGCTGAGCCACAAACTGTGAATAAGAGAGAAGAGAAATTCAGTTCTTTAGCCTTGCAGTGCAGATTCTCATAGCTCATTGTGCTGTTTCCTGACATTCTTGTCTGGGGCCTTGCTCTCTGCAGCCCTGAGCTGGGAGTGAAGCAGAGAGAGGTGTTTGCAGTGAGTTTTGGGGAAGAGGTTATGGGCTTTTTGTCAGTCTGCTTGTCCAAGGATGCTTTTTTGTTCCTTCTGCCAGTGATGAAAGTTACTGTGCTGAGAATATGTCTAGGGGAGAGTTACTTGAGCAGAATGAAGCCCAGTGGAATGTAGAAGGGAGACTTGACAGTGAGTGAGTTGTTGGAGATACAGAATAGGTCGCTAAAACTGAAGGAAAAGCATTTGTGGGGAAAAAAAAAATTCAATACTGCAAATTCAGCTTACCCTTTGTTTCTTGGCAAGCCACACTAATGCTACTCCTGCTCTTTGAAACCAAGCCATGCAATGTGGTCACACTGAAACACTAATCATAGAAAATTAGGATTTTAGTTACCTTGCTGAAAACAATTAAAAGTTAAAAGGGAGTAGTTATCTGAAACTTAAATAATTGATTGTCTGTCATTTCATGTTTGCTCAGCTGTGCTTACAATGGGAAAAGACGAAACTAGTCAGCAGATCCAAAGGAACATAGACAATGCAACCAGAAACCCATTCTTTGGAAAATTTGACTATCCCCAGAAATCATTTGTATTGTCAGTGATAAAAAGGTCAAGAGTTTAGGGTGAGGAAGACTCGCCTTAATTCCTCCTTTTTACACCCCTCCCCACAAAAACGACCCCAGACTTAATTTAACAAGTCAATCACGCATGCTTAATAGCTATTCAAGCTAATTACCATGGGAAGCAGGGGATGGGAGGGGCTGTTATTATGAATATATAATTGTTTAAATCCTTTGCTAATAAATAGACTTTGAGATCACCTGTGATTTTGCAGTGTATTAGAGGATTACCTCACGCTGCTGCCCAGCACTGAACAAACACACATTTTGTAACCCTAAATTGTTAGAGAGTCTTTTGTCTGTCGCAGTTGAGTATCAGCATCAGACCAATACTCATATTTTGGTAATTCAGCACTTCAGTGCAGCGTTTCTTCACTTTTAGTTTCAATATCCATTACTGCTAAATCATTTTACCCACAATTTGAAGCTGTAGCCAAGAAAGAGCTCAGCGTTCCCTGCTGTTTGTGCAGGCTGCCTGTAGCAGTGTTTAGCAGAGTCCCAGAGCAGTCCCCCGAGGTCTGAGCCGTGTGTCCCCGCAGGTGAGGGCGGCGGTGGATCCCGCGGAGCGCCGGCGCGCCATCAGCTCAGTGTGCGGCTACATCGTGTTCCAGTGCAGCCGCCCGGCGCCGCTGCACTCGCGCGACCTGCACTCCATGATCGTGGCCGCCTTCCAGTGCCTGTGCGTGTGGCTGACCGAGCACCCCGACCTGCTGGACGAGAAGGTCAGAGCCCCGGGCACAGCTGTGCTGGAATCTGTGTGCGCCCAGCCTGGGCTCTGCAGCCTGCTGAGGTGTCCTGAGAATGTCAGAAACCGTTCCTGTGCTAAATGCTGCTGAGCTTTAATCCTGCCAGTGCAGTTATTGGCTTTAAAATTACCTTTGTAGTTACAAGGATGTCTCAGTCTTTCTTCTTGCTTTGTGAAACTGGAAAAAGAGAAGAAAGGAAACCTGGGAAAAAACAGAAGAGAAATATAGAAATGAATGGGATAACCCATAGCTACCTGGTACAGGTAGCCATGACTCCTCATTTCCCAGCTCTTACCTAACTAAAGCATTTTCTAGTCTTAACAGAATTCCTCTGATGCTAATATTTTGATAATCAGAGTTGTTTCACCAATTTCCTAGAAACTGAGCAAAGCATAGCTTGCTCAGCAGTGTTGCTTGGTAAGCTTGAGAAGAGCAGGAATGAGAGACATGTTTTCAATTGCTTTCTGCCCTGCTGCTTAAGAAAAAATGAAAAAATTTGAATGCCCATTTTCATTATTAGTCTCTTTCAGAGCAAATTTAGCGATCTTAGTGTTTTTATAGATAATAGATATGTATTATGTAATATTTTAAAATCTTATTAGATCATTACCAATCTTCATATTTTGTTTACTCTGTAACATATAAAAATAGATATATTTTTAAAAAATAAGAGGATTGAAAACCCACAAGCAGAACTTCAAGTAAAGATGCTTTCTGTGTGTGCTTTGGAGTACTAGCATGGCAGTAGGTGACTGATAGGAAATGTGCCTGCATGTGGCACATTTCATTATGGTCTTTTTTATTTCAGTTACCACTCTAAGGAGATAGTGTTACATACTGTGTGCATTATGTGCTGGCCACTGAGTAGCTCATTCCTGAGTCACCATAGTCAGATGAGAACTTTTCCCTGCAGGTATTAAAAATGCAGCTTCCCAGGTGCCTCCTCTTACATTTGCATTAAATTTCACCTGCTGTATTGCTACCCTGTACAATCCTGATGCATTTCTTTGTGGCCAGTCTTTTCAGCTCAATGCTGGTTAATTTTGCCCTGTTAGAAAACTTGGGTTTTCTCTTCACCTTTTATTCTATGTCAACAATGAATATAAGGAAGGACAAAGGCCAAGATACAGAGCCCTGTCTGGTTTCTGGTGGTACAACCTGACAATCATATTCAGTTTTAATAATTTATTTATTCAGGAGAAGTCTTTCTTTATTGTTCTGTAGCTCAAGCCATGAGATCTAAACCTTTGTTGTAGCAATCTGAATATTTTCAGTGGGTGATTTTGTTCTGCACAGCACTGGTTTATCATATCTGTGGTTCCACTGGCCTCTCCTGTAATAGATTTGTTGAAGCTTTCAGAATATTTTTCAGTGTTTTCAGAATGTTCTTATTTTTCTCTTGGTGAATTAGATACCATGATGTGTTTTACTAATGAAAGATGCTGCCAATTGAAAAATTTGGAAAAGGATTTCTTGCAGTTTTCCAGATGAGTTCATTCTTAATGTGCTTAGAATTTAAAACTTCTGCCAACAGTCCCAGAAATGCATTTATTATCTCTTTAAGTATGTTTACATTTTTCAGTTGCATTGGTAATAGTCCTCTTGGCAGTTTGGTATGTATGCAATGAAATACACTGGGTGTATTTATTCATTCAAAGCACTTCTTACCATTAGAGTGTAAGTAGATAGTATAATTACACACCTATAAACAGGAAAAGTATCAGTTCTATAGCAAATGTGATATTATTTTGACAGTGTTGGAGCAATCTTCTGCCTTTAAATAAAAAACTCATATTACCAGCTGTGGGGTGTTTTTTACTTAATGATATATCCAAAAACCTGAGATTTTGGATGTGTGTATCCAAGTGCTTCTGTTTCAAGGTGGTTTTTGCATTTTAGGATTGTTTAAAAGAGGTGCTGGAGATTGTGGAGCTGGGCATTTCAGGGAGTAAATCCAAAAACAGTGAACAGGAGGTCAAGTACAAAGGAGATAAGGAGCCAAACCCTGCATCGATGCGAGTGAAGGATGCTGCTGAAGCCACACTAACATGGTATGGAGTTTGTCAGAGCACCTTTAGTGTTCAGTATTGCCTGGTCTGAGGGTGTTTAATAGGGACTTTGCAGCTGGTTGTCCCTGATGTAAAAAAAGTATTAAGTTAGGCAGAAGTTCCCTCTCTTTGTCCTTTAGGCAGGGCTGTGCTCTGCTTTAGATCTGTCCCCCTCCCCTTGCAGGTGATGGCAGAAATAGATCCCTCTGGGCACTGTTTGCCCCTCCTGCCTCCTTTCTTCCTTGTTCAGTAAAACCCAGACCCTCCTCCAGCCAGCCCTGGTGTTCTGTTCCTGGCCAGGCCTCTCTGCAGACAGCAATTCTCTCTCTCTTTCACTTACCCCAGTGATCCCATCTTCCCATTTCTTCTTCTCCTCCTTCTGACAACATATGCTCTCCCTGCTCTGGTTGGGAAACTACTAGACACTGTGACAGCAGGGAATGGCACATGCAGCACATGTGTGCTGGAGCAGGATGGGATGGCTGCCTGCCCACAGCATTGGGCTTGATTAATATATTTGAGAGGTTCTGTTGGAAATGCAGTAACAGATAATGTGTGGGTTGGGAAAGGGAAGCACAGAGAGGAAAATTGGGATTTGCTCCAGAGAAGTTGGAAAGCACTGTGTTAGGGCTGATCAGCATAGTGGCAGACAGGACAGATTGAGGATGGGAAGGATAAATATGCTTTGCAAAAGGTAATAGCTGCTTTCTTTTTTGCTCTGCTTTGGAATCCAACAAACGTTACTGTTAGTGAAAACAACTGTGTAATTTCCAAGAAAAAACAACTACTCATTGGAGCTTGTGGACAAATCCATATTGTTGCCTGAAAGTATTTATTGTAAATTAGAGAGATGAAACTATTTTCACAGTAAAGTGGAAAAGTGTGTGGGGAGGGTGATCAGTAGACTTGCTTTTGCTCTGGGTATTGGTGCTAGGGGTAAAGTCCTGACTTAGATCATGTGACACTGGACAATTCTCATTACTGGTTCCTGACATAGACATTTTCAATTTCTAATAGTGTTAGTGAGATCCTGTAAAACTTCAAATTATTTAAAACAGTGCTTCTGGGGACCTCCTAAGGCTGTGGCTCCAAGTAGGTGGGCACTGTTGGACCCATCTGGAGGCTTTCTCCAGGGGAGATTACAATCTCTGATAGCTGGGCTTGTGTGATCCTAGGCCCTTTTAGGGTTTTAAGCTACTGCAGTCTGCACTTGAGGAAAGCAAAGGCAATTCTAACTAGTGCACTGCCATGTCTGTCCTGCTTGTTGATATGAAAGGGCTAAAGTATGGATAATTGGAGAAAAAATGTTTTAAAAATTAACATATGGCTATGGAAGGGTACAGATTTTCATGTCTTAATATCTTTATAACCCAGGTTATAAAGAAGCTTGTTCTATAGGCAGAGCACCCTTCTTTGTGGATTTTCATGAGTCTTTTTCTGAAGGTGCTGGTTATCTTAAAACAACCTCATGGGTGAGGGCAGATGTGCCTGACAGTGTAACTGTTAGGTCAAAACACAGATGAAGAATGAGTGAAAGTTTGTGCTTGGGTGGAACAGTTCACTTAATCTGTGGTAACTCTCAACTTTTTTCTCCCTTGCAGCATTATGCAGTTACTTGGAGCATTTCCTTCTCCCAGTGGTCCTGCTTCTCCTTGCAGCTTGGTGAATGAGACCACGTTAATTAAATACTCCCGGCTCCCTACCGTGAACAGGCACAGCTTCCGTTACTTTGTTTTGGACAACAGCGTCATCCTGGCCATGCTGGAGCAGCCTCTGGGCAATGAAGAGAGTGAGTTCAGATTTCCCTTTTCCTTCTTTCTCAGGCTAGAATTTCTGTATGGAGCTGCAAACTAAAGGTACTTCATCAAGTGTTCCTCACGTTTCAGAGATCTTCCTGCCTGTGGGTGGACACACACAGCAGAGTGTTGCTCTGGGATGAAGTGGTGGGAATAACTTTAATGTCACTGATAATCAAACATGCACAAGCCTACCCAAATTGTTCATGCAGTTGTCCAAGTCTTTCAACCAGTTAGATCATGTATTTGCTGCTGACTGCCATTGCAATAAGGGGTGATAATGCAACACTATTGCTTTTGTCTTTGAAACATCCTTGTTCCTGCAAGAATAAAAGTGTAGAGTGTAGGAACACTTGATAGGAGCTAGTGCTTAACATATGGTTAGTAGTCTCCTTTATGCTTGCACCATTGCTGCTGCCTGCTGTAGCCTCCTATTGCTGGGTATTTCTGTGGGTGCTTTCAGGTGGTTTTAGTTGCTTAGGAGCTGTTATAACCTTCCCGTGTCTGATCCTGTTCTCTCAATGACACCTCCTGTAAAGGATATTTGTCACAGGGTCTTGGTTTTCACAGCTGAGTCCAACTCATTTCAGCCTCATAGACATTGACTTCCATCAGGAGCTTCTATAACAAAGATCTTAAATAATGCTTTGTACAGAATAACTGATCCCCCATAAGTCTTCACATGTCATGGTTAACCTAATGGAACAGGTGAAAAATCTTTAACATGCTACCTCAGTTAAAGACTGACTTATGTTAGAGCTGATATACTGTCCCAAATACATTTTCCTCATCTGTAGGTAGAGTGGAGCCTAAAAACTAGTCTTGAAAGCAGAGATTGCACAGAAATGCATGAACTGGTGCTGAGAAGTTGAGTTGAGATCCAGAGTGCTCTGTCCATGTTGAGAGTCAGTGAATAGATCTTGCAGGAAGTGACAATGCTGGGAGCCATTGCCACATGTCCACCCCTAGCCTGTGTTGGAGCAAGTGTGTTCCTGACTGGAGTGGCTTTAGAGCATGCTAGAATGGCTAAGCAGTCCTCATCCTCACTCTGCCTCTGCTAAATGTGTTACTGTGGAATCCTGCAAAGCTGCTGGAATCACAAATAGATTATCTTTCCTTGCTGTGCATAACTTGCTTACAAATCCCCTTTGAATGACAAGATTAATTGCAATAATGCACAAGTACATCAGGCCAGTTCAGGCAGATCATGGAAGTGAGTGACTGAGGACCTGGTTTGGGTTCTCTTTGTATGCTTATGTCCAGGGTGTGCTGTACCTGAACTTCCCAGGAAATACTGAGGGAGGAGTAGGATTCTGCTAGTTACTTGATGGTGCCAGTGTGTGGTTTATGTGCACAAAAGAGAAATGCAAATACCTTTAACAAGAAAAACTTATGATGAAGTACCATGATCTCATCTAAGGTGACTAATATTGGTGGCCTTTTAAATCTTGAAGGAAGACTGAAATCCCTGCAGTGTTAAAACCGTCGTTGTGCCAGTAGAAGGGACCTCAGGACTCTGTAGTCTGACCTCCTGCTGCAGACAAGGCCAGCACTGATTTGGACCCAGATACCACAACCTGGTGTTGCCCAAGTGGGTCTTGCAAGCCTGAGAGGACAGCTTCTCTGTGTCCCTATTCCTTGTGGGGAAAAATTTTCCATAATGTGGAGTCAGGATCTTCTGAGTCTGTTTGACCATTATTTTTGGTCTTCCACTGTTCTTACCACTGCTATTTGTGAAGAACTTTTGCAGGAGGTCATGGAAGAATCATGGAAACAGTGTCTCCATGTGGGGATTGTGTCACTTAAACAGGCATTGACTGGACGATCTTTGATTTTCTTGGAGGTATTTTGGAGAGGAATGGTGATCTGCATGAATTTGGATGAAAGTTGCTTTTAGTGATGAAACTGAGGAGGCAAGTATTGAGCTAAGGAAGTAGACTAGCACTCTGCTGCTGCAGAGAGGTTTGCTTGCTTCTCACCAGGAGTTTTCTTCAGGGCTCAGGGAGGAGTTAACCATGAAAACAAAACTCTGCTGTCATGCCTGCATTTCCTTGTTGAATGATTGCACAGTGACCTGTTTGCAGTATATGATGATGTCTTATTCTCTTAACCCATGTGCTTTGCAGATGACTCTTTCCCCTCTGTCACGGTTTTGATCCGTGGGACATCTGGAAGATTTGCGTGGGCCCAGCAACTGTGTCTTTTACCAAGAGGAGCTAAAGCAAATCAAAAGGTCTCTATCAAAGCCCATAAAGAAATCTTTAACTTAGAGATGTTCAGCAGAAATTCCACTAATGTGAGACAGCCCCCCAGAGCTGGTGATTATACATTAAAGCTGAGCCATGGGGCCTTTAGCTGTAGGTAATGTGCCATATCTCTGGTGACTGTTTACCACTTGTGATTAATATTAACAAAGTACTGTCAAAGTACTGTTGCTTTCTTGACTTGCAGACTTGTTTAAGGGAGGTGCCATTCTCTTTTTTTTATTTTTTTTCTGCTTTTCTGAAAGCATCTCCTGAAGTGATGGCATAAGGCACAGTGTATTTGGTGTGTAGGCAGGAGTGCTGGTGCTAGTTTTCAGGTATCAGGCAAAGCCCTTGCACCAGAGGGAGTGAAGTCTGGAGATGTAGAATGCTGTGCTGCAGAGAGAGCAGGTTTTCAAGCTACAAAACCTGATGTTGCAAAGATGGCTGTAAACCTGCTGTGAAAAAAATTACCTAGATGAACTCTGGAACAGCTCTGGAGAGGAATGGTAGAGGAGAAATGCCTCAGTCTTATTTTATAGTTTATATTAAATTTCTTACTGCAGTTCTCTAATGGAGCATGTACTCCTGTCATGAAAATTTCTGTCTGTGAACTTTTCCAAATCTTTAAGCTCTTCCCATGACCATCAGTAAAAAAAAAAAGCAGTCGTGTAGCTGAAATGAGGGCTTGTCAGTCTCAGCTGGCAATTCATGTTTAGGTGAATGAGGTGTTAAGCAGCCTTTGGGAAGGCCATCCAGGAAGTCTTGGAGCTGTGCTGTCTCTGGAGCTGACACCCTTGGCTAAATAATCTCAGTCCAGGTGTGCTGCCTCCTACACTAAAGGGCAAGGCATGATCTGTCTGCTGACCTCCTCACCAGTTTTAGGGGAAGTTTTCCAAGTTGAAGGCATTCTATAATGTAATTGTTTATGGTTTGGCCCTTTTGAGATGTAATCAGTAGTAAACTTAGAAAACAACATTGAAGATGCAGTGAAAGGTCTTGCTTGGAGCTGATGCACCTCTAAATCTGCACCTAGATGATTTGTTGTTCTCGTTAGTAACTTGAGGTTTGGAATTACATCGTGACAGTATCTAACAGGATGTAGTAGCAATGTCAAAATTGCATCATGATCCATGATGCAAATCTTTTGGCTATTCTGACAGTGCATCTCCTGACCCACAGCATTGCTGCTCTCTTTGAGGTCTTGGCTTGTGATCATCACAGTCAGGAAGGTTGAAATGGAGTTTCTCAGATATTTGCCAGCTTTCTCTGAATATAGTTAGAATGGATGGAAAATAAAATATGCCATGTAAGCTTGCCATTTTTTGGTGATTTGCAATTGTTTATAGGGTGGATGCTTAGCAGGGTTCATAGATGTCAGTTGTGTCTTTTTAAAATTTATGGTCACATTTTTAATACAGGTCTATTAGTTTAAAGTCTTTAGTGTTTTTTAATGGTGCTGTTCACTAATAGATTAGTGGGGAGGGGCGAGAAAATGTTTTTCATCTGTTGCAATATTGTCTAGTGATGCAATACCTTGAATGTAAAAACAACCTTTTTCTTTGTCAGACATTTGTACCAGAACCTCGACCAGCTCCTAAAAATGATGTTGGCTTGAAACACAGTGTGAAACACCGTCCTTTTCCTGAAGAAGTGGACAAGATTCCATTTGTGAAAGCTGACTTGAGCATTCCTGATTTACATGAAATCGTGAATCAGGAAGTAAGTAACTGTCTCCAACTTGATTTTTGTTCTTGGGGTTTTGTTTCTGTTTGAGAGTCATGCACTTATCTCTTACTGTAAATAGTTTTACTCTTTGACTTGTCCAATTTCATATTAATGGAATAATAACCTCTGCAAATTAGTTGAATCTATGTACTCTCCAGGAAGATGCCAATGCTTTGGATATGTTATTTAGGAGACATTGCTCAACATGTTTTATTACTGATCCTAATATCCTGGTATTTTAGGAAGCAATTACTTGCACTTCGTTGCTTCTTCTGGGGAAATGGAAGGGTCTCTTTTGAGACCTTTCTGGGGGAAGAAGAGAGTGCATGTCTCAAATATTTTAAAGTTTCACAGGATCTAATTTGTTTTAGTTTCTGTTCTATGAATAAGAGAAGCCAGAGCTGATAGTGGATATTTAGAGCTCTCCTATGCCAACAGGGTGTTGAAGTGCTCACTTTGCAGTGTTGCAAGGTTTTTTTGGACATGTTTTAGTAACCATTCTGATGGTGGGCTGCAGCTGCTGCTGTGGAGCTTTCCTAAGGGATGGAACTGTTTCCACAGTGGATCTCGGTGATTTTGGTGACGCTCAGCAGTTCACACAATGTTTTCCAGCTGGAGGAGCGCCATGAGAAGCTGAGGAATGGCATGGCTCAGCAGATTGTGTTTGAGACCTCCATAGAGCAGAGGAGTGAGGAGGAGTGGCGGAAGAAGAGCTTTCCTGACCCGGTCACGGAGTGCCGGCCCCCGCCGCCCGCGCAGGAGTTCCAGACCGCGCGCCTCTTCCTCTCGCACTTCGGCTTCCTCTCCCTCGAGGCTCTCAAGGTGATCTGACACTCTTGGTGTTGGCCAGCTCCTCCAGCTCCCCTGTGGTCTGCCTTGACCAAAGGGGAAAAATAAGTTTTGTTAGTGGAAGATCATCTATGTAGTTCCAACTACTGTTAAGCTGCAGTCTAATCAAATCAAGTGATATATTCCAGGATTAAAAGCAAGGTTGTGTAAGGCTGGTTCTCAAATGGAGACATGCTCTGAATTGGTGTCTGTGTCTTTGTTTTCAGTGGATGCATAAGCCATCACACTCAAATGTTCATGCTTAAAATCATTCCGCAACTTGAGTTAGGTTTTGGGGTGATACTTGAAGGCTCTCTGAAATATGACTGCCATAGGAGTTTAGCTTCAGATGTGATTGTGCTGAGATGGTTTAATCATACAAAAAAACTTTGTGCATAATAGATGTAGAGGTTTCTTTTGAAAATTAAAATAATTGTTTTTAGAGGTGATTCATATTCTTAATTTGAAATTCTGCCTCTTACCTGTATTCTCCCTTGTATTTGTTGCTTTTCCTTCCAGAAAGCTCTCAGGAACAGTAGACTATAGAGCATGATGTCTGAAAGTGCTCAATATTAGATATTACTGGTATTTAAGTTAATCTGGAACTGCACATGCAACTGTGTGCATAGCTGTCATATTCTGAAAGCATCTGCTGTTTTTGTTGTGTGCTCTTCTTGAGCAAAACATTGTCTCTCACTGGCAATGTACCACTTTTATTTAATGAGAGTGGAATGCAACAAATTGTCAAACTTATGCTTGCTGTTACTCATTTACATTGACAAGATTATATCACATCAGAAATCCCTGTATAATTTTGCTCTTAGAGAAGGGAAATTGTCTTTTAATATTTTAACAGCTTGCCATTGAAGCCATAAAGACCTTTCAATTAAGAAAGATGGGTTTTTAAGCTGTTGAACTCTGTCTGTTGGACAGGAACCTGCTAACAGTCGTCTACCTCCTCACCTGATTGCACTTGACTCTGCTCTTCCTGGGTTTTTTGATGACCTTGGCTACTTGGATTTGTTACCTTGTCGTCCTTTTGATACTGTTTTCATTTTCTACATGAAGGCAGGTCAGAAAACTAGCCAGGAGGTAAGTGACAGCGTAAGAGTGCCAACTAGTGTATATTGTCTTGTTTCTAGTAATTTCCAAGTGAGTAAAGCATCACTGCTGGTGATTAGAGTGGAATGTCAGAACCAGCACGAGCTACAAGTCACTGCATACTCTCTTCATCTAGAGGTTGAAATACATTGCTCAGGCTCAGGATTATTGTAACAAATTTAATGTATTTTTAAAATATAGATAAGATATATATTAAAATATTAATAGCATTTTTATTATCTGTTCTGTCCTTATTGTCCTTATTTGTAGAGCTGAAAGATTCAGATCAGAAAGGCATTTCAGCTTTGTTGGCTCAGCTTGCAGGGAATGTTGCAGTTTGTTCCAGCAATGAGCAATGTCAAGGTAGTTTGGTTTCATTCTAATGTTAAACACATGTTAAAGGAGTGAAAAACTTTCTGCAAGTAAGGAAGTATTATTGCATTGTAAGTCTTTATGCTATAATATTTAGATTCAAAGGTGATTAGGTAAATCAGGTTGATTTGTGCAAATCTAAGTTGTGATTCTTTGTGACATAGAAACTTGCTAAGGGGGTTAATGGGCTCATTAGGAAAGGATGTTTCTCTAGTGCCTTCTCATTCCATTCATAACTCTGTAGTAAAGAGTAGAAGTGTGCTTTCCTAATAAATCATTGTGCCAGCCCCTTGTGTCACTGTGGATGCACAGGACACTGCAGCACCTTCTACTTTGGTGTGGGACCCAGATCTTGAAACCAGGCTCATCTGTCTGTGAGTGTTCACATTGTGGTTCAGAGTAGCCAATGCAGAGTCTTGTCAACTGCAAAGTCAGCTGTGAAACAAGATAGGCTAGGTTTGCCTTTGAGCTGAGACATGCACTTGCTGAGCTAGCAGAATGTTTGTATGCTCTTATGGAGCTCTTTGGCTTCCAACCCACACTTACCTTGACTTGTTCTGAAGCACAGCTGTGGTTTCAATGTGCTCAGTAAAGAGGATTAATACTATTTCCATGCAGTGTGTCTAGTCACTGCTGAATTCTGTATGAAGCATAAGGATGGAGTGTCAGGACATGTGGCTGCACAAAGCCTCCAGCCTAGAAGCTTTCCTTCCAGCACCCATCCCTGCAATTTCTGCTTTGCTGGAGCCTGTGTCCCAGTGTTCTGCTGCTGCTCAAGCCAAAATGATTGATGCCTCTGCCACAAACCAAATTCCTGCATGGACCAGAAAGGATGAGTGAATTGTTTGTTCCACCAACCCCAGTGGTTCTGGTACACAAATACACATGTTCTTGTGTGCTGTTGGTGAAAGGCTCAACTCCCACTTGGTCATAATGAGGTAAAAATTGCCTTAACATGTGGAAACATCCCAGAACCCTGTCAGAAGTAGAATTAAAGTTTAGCACAAACAGTACAGTGTGATGTTTGATTAAAGTGCACACTCAATGCTGCTGAAAACTTTTTGAAAATCTGTTTCATAATTTGAATGTGCTGTGTGGCCTGCCCTTTAAATTGCTCTATATTGCATACAGGTGAGTAGCGAGGAAAATACCGCTCTCCTCAAATTGTAACTCAGTCTAATAGTGAAAACTGTCTGGAAAACTCTTTTGTTAGCTTTGGTGCAGATGCAGGTTCTACACTGAGTGCTCAGTGGTTTTTTGATGAGTGCTTGAGTCTCAAAATTGCTGTTTCCAGCCGTTGAATTCGTTGTTTTTACAGGCTTTGAAAATTCTGGCAGAAAATCAAGTTGATAGAATAGGACAAGGCCCAGCAGGGCAGGAGGATGCTGTGGAGCAGGGACTAATGTCCATGTAGAAAGTCTGGGGCTCCAGCCTTGTTCTGTACCTACATTTGGGCAAAACTGTGCTGGTGACAAAAATTTAATTAAAGAGCTGGGGGGGAAGAGACTTGTTCCTGCTTCTGTACCAACATGGTGCTGCTGGTGTTTTCAGATCCTGAAGAACATGGAGTCTTCCAGAATTGTTCAGCCCCACTTCCTGGAGTTCTTGCTGTCTCTTGGTTGGTCTGTTGACGTTGGGAAGCACCCTGGGTGGACTGGTCATGTCTCAACAAGCTGGTCAATCAACAGCTGCAGTGATGAAGAGGGACCTGAACAAGGTAAAACATAGTAAATGTCTTTTATTGTAAATTAAAATGTTGAGGCTCCTTTAGAAGACAATTTTCTTGCTCCTGTGTACCTATCTGAACACTGGTGTCTCTTTTTTTTTTTTTTTTTTTTTGGTAAATGTTTGCTTGAAAGAAATGTGCAAATATTAAATTAAGCTTCAAGTCAGAATGAGCAAAACTAATATCTTTATGTTATTGGGAGGAAGTAGCCTCAGCAAAAAAAAAAACCTCTGGACTATATTTTTAAGATTTGATGAGTCTTGAATATGGGTTTGGGATAATATATTAAAGTGAAATCAGTTGCCGATTGTTCTGTATATTGGCACATAGGCTTGAAATTCTGTGTGGGTGGTTTTTGGTTTTTTTTTTTAGTGTTCTGTAAGTAGATTAAAATGAAATATTCTCTTAAGCTGCTATTTATAGGTGCTAGAGGTGTTGGAACCCACACATAGCTCTGTCTTGCTTCTTTGACTCTGTTTTCCACTAGAGGAGCTCCTCTCCTGAGCTTGTCATACACCACCCCCTCCCCACACTGTCACCCAAAATGATCCTCAGGAATGTCAGCTTCTCCCTTGGACAGCTTTGTCAGATTCCCTGGGCATTGGCAGTGTCTGGGCTGGTTCCAGTGTCACTGCTCCAAGGCCCAGACTTGTTCTGTGATCTGGGTGATCAGAGCCACAGCCTCTGGTGGCCACCCAGGCAGTGGTAAGGCTGCTGCAGCTTGTTCAGCATCCTTGACTTAGTGTTGGCACCAGGTGTGACACTGGCACAGAGCAGCACTTGCTCTGCTGGCCATTCACTGTGTCTTAGGAGTGCCCTTCACCTGTAGCCAGCCAGCTGGAGGCTTCTCCTTGAACTTACGCAATAAAAGTACAAACACAGAAGGCTGGAAGTGTTGGGGAGAGGTTAGAGTACAGAGACATTGCTTTCTCTGAGCAAGTCAGGCTGGACTACAAAATGTTCAGGTCTGGATTTAGTTTTGCTTTAAGGACAGGGTCAGGCTGTGCTTTCTCAGGGGCAGAGCCCTCTGACCTCCCTTTGTAGTGGCTGTGTCATAATGACTGCAGAAGGCAAGTTCCTGAATTAGCAAAGGACCTGGTTTGATGGTGACTTTTCAACTTGAGTTTTTTCAGCCATTTGAATGAAAGCACAGACCACTAAATAGCTGAATTAATTCAACTAGCTTGAGGAAGAGGGAAACAAAAAGCATTCAGAAATAGAAGGGAGGAAGGGCAGGTTACTTCTAATCTGGTTCTGCTGGTGAATGGGCTGGAGCACAAGTCTGATGAGGAGCATCTGAGGGAGCTGGGAGGGCTCAGCCTGGAGAAAAGGAAGCTCAAGAGACCTTCTCACTCTACAGGTCCCTGAAAGCACCAGGTCAGGGTCAGTGTCCTAGGTAATGAGTGACAGGACAAGAGGAAACAGCCTAGTGCAGGGTTATGCTGGTGGATATTAGGGAAAATTCCTTTATGGAAGGGATCAGGCTCTAGCACAGGTTGCCCAGGACAGTGGTAGTCACCATCCCTGGAGGGATTTAAAAGCTGTGCAGATGTGGAACTTGGGAGTATGGGTTAGTGGTGATTTTGGCAGTGCTGAGTTAACAGCCAGACTCGGTGATCTCCAACCTAAATGATTCTGTGAGTCTAAAATAGCTTCCACTGAGTTGTGGTTAAAATAACTTCATGGGAATGTTTCCCTGCAGCACCCTCAAAATCAAAGAAATTACTCAAGAGCTGGGTTCAGGTTGTGCTGCTGCTCCTTGGGAGCCTGGAGGGTGTGGGAATCTCTTCCTGATGCTGAAGAATGACTTGGAGTCCTCAACATGCCTCTGGCCACTTCTGTCAGTATGCTGAATTTCACTGCTCCAGTGGCTTTGCTGAGGCAGCTATCCCAGGAACCCTTCTGTAAACTGAATCAGAGAAATAATTTATTTTAAAGTCCTTGCTAGTGTTTCTGGAGGTGATACAGGGAAGGACAAGTGGGGAGGGAAACTTTCTCTACTCCGAAGGACTGTATTGGCCAGTTTGGTGAGGGAGTCTGGGGACTGAGAATGAGGAGCTTTCCTGCATTGACTGGAGGCAGATGTTTTTCTAACTCTGCTTGACAGAGAAGACCAAAGAGAGCCTCTAGAAACTGGCTTGAATTCTAGAGTAGTATCAGACTGAAGTGATAAATGTAAGAATCCTTCAGAAATTGAATGACTAGCTAAATGATGTTGCTCTACAGAATGCTCAGAAATAGATAGTAGATGTATCCTTATGACACATGTGCTTACCAGAGTACTTGGAAACAAAGAATCCAGTACATTGGGAATGTGCTCAAAATGAAGCCACTCCCAATCCAAAATGCTTTTTCTTTCAAGATAGTAAAAACATTTATCTGAGAAGGGTTGTCAGCCATGAGATTTGACTCCTTGCATTTTCAAATGAGGTTTGCATGATTTCTTCTCATTGATTGCACCTTGTATTTGAAGGTGATTTCTGGTACAGTGTGTAAAGAAGAGTTTGTAAAGAGTGTATAAAGAAGTGGAGCTTCCTTCTGGCTAAATGTTCCTTTTCCATCCATTTCAGATGATCTAATTATCTCAGAAGATGTTGGGGCAAGTATCTTCAATGGGCAGAAGAAGGTGCTGTATTATGCAGATGCCCTGACAGAAATTGCCTTTGTTGTCCCATCACCAGTGGAATCCCTGAGTAAGAACTCTCTGTACATGCTCTATACAAAAATAAAACCAGCATTTTTTTGAGAGCTCCTTCAGAAGCAAAACCTAAATAAACTGAGTGATGTGTTTAGCAAGAATCTTGTCAGAAAGGTGTGGACATTTAAATTACAGCATTCTAGTTCTTAGACTCCTTCCTGATGTGGCATCTGTTCTGTGCCTTTCTCAGTCTGAGCTTCAGGAGATGTCCAGGCATGAACAGCAGCTTTGTTCTTGCCAGGGTGCTTCAGGTTGGGTATGGAGTTCACCATCAACCAGTGACTCCTATTTTTTTTCCTTTCATGTCAGTGATGTGCTCCTGCAGCACATGAAGGAGTGTTTGTACCACTGCTAAGTAGAGAAGCAGCAGCTTCCATGGCATCTTTGACATGCTAAAAGTTGTCTGGAATCAAATATGGTGTAACCATAGGAAGGAGGAGACTGTATTCTCTAGGAGATTGCTGGGATGCCTGTAAGTCCATAGGGAGGGCTTTATTGCCAATCTGCTTCTGTAGTGACTGGCTGTTGTCTCCTAACTCATCCTCCTGCTTATGAGGACTGTATTGACTTGACCATACATCTATGCATGTCTAGTTGCAAAAGCCTTACAACATTTTTTTAGTATCAAAACCTTATCTATGATTATAGCTTAAGTCTTTTGGTGGGAGAATAGACAGAACCCACTTTTTTTTCTTCTGGCTTACAGCTGATTCACTGGAAAGCAGTGTGTCTGACCAAGAAAGTGACTCCAACATGGATTTGCTGCCAGGAATATTGAAGCAGCAGCCTCTGACACTTGAACTCTTCCCCAATCACACAGACAATCTTAATCCCTCCCAGCGGGTAAGGCAAAACTTGCACTGAAAAATGGTGCTTGCTTTTTTTCTTTCCTTTCAAGAAGCATGCTGGCAATTAGGATTTTTGGTAGTATATTGTTTGTTTTCCTGTCATGTAGAGCTACTTGTTCCTTGCCATTAATCTCTGATATCTGCTTTGGTCCTGCCAGAATTTGCCTTTATAGTAGGAGATAGGAAGATTATATTACTTAAATATTACTTATATACTGAAATATAAAACTTAGACATGCTAAGTGGTAGTACTGTGTATCCTGAAATCTTGAGATGTGTGCAGGAAAAAGTTTATGCAGTATTTACAGAGTAATTCAGCCTCAAATCCCTGCTTAGAAATTGAGGATGGATAGACATGAACACTTTTCTGCTTACCCAGTTTAAAACAGTGTGTCAGTTGTGTCTGAAGTACCAGAAGTTGCTTTTGTACACTAACAAAGCAGAAAGCCATGAACTGTTGTATCTGTAAGTGGAAGACTTATTACTGCTGATTACTTGTTTAGAATTCACTTCTAAATGTATATTTAGTTACTCATTTAAGGTCTTCAGGAACATGAAAAGAAAACTTTTAACTTCAGGAACATTCAAGAAAAACTTTTAACTGATTCAAGGTTGAATATATGTACACTAGTTTGTATTGAATACATGTAGGTTGGTGACCCAGGTTGCAATGAGTAGTTCCAGCACAGCTGCCCCTGCTCAATAGTTGGCAGAGGTTGTACCTGGCTGAGATATGAATGACTGGGGAGCAGCTGGAAAATACTTACTGGCTGAATTACTGGACTCATGATGTTTGCCAATGCTACTCTTCCCTTATGTTCAAAACAGCTCAGTCCTACTTCTAGATCCAAGAGGATGCCTCAGGGCAGAACCATTCCTCCAATGGGACCTGAAACCAAAGTCTATGTGGTGTGGGTGGAACGTTATGATGATATAGGTATGTACAAGTCCTGACTGCTCACTAAAGTAAAAACAGAGCAGGAACCAGAGGAAAAATCCTGTCCTTTTTTAGTAAAATCCTAGGTCATGGAACCACAGACTAAATTGGAGGGGACCTTAAAGCTCATCTAGTCCCAACGCCCTTCCATGTCCAGGAACACCTTCCACTAAACCAGGTTGCTCCAAGCCCCATCCAGCCTGAACACTTCCAGGGATGGGGCAGCCACAGCTTCTCTGGGCAACCTGGGCCAGGGCCTCACCACTCTCACAATCAAAATAAGTCCTTATTGATCTCTGTAACAACACTAAGATTCTGAATCAGTTCTTCAGTATTTGAGTTGTGATCCATAGGGTGTGCATGAATCAGTGGCATGCATAGGTCTGCAGTTTCCTTTAGTGCTGGCAGTACCTGTGAATGCTGTAATGAGCCTTCTTCAGCTCAGCACCAAAGGCAGGTGTGTTCCTCTGCTTCAGAGTTCTTCTCCACTGTTGCCTCCTAGGAGTTGATCTGGTTTTCTTCCTCTAAAATAATGGCTTCTGGCACCTGCTGTTTCTGTGCTGGGGGGATCATCCTCCTCCTTGGTGTGATGGCACCCTTGTGATTCCATGTTCTCTCCTCAGGGGAGGGCTCCTTTGTTCTGCACCAGGGTTGCCAGCTCCCTGCTCCCTTTCTGCTGTGTTGCTCAGGAAAGCTCCTGCTCTTCGCGCAACTGTGTTTCTTAGTTTGGTGTTTCCTTTCTACCTCAGGCTGCTGCTGCTCTCCTACAGATCCAGCCTTGCTTATCCTGTCACAGCCATGGCATGGCCATGGTGAACAGTGTTGAGGAATTCTTTGTCCCCAGGAGCTTCAAGCAATGGCCTGGTCTCAGTGCTGTGTGAGAGTCTGTGCACTGGCCTAGCCCAGAAATATCTGCAAGACTGGCCAGGACCTGCTGCTTTATTCTGTCTTTGATTTCTAATCCTGGTTCCCAGTCTGGCAGTAAGGGTGGACCTTAATTAAGGCTTTAGCTCCTTCTGGAGTAAAGCAACCAAGGGAATGGGAGCAGCAACCAAGAGGAAGCTTTCTGTTAAGTGTAGATATAAATTCTCAGGAAGACCACTTTGTCTACAGCATGTTCCTCAGAGCCTGAGATCAGGAGGCAGGCAGCAAGTTCTGCATCATCATTTCCTTCTCCAGACATTGGCCCAGAGTGTGTTCCGAAGCTGCTGTCCCTGACCCACTTCCTTCTTGGGTGGCAGCTAAAGCCCCTTTACTGCAGAAGCAGCAGCTGTGCTACACAGGCATGCTTCTGCTTGACTGTTTCTTTCAGCTCCACAGGAATCTCCCAGAGTTTTGGGCCTGAAGCTGAAGAAATGCATTTGTGAGCCTCAATCAGCCTGGCAGTTGGATGGAGGGGAGGGCAGCTCTTGGAAGTAGCTCCTAGCCCAGAGGCTCTGCCATATGCTCCTTATGTTCTTGGCTTTTGCCTTATGCTTCTGGTACATCATTGAGTCTGGACAGTGAAAAGCTGTCACTCTGTAGTCAAGGTTATCCCCCCCAGTGCCAGCTGCCTGCCCTCCCTCCTGCTCCAGCTCTGAGTTTGTCCCTGGCTCTCCCTCCGCTTGCTCCAGCTGCTGTGTACCCTCAGCAACCCAGCCCTGATGGCAACATCTGGGTTTGGGCCTTAGACTCCTGCTGGAAGTACTGTCCTGCTGCCTGAATGAGTAACTCTCAACATCTCTTAATCCCTGAACAAGGTGTTGGCAAGTGCCAAATCCCCTTAAGGAATTACAGTTCTTACTTTTCCTTCATTCACCTTCATTATCTGCTCTTTGTTACCAAGTGCATGGCAGCAGAGTTGTAGGCTATGGTGGAGGTTCTCAGAGCCTGGATGTGATGAAGGATTCATGCCTGTGGGATCAGGGCTCAAGGGAACTGGTAGGTGTGAGGGTTGGCATTGTTCAGTGCTCCTAGCAGTATTCTGGAGGCTGATCACTTGTGGATGGGTGAAGATGAAGTGAATAATAACTTGAAAGCTCTTTTTGTGGTTAAGTACTTCATCTCCTTCCTGCTTTCATGGTTCCTCTAGAGACTTTGACCTCTGGGTTGAGAGAATGAAGTTTGGGACCTCATCTGATGAGTGCAGGTTGCTGAGGTGTGTGTACCCTCTGTGAATGCTGAAACTGGAAGCCAAACAGACACTAGCTGTGCAAGAACACTAGTGCTGTAAATGCTTGAGCACTGTGTGGTTTTGACTTGTGTACAAGGAAACATTTTTTATCATAAGAGAAACAAATCCTAAACTGTATTAGATAAATTTTATTAGGTGCATCCTGTTCTTACAGAAAACTTCCCCCTCCCTGATCTGGTGTCTGAGACTAGCACTGGTGTGGAAACCACAGCCAATAGTAGCACTTCCCTGAGGTAAGACCACTCTTATTTTCATTATTTTTATTGGTTTCTCAGTGAACTGTTTTTTGGTTGAAAAAGTGAAAGGGCTTTTCATATCACTGCAGATAAAATATAAATTAAAGAACAGAAAATGTGCAGCTTGCTCTGAGTCTGTGATGAGCCTCCCTCCTGCTTGGCTCCCTTGTGAGGTGGTTAATGCTGCAATGCACACTTAAACCCTGGCTGCAGGGCTCCCCAGTCCTGTGGGGACAGACACCATAGGCACAGCACAGCTGACAGAGCCTTCTGAGCATGCCCCAGATCCTGCTGCCTCAGCCATCAGGGATTTTTAAACTTCCTTTTAACACTTAAAGGGGTCATTTTTCATCTGTAGATTAATTGAAACAGTGCTTCAAAACTGATTCAACAGTGGTGTTTTTCCCTTAAGATCCACCATTCCTGAGAAGGAAGTTCCTGTGATCTTCATCCATCCTTTAAACACTGGCTTATTCAGGATAAAACTACAAGGAGCAACTGGGAAATTCAACATGGTTATCCCGTTGGTGGATGGAATGATAGTCAGTAGGAGAGCTCTTGGTAAGCTAAAACGTTTTAGGAGTGTTCATGGTTTTGGGTGGTTTTAATTTTTTTAAAAATAATAATATATCTGCAAAGTACATGGTCTGGAATCTTTCTCTAGAAGAAGAGTCAGGCAATGCTGAACAAATGCAAGCCTTGCTCTGCAGCAGTAGGAGCAGGAACAGCAGAGGGAGCAGGTGAGCAGCACTTGGCTGCCAGGACAGCAGGAGAAGGCTTTGGGGCTGGGAACAGGGCCTGTTTAAATAGGAGAGATCCAAGGTGTTACCCTGGCTTAGCACAGAGAGCTGAGGTGCCCCAGGAGGTGCTGTGGAATTTGTTACTTTGCTGGCATGGTGTGTGTTCCTTCTGGTCTAGAAGCTAGACAGGGATTAAAGCCACAGCAACTGAGGATTTTCTTAATTGTTCAGTGAAAATACCATGCAGGTGTGTTAACAGGTTCTGTGTGCACCCTCTTCCTCTGTTCCTGGATGGGTCCATGGACCTCTCCTGGTATTGGTGCTATTTATTCAGTAACTGGGAAATCCCACCCAGGGAGAGCAGAACACAGGACAGAGTAAAATGAAGTGAGAACATTAGGATACATACCCATAAAGCTGCTGTTGGAGGTGACTTTCAGGTTCTAGGGTTTGTATGCTTCATTCAGTGATTGGCAAATTGAAGCCAGACCTGGGCCCTTAAATAACATTTATGAATTCAGCTGATGACAGTGGCTTTACTGAAAAAAGTATCAGGTATGTTTTCCTAGAGTTGGGCTTTTTTCTGCTGCATCAGAACTATTAATATAGTGAATTTTTTCTAGTCTCTAAGTTCAGCAAGTGTATTTTGTATGCAGTGAGGTCCTCTAAATTTTTCTGTCTTTATGAAAGAGATTGTGAAGCAGCAAAGGGGTAAGGGATACTTGTTTCCTCAGAGGCATAGAAATTTTCTTTCTGAATAAAATAAGAGAAAGTTAGCTGCCAGCTTTTGAGTGCTACTGCTTCCATTCTCCTCCTCCATCTGCATCCAGCAGTGTGAGTTACAGAGGGGTGCCAAAAGTGGCAGGGCAGTGAGGGGAAGAGAAATTTGTTTGCAGCCACAGCCCATCAGATCTTACCTGATCTGCTTTCCAAGGGGAAGGCTCTGCAATTCCTACTGGAAAAAGGTACTGACAGGTACATCTTCATTCTCAGGGCTCCCCTGGATTTAGCTGGTGTGACCCCAGGGCCCAGATGTGTGCCATAGCTGGGGCTGTGGTGATGTGACTCTTGTGCTGGCTGCCCTGGGTTTGCCCTCTTGTCCCGAGGGTGCTGCTCCAGGCAAAGCAGAGAACACTCCTCCTCCTCCTTTTCCAGCCAGTTTAGGGTTCCACTGAGTGAGTCCCTTTCTTCACTCTCTGCAGTGCAGGTCTTCACAAGCCTGGGGACCATAGCTGTCTGTCATCTACTGCTCATGGAGAAAAGTTCTAGCCTTGGTGGTGTTGAGCATCTCCCCTGGGTTTGTTGGGACAGAACCCAAAACTGTTTTGCCTGGGCAGCCAACAGCTGGGTGTAGGACTGAATTTAAGCTTGACTCAAATGTTGTTTCTTTTTCAGGTTTTTTGGTGAGGCAAACAGTGATAAACATCTGTCGGAGGAAGAGGCTGGAGAGCGATTCCTACAACCCCCCCCACGTGCGCCGGAAACAGAAGATCGCGGATATCGTCAACAAATACCGCAACCGGCAGCTGGAGCCTGAGTTCTACACCTCCCTCTTCCAGGAGGTGGGGCTCAAGAACTGCAACCCCTAGGCTATCATCCTTCGAGGACAATTGGATCGGAGCTTGGTGGCTGCACTAGTGAAAACAGTTAAATAACAACAACAAATCTCAGCCCTCCGGAATTCAGGAAATCATGTTCTAGCACAAGTCAGCAGATACCGTGTGGGAGGAATGAGGAATGAATCCAAACCCCTGCAGTTGGGATACTGACTTGATTCACCTACCCCCAGAAGATTACTGAATTCCAGTCTTCCTGGATGCTAGCAAAATAATCTCTTCACCCAGTCATCCTTTCCAGGCTAATTAGGAACTGTAGGAGTCTTGCTCTGAGGGGAAAACAATCAAAGTAAAGCCATCTCTGCATATGAAGATGGAAATGAGAATACAAACAAACCTGCCATGAGACACCTTGCTGCATTCACGTGTCCAAGGGCAAGGGGGCAGGATCTTTCCTTGCAGAAAGAGTCTGTTCCAGAGCATTTGCTTTCCTTGTAAGAACTTCAAAGACATTTGCAGTCCCCCTTCAGTGCCCAACAGAAGATCCTTCACTGGGTGTAACCCATCTGTGTACCAGAAGCAAGAGGAAGAAGATTGCTTGGAAGGAGCAGGCCCTGAAGTCCAAAGCCCAGATGTGTTTGTGGCCACTCCCTGCAGGGCTCTGAGCCAGTCCATCTGCATATGAGACAGCCACCACCACCTGAAATGATCTGCCTTTGCAAAAGGAGTTGTTATTGGATAAGAGCTCTTGGTTATATAAAAGTGAGGTTATGACTTTCAGATCTGTTGCAAAATGTCACATTTAATTTCAGTAGCTTGATTTTTATTTTTTATTTTTTTTAATGCAACTATTTAATTTATTTTGAAGCATCGGTATCACCTACTCACCATTTCCATAAAAAGCATAAACATCACTTGCCTTCCTTCCATTGGATTGAAGGCTGAGATTTTGGGGCTGCCTCCTCCCTGTTATTTATAGCATGAGCAATTTTTGCAGCTTCTACAACACTCTTCAGAAGCTCCTGTTAAGCATACTAAACAACTCAAAAAGAAAATTCACAAATTCTTCTTTTCCCCATTAATTTCAATGCCATGAAAGCCCCTTTGGAGTTGTAACTTCATTGTTTTGAATCTCCTGTATGTTCTCACATTCAGCAGCAACACTTCCCTTGCACCTAGGTCAGGAGTTTTCATTTTCAGCCTGTGGCTTTGATGTGTTCAGGACTCCAAGGATGTGCTGGGAAAAGATGTTCACAGCTGCACGTGTGGTGTTGGGATCCCAGAGGTGTGGTGGGTGCAGGCAGCCCTGGGAGCACCTCTGGCTCCTGGCACAGCCCAGCTGCTGCTGCAGCAGGAATTGTGGCTGCCACTCCTGGGGAGGTGCAGCCTGGCAGCAGCAGGATCCTGAACCTCCCAGCACTGGCTGCTGGAGAGGGTGAGTGAGCAGGGATTTGGAGAGCTCCTCACGTTATTTCCAAAGCGGTTTTAATAAGCTGTGCTGTGCATTGCAATAGTACCTGTCAGGCATTGAATTTTGATATTTCGCAGCTACTTTTTGCAACAGTTCTGACTCGAAGCAGTCTTAATTGTTTCATGACAACTTTTCTGCCAAGGACAGACCTTGCTCCTGCCTTTCAAGTGTTTTTTCACCAAGAATTCATGGAAACACAGGCCCCTAAAAATACATGTGAAAGGGCTTTAAGGTGATCAGCTGAGGTGATGTGTGCTTGTTGCAGGGAGCAAATGCACTGACTTCTCAATTCAGGAGCTCTGGAATTTGATCCAGATGAGTAAAAAGTGAAAAATTTAAACCATCCAAAGAAAAGCCTGTAGCAGATTGCGTGCTGGCTGGCCCATACCTGTGTGCTGCCCAGGTGCCACAGGGCAGGAGGAGCTCCAGGGCAGCATTTGGGTGCAGGGAGCTTGGGCAGCCTCATTCCTCTACCAAACTCTTGCCAGGAGCAATTGAATGCATGGATGCTAAATTTACCCACACTGTCTTTACGTATTGGACCAAAAACACTTGAGCCCACTGGTTTAAAAGGCATGAGCAATGCATGTGTAACCAATAAACATCCTGAGCACTCCCTGTGTCTGCACACTGATGCTGTAACAGCAACCCCCTACCCTGGTGAGAGTTCCACAGTCCAGGCAGATGCTGTCAGGCAGGAGGGAGCAGGCACCAGTGCAGAGATGGGTGCTGGGGCAAACCATGAGTGGTTTCTGGCAGGGATAGCCAGGTGGCCTGCCTGAAGATTTACTTGCTTTTAAAAGACCTGTGCTTGGCTGAAGGGGTGTCTTGGGTCCAGTTCCATGTTCACCCAAAGCCACCCAGGGGAGCAGTGACAGCTGTGAGGCCACAGGACTTGGCAGAGTCTGGGAAGAGGCAGCTTGGGCACATCGTGGCCTCTCCCAGTGCCAGGGATGGAGGTTTAGAACAAGTGCCAGCTGAGTTCTAGAACCAGCTGGTGAGCAGGTTACAGGAGCTGTGACCTGGCTGTGGATGGTTGGCTCTGCAAAGATGAGCCTTCAGGAAAGTCACAATTTGTTATAGAAGTGTTGTGATGCAGAGCTGTGCTGCCAGCCCTGGTGGTTTGGGTGCTCACCCTGGGCAGACTGTGCCAGTGCAGGTGCTGCAGGCACTGTCCCTCCTTCCCCAGGATGGGTGGAGGTCTCAGGCTTCAGAACAAAATGCCCCCCACCAGTCTGGGAATTGTATCCATCTTCTCTCAAAGTCTGACCATGCTCTGATGGCTTAGCTGGTCCAGGGTTCTACCTTGAGAGCTTTTCCCATGAAGAGTCAGAGCAATGAAGTTTATTTCCATGGTGATTACAAGAGTTAGCCAAGAATCCAGATTTTTTTTAAATATCACGAATTTCTGAGTTGGTGCTTGAGTGGCTTGGGTCAGCATCCCTGTCCATCAGAGGGGATGAGCACTGACACCCCCCAACCTGCAGATGTTCAACAGTAATTAAACCGGGACTCTTCATCAGACCTTTCAGTTTGGGTTCATAATTCTGTTTTAACAGCAGGAGGTGACCACTGTCATGTTGTTAAACACAGGGTTGAAATCACATTTTAGTATCTTAATAGAGACTTGTAAAGAAAAGCCATTCTTTTAAAGGTACTTGTGGAAAGGCATCAGAACCTTGCAGCAAGCAGGAGAGGGGAGGACAGTGCCTGTGGAAATGGTGCAAGTGTGCAATTCCTGGCTGTACCTGCTGGGTTCTCCATAGGTCACAGTGTTTCTTTTCACAAGGTTCTACCTGCCCAGGAAGAGGAGAAAACCAAATTTCAGCCTCACAGACAAATTTGATGCATTTTCGTGATTGTGTAATTGAGTGATACCTTTGAAGGCAAACACAGCCCTTTTCCCCATGGATTTAGCAGGAGCAATTAGAAGTGAGAATGCCAGATATCATGTGCTTCAATCATAGACAATTTGTATGAATTCCTGTATGTTGCCAAGACATGAACGTTCTGTTCTTATTGTATTTTCTGTAAATATTCCTGGCACTAAGTTGTAAAGTAAAGGTAAAATGTAAATATGAAGATGTGAAGTATGTTCTGTTGTCTCTAGTACTTTATCTCTTATTTGTTTAGGGAAGGCACAGAAAGGCTTGTTTGTATTTATGCCAATTCTTTGTCCAGGAGAAACACATCAAATATTGAATGTAACACAAATAGTCCAATAAATTTTAAAGATTCTTATCTAGTAACTTTGCAGTGGTCAGTTTTTAGTATTTTCCAAAACCTTGGTAGAAATTCTCCAATGGAGATGTTTCCCAGGACAGCAGCAGACAGAGGTTGCAGAATTGCACATCCTCTTTACCTCAGTAGCTCTGGGACCAGTGAGGCTCATAGGTAAGGAAATGTTGTATCTCAATAGTGTGGGGAGTGAAAACATGAAAGGCTGGCTTTTGAAGGGAGCTTGGTGCTCCTGTTCTCCAGTCTCTCCATGTGCTGCTTTCCATCCTAGGGGTGAGTCCCCTGTGGTGCAGCCCCTCCAGGCACCCTCCCAGGACAGGGAGAGGGCAAATGCTGCAGGTGCAGAGTCCTGCCAGAGAGGGGAGGAAGGATGAGACTCCCCAGCTTTGGATTGGAGAGGAGCTTGATGGGGCTAGAGAGAGGTTTTGTCAGGCCATGCAGCCAGACCCCACAGACATCTCTGAGCTCCTGAAGGAGGGGATGTGTCCCAGGGTGGCTCAGGGCTGCAGGATTTGTGTGTCTGTGCTTGCTGCTGGGGTGCAGGGGCCCTGTGCTGTCCCTGGAATCTCACCTCTGCAGCAGCTCTGCTGCTTTGCCCTGGCTGCCCCACCTGAGCACTGGAGTGATTGGCCCAGAAACCTCAAGCTGTTTTCCTGCTGGCTTCATCTTCAGTAATTTCAGCTGGTGCCACCCACCCAAGCTCCTCCCCACAATTCTTCAGGGAAGGTTAAGGCAGGTCCCACAGTGATTTCTGAAGAATCACAAACATGAGTGAAAAACAGTTGAATATCTTCCTCTGCAGGGCCAGGGGCAGGAAGGGTGTTCTGGTGCTGGTTTGGAGCCTGCCTGATGGTTTCTTCTTTCCTGCTACAGAGGGATCGATTCTCCCAGCAGTTTGGGAGGCTGGAAATCTCACCTAAGGCTTCGGATTGGAAGTGGATCTCCATCAGCCAAGTCTTGGAGCAGGTGGTGTTTGGCAGATGGGGCCTGTGTGGGTGCACAGGGGGGAACAACCTTCCTCTGGCAGCCCAGGAGCTCAAGGGCAGCTCCAGGTCCTCAGGGCAGGAGGAGCCAGCTGGGAGCAGCTCCTTGGTCTCTGTGAAGGTTCCCCTGCCTCAGGTGCTCCATTCCATGTGAGTGGAGTGACCTGGCACCACCAGGTGATTGCTGCAAGAACAGGAATAATACATCCTGGGATGAGGCAGGAGTGGCTGCAGTGTGAACAGTCAGGGCTGTGCCCTCTGCCACAGCCAGAAACAAGAATTAAACTCTAGTTTGTTGTTAATGGAGAGCTGCTCTGGGGGGCACACATCAGCTGGCAGCACACCGTGTCAAGCAGAGGAGCTGTGGCAGGCTTGGTACAGGAAAGAAGAGGAGATGACTCCTCCCCAATGCCCTCTATTTTCATCAGCTGTTCCTATAAACTTCCTGAGGAGGCAGAAGCCTCAGAACCAACACCCTGTTCTCACTGCAGCACGGCTGCTTTTCACCACTAATGAAGCCAAATTGCAGTACAGATAATTGTCCAGGGTGAAATGTAATTCAGTTATTGCTTTAAACTGAGAAAATGTTTAGCTGCCTGCATTGAACAAACTGTAAGGAGTGGGGAAGTGGGTGAAGGTGGAACTGGCTGAGCTGTGGCTGCTGGCACCCCCAGCACACTTGCTGCAGTGGTGAATTCTGGCAGGTGTGCCCAGGCAGGCAGGTGCTGGTGGTGTGTCCTGCACCATGTCAGTGCCCCAGTGTCCCTGGGCTGTGTCAGTGCTGCTGGGATGTCCCTGGTGAGCCTGGGCTGCCCAAGGGCCACCTTGGCTGTGCACCCCAGGGTGTGGGTCAGGTCATCTCCATGACAACATCACAGCATCGTGCAGGAGGCAGTATGTTGCTGTGGCAACCAGGAGCATCCCAGGGACCTCAGCCTTGGCTTTTGGCTTTTCATGTTGCTTAGGGGATCCCCCTCATGCCCAGGTGTGCTCTCTGGGAGCTGTGGGCAGCACCAGGGCACAGCAGCAGCCACGGGTGTTGGGTGGAGGCTCACCTGGGAGCAGGTGAGGTTTAAACCTCTGTTCTCCTTCCTGCAAGAGCAATGAGATTTTCTTCTTATATTTATTTTTATAGATTCTAATTAAAATTATGAACAATAGATTTATTCTATTTCTGCTGTACCAAAAGCAGCCACCCTACACACAGGGCCCAGCTGTGCCTAGAGCAGAGCCTGACAAGGGGTGACACTGCAGCTCTGGGCTCACACCAGGGATCCTTACAGAGGTGGTACTGGACAGGCAGAGCTGGGCCAGTCCATAGCTGGCTGTCCCCAGAGCTGGTCCCAGTGGGACAGGAAGATCCACAGCCATTGGCACCCCCACCTGTGCCAGCTCTGGCTGCTTTTGGGTGGCAAAGACTCCTCTCAGCAGGGCAGAGCCCAGGCAGAGCAGGGGTACCCCAGGAGGGACAGGTGTGGGCCAGCATGTGGGGCTGCTGCTCAGTGTCCCAGTGGTCCTGGGCTCCCTCCCACCCTGTGTCAGCCCTGTCCCCCCTCTGGGGTTTGAATTCCCACCTTTGCTGTGTGCCCCCCTCCCTGGGGGGTCCCACCAGGAGCTGGTGTCTGCCAGCACCTGTCCCCCTGCCCGGGTCCCACAGCCCCCCAGCACCTGCAGGCTCTGTGAGTCAGGGTGGGTCTCTCCCAGCCCTCCCATCCAGCCCAGGAGGAGGATGCTCTGCTGGGACTCCCCTGGCTGGGACCCTCCTGCCCAGGCCCCCAGGTGCTGCTGGCACAGGCTGAGGGCAGGGACAGCCAGGGGGGCCCAGGGCAGACCCTCCCTGCTGCCCCAGCCCCATCCTGACAGGCATCCCCAGCACTGGCTCATGTTCCTCCAGGCAGGGCTGAGGGCCCAGTGCCCTCCTGCTCCCACAGCAGCCCCCAATGAAGCCCATTTGATGACATTATTAAATGATTCAGTGCATTTTCTGCCTCTTAAAGTACTTAATATATGTGCCTGTGTGATTCATTATTATTATTATTATCTAATAAAAGATTATCTGACTCACTTTAATGTTTCTTCCAATTACAAATTGAAATTGTTCCCACTTTGACCTTGCAGCTGCTGGATTTTCTAAAATTAGCCATAATGATGCATTTTACTAAGATAATTAATTAGCTAAACTGAGAAAATTGAGTAGTAGAACTGTTTCACATGCTGCTAATTATCTTTTATTATGTCATCTCTACATGCAAATAAAGAAATATTGTGATTATTTTAAATACTGTTTTCATTAGCTAATTCACTCATTAGTGCAGCGACGGCTCTGTCTTCCCCAGCAGCAGGAGTCTGCAGGGACTTGCTGCTGATCAACTACAAGGCTCTGCCTTTCAGGTTGAGAAAATAGAGTTACAATCCAAATTAGGTTTATTTTACCAATTTATTGTAATGGTGGCTGTGGGAAGCGAGCGGGAGGGTCAGGGGTGGGGGGGAGAGCAGGAGCACCAAGGACTCCTGCTGAAGGCTGTGGGGCTCAGGGGGGGATGTGATGTAGGGGTGCTGCCCCCCCAGACTCCTCCTCCCCAAGGCTCTCCTTGTTCAGGACGAGTCCTGTGATCCCAAGCTCTGCTCCCAGCCACCCAGAGCCCCCAGAGCTGCTCCTGGCACCTTAGGTGGGCATCGTTCCTGGTGCTGTGCAGAAACTCTTCCTGCCAGACCAGGGGGCTCTGGGCAGCAGCACTGGTGCAGAGGGAGCCCTGGAACCCCCCACTTCTTCCATCAGTGATTTCTGCTCCATTTCCTGGTGGGCAGGAGATGGGGGGATGCTGAGAGCCCCCCTGGCTCCCTGGGGCTGCCAGCTGTGCTGACCTGGTGCTGGCCACAGGCAGGAGCTGCTGCATTTGGGGAGCCCAGGCCACACTCACATGCCTGCCGAGAGCTCCTGGAGCTTCTTCCCAGCTTCCCATGGCTCCTGGGCAGTGGGTGTTGGGGGTTTTATGTTCCCAGCTTGGCTCTGGCATGCAGGTCCCTCCCTGGCACAGGCCCAATGGGCACGGGATGGATTTTGCTCCCTCCAGCCTTTTGTTCATAAATACCAGCTGCATTTATTCCAGGGGGGAATTTGGGGTGCAAGGAGGGGTCACCCTCCAGGCAGCTGGCTTTTCACAGCCCTGCAAACCACAGAGGTATGAACAGGGATGAGGACCAGGCACAGGGACACTTCTGGCTCCCTGCTGCAGGTGAGGCAGCACTGCAGGTGCAGGGCAGTCACTGGGAGTCACAGCCCACTCCTCCCTGTGACAGCAGCCCTGGCACTGCCCTACCTGCAGGGACAGGCAGAGCTGGGGGCAGCCCTGGCTGCTGCAGCACCCTGGGGGCAGCAGGACAGAGCAGCAGGGCTGGGTGCAGCAGGAGCTGCTCACCTGGCACAGCTGCACGTCCTGGGCTGGAGCTCCCAGCAGGGTGGGCACAGCCTGAGCCTGCTGCAGACTGTGTGTGCTGGGCAGAGGGAGCAGCTCAGCCCCACCATGGCTGCCTGCCCCTAGCACAGGGACCACAGAGCCCACTGAGCCCTGGCCTTGCAGCAGAGCTACTCCAGAATCTCTAGGCCCAAGATCTGTGTCCTTGAGGACACCCCTGCAGGGGCACAGGCTCCATGCTGGGAGATGTGCAGCCCATCCAACTGCACCAGTGACCTTGCTTTGGGCAAGAACTGGAACCAACCATCTCCTGAGCCTTGAAGGAACTCATCACCCACCATCCCATAACCCTGAGTCCCTGAGTGGGGAGGCCCTGGAGCCTGTCCAAGATACAGCAGTCTCCATGCCCTGCAAGGAAAGACCCTGGGTTGTCAGAGGGACATTTAGGGCACGGAGATGAAAGGCTTCTCCCCACAGCCCTTTGCAGGTTTATGTAAATACACCCCAGTTCTGTCCTCCCAACTGCCCTGGGGGCCCAGACCACCCTTGTCTCCCCTGTATGGCCTTTCCCCAGAACGTTCTCCCTTTCTCTGGACCCCCAGGCCCCAGTTTGCTGCAGTGTTCCCCCTGTTACCCCCCTGGCTCCCCTGATCCCCTGCCCCCCATCACCACTTTCCCCACTCCCATTGGACCCTAATCCCATGCTCTGCCCCTCTGTTAAACCCATGTTTAAACCCAAACCCCTCCATGCTCTGTGTCTCCTGTCCTGGACCCCCCAGTGTGTGCTGATGTTTTACTCCATTGGAACCCCACACTAAAGACCCCTCCCATCTTTCCATGGCTGTGTGTGCTTGCCTGATCCCCTTCCACCAGAGGCACTTTTTGGGAGGGTGGTGGCACCTCACCTCTGCTCACTGCTGCTCTTGAGGCCCCTGAATGCCACTGAGGCCTGGCACCTGCCCTGGAGGCCCAGCAGCTGCCAGAGAGTGCTGGTCTGTGATTGCTGTGACAGCAGGGGAAGCCAGTGGGACACTGGGGGTGGCACTGTCCCAAGGAGCTGCCCCAGCACAGCAAATCCTGTGGCCACAGGCAGTGGCTGTGAAAGGCACTGGTGTTTGTGGGCAGGAGAGCAGCAGCTGCCACAATGACACCAATGCAGAGGTGCCACATGCACTCCCTCCTGCACAGCACAGCAGCCAGGGCCACCTGGGCTCAGGGCACCTTTGGCAAGTGTGGGGCAGGGTGACACTGGGGACAATGCCAGGAGCCACCTCCCTCACAGGGCTGCTGGTGCTCTCCTGCCTGTGCTGCAGGCTGGGGCTGGGCTCATCTTCCAGGGTCTCCCAGCCTGAAAGGCTCCTGGAGGTTCCCCAAAACACACTCACCCTCCAAGACCCTCCCTCCCACTGCCCTGAAGTTTGGTCTTACTGGAACTTGCTGGAAATGGCTGCTCCTCATGCCCCCATTCCTCCCCACCTGCCTGAAAACCTGCATTTTTGCCCCAAAAATATGTGCCTGGAGTTTACCTTGTTGACTTCTGTCCTGCCTTAATTCCTCCCCCACAAGTTATCTGCTTTGGGCCTGAACAAATCTTGTCCTCCCCCTGGCACAGCATCACTGCTCCTGGTAAGGAGTCCCCAAATGGGACAGATCAGGATGATTCCTCCCTGCCAGCATAAGGCTCAGTAATGAACTGACACCCTGGTGGCTCTTGGGCTGTTTTATTGCCAGTGTTTGAGCAGCAGCCCTAGACATGGTGGATACAAAATTCAGTGACACCTGGCTGCTGCCTGACTCAGTTTCCCCCCCAGGGCTGCTCAGTGCCAGGAGCCTTGGGGTGCTGCTCCAGGGCACTGTCTGTGGTGGGACCCACCCCTCTGCCCCCACAGGGACCTGGAAATAGTCACTACCATTAATTTCCACTTAATAATCGTGTTGGTTCAGCAAGGTTTGTAACCAAATGGTAAGGAATGGAATTTTTTTAGTTCTTTAAGTATTGCTGTGGTGCATCCAAGGGTAAGAAATTATTTTGTTGCATCAAGGAAAATGAAACTGAGTTTTGCTTTCAGAATGGAAACTTCCCTATCCCACAGCATTCAGCTCCAGCAAAGACCTTTAAAAATCCCCTTGTTTCCTTCCCTGTTCATCCTCAGTGGAGGTCCTAGCTTGGAGTATGGCAGGATGACTCTTGGACTCTGGAAGCTGCCAGCCCCAGCCTGAGTTTTGCTTGCCCCAGTGTCTGCCTCTTGTCCCTTATCCCCAGAACCTTGTTCTGCCTCTGCTCCTGCAGTCCTGGGTGCTCTGTGGCCAAGCCACCCACTGGTCCCAGTTCCCTCCTCCCACCCCTATCAGCTCATATCCCCTGGGAAGAAAACAACTCCCCAAAAGCTGTGAAACAGCCTGGCTGGGGTGATGCTCAGGGAAATCTTGGAGGCCCAGTGTGTCCCAGCAGCTCTGTGCAAGGTGCACAAAGAGGGGGATTGGCAGCCAGGGGTCCCTGTGGTGGCAAGATGCTGCTGTGCCTGGGCATCTGGCAAACCTTGTGCCTGGAGCCCGGCCCTGAACCTGCCCTGGGCTGCTCCCAAAAGCTGCCCCACTCACCCCTGCCAGTCCAGGAAAGTGCAGCTGGGAATACTGGGGAGCCCAGCAGGTGCAGCTCCTCCTGCTGCCAGCCTGCAGCTGGGCTGGGCTCTGGCCAGACCCAGGCAGCAGCTGGAGGGATGCAGCAGGAAGGCAGAAGGCTCCTCACATTGAGCTGATGGCTGTTGAGTGAGATCATTTTCCTGAGCACTGTTGATTTCCCTGGGCTCTGCTATGAGTTGGTTTGCCTCTGGGAAACAAGGACTTGGCACCCCTGAGCAGGGCCGTGCCTTAAATTCACGGGATGCACTGGGGTGGTGTGGGCAGGGAGCATCCTGCTGGTTGAGGCTGCTCCAGGCAGTGCTGAGTGGGCTTATTTTTCCATCCAGTGTTGATGACAGAGCACAAAGCTCCAGGAGAGGGTTCACACCCCTGGGAAGTATGCCCAGAGCTTGGATTCACACCAGACACTGACAGTGTCCAAGTGCAGCCTTGTAGCTGGAATAATTCAGCCATGGCTTTTCCTGGCTCTGGTGCTCTGTTTCTGGCTGGAAAGAACTCACATGCCCATGGACACATGGGCCCTTTTCTTGCACCATCACAGAGGGGCCTGGGGGTCCCATCCCTGCCCCCAGCCCTTGGCTGGATGCCTGCAGTGCAGACCACTCCCAGTGCAGCTCTGGGCTGCAGGGACAGAGATGGATGCTGCTCAGAGCCCAGCTTGGCTGCTCACTGCTCCCCCACACCCTGCTCCCTCCCTGGCACCCTCCCTCATGTCCTGGCACCTGGGTGGAAGGGAAAGGGGTGCCCAGCACTGCCAGCTGCCCTGGCACATGGACAGGTGTGCAGCCACACACCTGCAGCCTGCAGAGCCACAGGAGACCAGCAGGGACGTGGCATACCCAGCACAGCCCTTGGGCACAGAGCAGAGCAGGAGAACTGCATGCCCACCCTGCTGGGGCACTCCAGAGGGACAAACAAAAGGAGCTGGAAGTCTAAATGTGCAATCAAGATTATGACTTAATTGGCATAACAAAGGCTTGGTGGGCTCACGCTTATGACTGGAATATTAATGTAGAAGGATGAAGCTTGTTCTGGAAAGACAGGCAGTGGATTAAGGGGAAAGGTACAGTTTTGCATAGGAAGGCTGGATATATTTGGCTTGCTATCCAATGAGAACCTGGATGCCATCCTGCCAAGCTGAGGGGCTTTCCATGAGCAATTGCCAGGCTCACCCAAAACCTGGGACAGCAGTATGATGGAAAATGTCCCTACCCAAGCAGCTGGTATGGCACCAGGACCACAAGGACAGACTGTCCAGAAAACATCCCAAGGCTTTAAAATTGATTTTTTTTCCTTGAGAAGAAACCACTAGAAGAGAAATGCTCTGGTTTCACTTCCAACCATAGGGTGTGGACCTGGATTGTGGGGGGAAATTGGTGGGATGAATGGCACCCAGACATGAAAGAGCTCCTTGTCTTGCAGAGTGGAAAGGGGCAGAGCTTGGGGCTGGCAATAGGAACCTCTGGGTTATGGGAGCAGGATGCTCAGGGCTTTGTCCAGGTATGGTTCAAATAGCTCCACATATGGACAACCCAAAGCTCTGTGAGCCCAGGGCCGGGATCTGGCCACCCTCGTGGGGAAAACCTTGTCCTTAGAGCAATTTCCCTGATCCTCTGGGTGCTGCCCTGCCCCTTTCTGCACCTCAGGCATCTCCAGCCCCCTGATACTGGCCATGCCTGCTGTCCACAGCTCCCCAGCCCAGCTGGAGGGAAGCTGCAGGTCACCTCAGGCCATGTCAGGATGGGGAGCATCCTGTGCTGTCTCCAAACTCCAGAACAACTGGGATGCAGGCAGGAAGGTTTGATTGTAAACACATCTACTCAGGATGCAAAATCAAGAAGACCAAAAGGAATGGAGAAAGGATTCAGCAGGCATGGCCAGTATCAGGGGGCTGGAGATGCCTGAGGTGCAGAAAGGGGCAGGGCAGCACCCAGAGGATCAGGGAAATTGCTCTAAGGACAAGGTTTTCCCCACGAGGGTGGCCAGATCCCGGCCCTGGGCTCACAGAGCTTTGGGTTGTCCATATGTGGAGCTATTTGAACCATACCTGGACAAAGCCCTGAGCATCCTGCTCCCATAACCCAGAGGTTCCTATTGCCAGCCCCAAGCTCTGCCCCTTTCCACTGGGAAAGCTGGGAGCAGTGGCTGGAGAAGGCAGCTATGTGTGGACATTGCCCTTTGGGCTGCTTGGAGAGGATCCAGATAAGGATGTCAGAGACCTAGAAAACATGACTGCAAGAAAACACAGCAAATGTGGGACTGTTTAATTGATGGGAGGGAGTGAAGGGGACTGCAGCAGTAGTCTGCTGGAATGTGAATGATTCTTGCAACAAGGAATCTGCTCATGCCAGATAACACAAATAGAATCAGGCTTAGATTATGACAGGGAGAATCAAGATAGGCAGTGGGAATAATCTTCCCAGTCATAATAAGGAAGGGCTGGAGTCTCCATTGTTGAGGTTTCTGAGAGAGTCAGGCCCACAACAGCATAGTGTTACTTGGTATCAGCATTAGCAGGTCCCAAAGGCTCTCTTGCTTCCAGGATTTAACCATTTCTGGGTATAAATACATGGAAAACCCTTATAGCAGGGGCCTGGTTGTCTTCATGGCCTGCAAAGAAGCAAAGGTAGAACTAGACAAGAGACCTTAAGGGTTAAATGGGTCTGTATGGGCCATGGCAGCAGCACTGTCACCATCCCACAGAGCCACACAGGTTGGTGCTGGGGATATCAAACCAGCTTCCCCCAGGAACTGACAGATGGAGAATTCGTAGGAATGAACTGCTGGGGTAAAACAAAGTAGATGCAGCTCATGTGGGCAGCAGAACCCTGCCATACTGAGAGCTCAGTGGAAGCCTGGGAAAAGAGGAGCCTGGTGAGGAAACCTGTCTGGAAACAAAATCATCTGGGGGCACTGAGAGGAAAATGTGCCAGGTGAGAAACAACGTTCACAGAGACAAGAGCTGTGTAATTTGAATTTAGGAAATAATTGCTGTTGTCTCAGTCCTGGGGCAGTGACGGCTGATGGCTCTGCTTTAGTTGCACTCACTGGAGGAGCAGAGCTCATGCACAGACAGGTGATGGATGCTCAGGGACCTGGCTAATGATAAACAGCATGTTAAGCACCCTTCACTCTCACTAACTGGGGGAGTGCTTCAGAAGCACCTCTGAGCTGGCAGCTCCAAAGTAAAAAGAGCCACACAACTTGAATAAAAGGTTACATCCATGGGATGTCACTGGGAAGCTGCTGGTGGTGCATTTTTCTCCACCCAGGTAAAGCTGCTGTGCACAAGGTACCCCTGGGACTAGGTCTGACCAGATGAAAGTGATGGTCTTTTGCCACCACAGCTGACTTGGTAGCACTATGTGGGGTCCACAGGCTGGTACAGCACAGAGCAGGAGGATGCAGAACATCACATCTGCCTGCTCAGCCCTCTTCCTCAGTCCAGGACTGCAGCTGCAAAGAGCAGCAGTAAAAGATTAGGTAGAAGTTCTTCATAGATTCAAAGTTTTATATGTAATTTTTGCTCCATACTTGCCCACAGGATAAGGAGGGCTGTGATACTGTGTTCTGGAGACAGTCCTGTGGCCCACAATCAAGTGCTTCAGGGCAAATCCTCCCAAAAACCCTTTGCAAATGTAGCTGATGCTGGTGTGACTACAGCCTCCCTCTCCATTTCCTGGCTCTTGTCTATGAAATTAAACAGCCCTGACTCTTCCACTGCTGAAAGAAATCCCTGACAACAGCCATGGGACTTGTGCACAGGGAGGGCCACCAGCACAAACAGCAGGGGTGCAGCTGCTCTTGGGACAGAACAAGGGCTGGTAAACCTCCATGCAGCCTGTCTGCAGAGCCATGGCCAAGCCCTGCTGGGTGCTGGTCACAAGCAGCTCTTCCTGCATCCAGCCCTGGGCCATGGGCCCATGGATGCCCAGCTTTAGAAAATATCCCTTTCAAGAGCGTGTGGTGGTTGATGAAGGCAGGTATGGGTTTAGCCAAAGCGTTTCCAAAGGAATTGACCTTCACTTCAAGCAGAGCAAATCTTTCCCAAATCAAATTACTTCTGTGATATTCCTGAATCACCTTTAAGGGGGTTTGTTCAAGCAGAGAGCCAGATACATTAGGTTTTGCTCTAAAGGACATGATTTTATGTGACCTCTGGTAATTACTCCTCACTCCCCTTTGAACACCAGGCCAGCGACCATGTGCATCTCCAGACCCTGAAATGGTTCTGCACTATGGTTCCCAGACACAGGACTCCTGTGCTGGGGCACAGCTGAGCAGCCCAACAGCCCTGCCCACAGGAACTCCAGTCTGAAGTGACAGATTGGTACTTTGTGATTGTGTCTGTGCTGTGTGTGGGGAGAGTGTGCACTGCCAGGGGCAGCATGCCTGGGCTGGTGTGACCCATGCTGCAGCCAGGACATGGTCTGTTCATGCTGATGGCTCCAGCACAACCAGGTTTTTATCAGCATAGGCAATCTCTATTGAATTCTGCAACTAGAGAAGCAGCATGTAGTAAAACCAGAACTGTTTATTGGTGTACATCTTAACATACCTCATTTATGGTCCATTCAGAAACTATCTTGTGTGTCCACTGTAAAGTCTGCAGGGCAGCTTCTGGACAAATGCACCCTCCTGCCTCGCTTTACAAATGGATCATCAAAGAGGGATGGGAGAACTGAAGCTCCTGGTCCTTAGTTCCTTCTGACCTTCATTTGGAAAGCCAGGATGGATGTTAGACAGAGCAGCTTGGTGGCAATGAGAGCCAAGCTTCCCCTCCAGCCTGGACATGGTGCTGAGTGGCCATTCATTGGCATGGGAAAATGCCCAGCAGAAAGGAGCTGAGGAACAAATGGCACAGCCTGGAGAGACTATTCTTTGTGTAAAAACTCCAGAGCTCCAACAAAGCTTGTAAGGAGACCACAAGTAACCATCAGAGACACACCAGCCTCCCCAGACCTGGGCAAGTGAAGGATGTTCTGAAATGTGCAAACATACAGAAGGCCACAACAAGCCAGGGGTTGCTACATCAGCAGCTGAGATTAATTTACTGATTTGGAAAAAACCCTGCAGCCTTCTACCACAAGATGCCTAAGGCTAACAGCAGTTAGCTGCTTCTTTAATGGTCTCTTCAGCCAGCTTCCAAAACCTGTCCTGATCTCAGGGGAGAGCTGCCACCACAAAGAAACCTTTATCTCCCTGGGGTTGGAGATCAGTTAGAAGGGGCACCGCCCATTCTGCCTGCCTCTGCAGGAACGCAGGCTGCCCTGCAGGCATCTCTGGAGCATGCCTCTCTGAAAGGGAAGGAGACTAGCCTGGAAACATTTGGCATTTCTTCAGCCTCGAGAGACTGTCCTTCCTGCTGCCAAAGCTGTCTCTGCAGCTGCCAGGGCCTGTCCCTGTGGTGGCAGCATCACCAGCACTGTGCCTGTGGATGCCTGAGGGGTGCCCAGACCGGCATGTGCCAGCTGGGCACACGCACCTGCCTGGCCAAAGTGCTGCAGCCCCGAGGTTTGCCCGGGCAATCCGTACTGCCAGTGCTTCTTGAGCAGGGATTGGAAGTCTCTGGGGCTCCTGGCCAGGACATGAGGTGCCTTTGGCACTGCCTGCAGGCACAGCACAGAGCTGAGGTGCCTATCAACCCAGCGCTTCTGGGGCGAGGCTGCACCTTCTGCTGCAAAATCTGGGCTTGGAAAATCGGTGACATTTGTGAGTGGCATGTGACATTGGAGGTCCCCTGCCCCTGGTGGCAGCTCAGCTCTTGCTGCTCCTCACAGAGCTGCATGCAGGGGCTGCCAGAGCAGAGTCACTGCACCAGTGACACAGGGAACTTGACACAGGTCACAACCACCTACCCGGGGATGGCTGATGCTGTGAGCAACCACCTTTGTTCACATTTTGCTTTTCCTGACTACAGATAATATTGGTTTCAAGGGATGTACATAACAGTAAATGAGTTTCTCTTTCAGGCTGGGGGACACCTGTAAACCAGGGCTACAGTGGATGCTTGTGCAAGTGATGGGCAGTGGCATCCACAGAGCACATTGCAGGTAAGGATGCAGGTAAAGATGCAAATAAAGATGCATGCTGGTGCAGGGCTGGCTGAGCTCCCTGGGAGGAGGCAGGTTCCATCTGGACAGTGAAGTATGGAGGTATCCTGAGCCCAGAGGAGTTTTCCCAGGGAAGACTGCCACAATCCCTATTTGTAAATGCTAAAATGTCAGATTATTATTATTTTACTACTATTCATACAACTACTACTATTGATATTTCTTCAAATCAGAACAGAGTTATCTCAAAGGCTGTCTACAACAATGGGTGCTGACAGCAATGCTGTGTTCCAGGTGATGCCTGACCCCAGCTCTGCTCAGCTGCACTCACAGGGGTTACAACCAGAGCCCAGAGGGATTTGGAAACAGCCAAACTCAGGATTTAACCCTGTTTTCCAGAGAGGCTGAGGGAGATTCTAGTACTGGCATCAAAGGATGCTGAGGTCACTCAAAAACAAAGCTTATGCTGGCCTTGTGAGCGGAGCAGGTGGGAAAGGCCACAGTTTGGGCATGCTCCTCAGTCCTATGTGAGGGTTGCAAGCACAAAGAATTACTGACTCTGCAACAGTTCTGTAAATCACCTTGTCCAGAACACAGCAACCCACTCTCTAAATAATAAACAGACGTGGCCTGGATTAAGACTGAATTGGCAGATGAGTTTCTGTTATAAAATCATCCATTCTATTTTTTTTTTTGGTCTGGTATTGGAACCCACCAAATGGAGAAGCCCAGAGAGATATCAGTGCTGGACAACGGAGGTGGGGACAGGGGGCCCTTGAATACAGGTGGAGGAGCTGGGCAGCTTTTTCCTGGTGAAGAGGTAGCAGGACCTGACCCAACAGCAGTCTACAAGCACTGATAAAACAATTTCAAGGATGAACCTTGGCAGTGCCTGCTGATACACTAAGGAGCAGTAACCACAAAGTCCTGAAAGGTTAAGGTGAATATTGGGATTGTGCAGCCTTGACAGAGGTCACCAGATGAGTGGGGGAGCGTCTGGCCGTGCAAGGTGCTGTGGCTCAGGTGGGCAGAGCCACGGCTGCTCTCACCTTGTGTTGATTATCATGCCCAGCTGGGAAGGGACCTCTGGGAACCCCTTACACAACCTCCCGGGGTCCCTCTCCAGCAAAACCCTTGCAATTCTGTAACAAAGGTGTTACAAGGTCCTTCCAAATGATACTTGCCCTGTGAATCTGGCAAGGGAATTTGTTCGTGCCTTGCTTTATTGGTCCCTAACCTCTGGCCAGCCCATTTTACATGTACAGCAATGAACCACTCCTTCTGAGACCAACCGAGCAAAAAGTGGTTGATCTGCAAATGAGGTGTTTTGGTTCCCTGGTTACAAAGTACCAATTAATTCCATGTTAACGGGCATTCTTCACTCTGAGGCTGAAGTGCTGTTCTGGAGAAAGAGCAAAGATATAGCACAGGATGATGCTGATTTGCCAAAGGTTGCTTCGTGCAGGATGAACACTATCAGGTACAGGCAAGGCTGGTGGCTAGAGAAGGATCAGGCAGGACTAGGGAAAGGAGAAGGCACTGGAGAGGAATATTTCACAAATGCTGGCCCTCTATAAGCAGAATCTGAACCTGGGGACAGGAGAGACAAAACATACATGTGAGATCTCAGTAGTGCCCACCAGTGCCATCCATGGGCAAAGGAGCCAGACTGAGGGAGGGAGAAAGGATGGAGGGTGGAGATGTGGGCTGGAGCAAGCAAGAGAGGGTAAAAAGGAATGCTGTGGAGAAGGAAGACCTGTTTTACTGGGAAAAGCACAGTACATTGGTCTGTGTGGGAAAGTTGGAGGAGCCCAGGAATGGGGTGGGGGTAGTTTTGTGGGGGAGCCATGCCCCTTGTCTGTGTTTAATCTACAAGTGTGCAGTGACAGGTGCATGCAGAGGACACCAGCATTGCCCAGCAGATCTCCTTGGCCAGTGAAAAGAGCTGTACAGCTCTGGGGAAAGCCAGGAGGCAATAAAGGGAACATGCCAGGCAGACAGCACAGGACATGAGTGCCAGCTGGTGCTGAACAGGCCAGGGCTTCAGCACAGGGCTGTGCCAGCTTCTCAAGGGGCCTGGAAAGCAGAATGGCTACATGAGGACTCCCCTGCACTCAGTTAATCAGTCTGAGTCTCAGCAGAACTAATTACCTTCAGCAGTGTTTCTTTTGGTGCCACAGCACCTCTGCATCAGCAGGGAGGATGGAGTCAGCCCTGCTCCTCTTCCCCAGCATTCCCAGCAGGCAGAACAGCAGGCATGACACCGCGGGCCAGCCAAGGGTGCTGAGGTGGAGGGACTGTGGCTACTGCGCAAAGCTCTCGACACTCTGTGACCAGGAACAGGCATCCCAAAGAGGTCTGCTTGTGAGGAATTCCAGTGGAAAACCCGCCTCGGCAGGCTCCGCTCACTATCACCCGGCACTGGACCAGAACCCTGCCGGGCCCAAACGGCGCGGGCTGCTCCGTGCCAGGTGTCTCGTAGTGAGGCGGGTTACCCCGCTGGAGCCCTGCGCCTGCCCCAGCCCATCTCCTGGAGCACCCTTCTGAGGAGCAGCACTCCGTCCGTCCGGGCTCCGGCCCGAGGCCGCTCCCGCGCTGTTCCTCATGCGGAGCCGCCCGCGGTCGCTTCGCACCTCGAGGAGTCCGGTGGGCCCGGGCGGCAGCGCCTGCGGGGAGCGGGGCGGAGGCAGCGCCACGGCAGGGCCGGGCGGCGCGGTGAGGTGTGGTGTGGCACGGGCGGGCCCCGGGCGGTGAGGGCAGGTCGCGGTGTGGCACGGGCTGTCCCCGGGGCGGTCCCCAGGCGGTAAGGGCAGGTCGCGGTGTGGCACGGGCTGTCCCCGGGGCGGTCCCCAGGCGGTAAGGGCAGGTCGCGGTGTGGCACGGGCGGGCCCCGGGGCGGTCCCCAGGCGGTGAGGGCAGGTCGAGGTGTGGCACGGGCGGGCCCCGGGGCGGTCCCCAGGCGGTGAGGGCAGGTCGAGGTGTGGCACGGGCTGTCCCCGGGGCGGTCCCCAGCGGTGAGGGCAGGTCGAGGTGTGGCACGGGCGGGCCCCGGGGCGGTCCCCAGGCGGTGAGGGCAGGTCGCGGTGTGGCACGGGCGGGCCCCGGGGCGGTCCCCAGGCGGTGAGGGCAGGTCGCGGTGTGGCACGGGCGGGCCCCGGGGCGGGGCTCGGCTCCGGTTCACATCCGGGCAACGCTCGGCGGGCGCGGACGTGGAGCACGCGGGCGGGGCGGCGGCGCGCGGGGGCGGCGGCGCGGCCAATCAGCGCCGCGCTCTCATCGGTGCAAACAGGAGCACAATGGAGCGAGCGGCGGGCGCGCTGCAGCCAAGCTTGGCGCGAGCGCCGCGCGGCTGACGGGCCGGCCCGCCAATGGGCGGTGGCGCGCGGCTCTGGGCAGCCAATGGGCGCGCTGCGGGGGCGGGCCCGGGCGAGGTTAGGGTGTCCTTGCAGGGTGCTGGGCTAAACTTCACCAAATAAAAGCTGTTTGTGTTGGGGCGGCTGCGGAGCCATTTTGGGTAAGTTCTGTCCCGAACTTTGGCTTCGCCCGCCCGGCGGGGCCCAGGCGGTGGCGGGGCTGCGCCAGGGCGGCGCTATGAATGAACGCGGCGGCGGCGGCGGCGCGGGCCGCGGGGCGGGCGGGGGCCGGGGCGGCCGCCGGCCCTGTCATGGCTCCGGCCGCGGGGAGGGGCGGCGGTGCCCCCGGGTCCGTCCGCGCCGCCCTCCCCCGCCCCCCGGGCCGCGGCAGCGCGGGGGGGGCCGCGGCCCGTGTGGCCGGCCCTGCCTTTCGGCCCCGACCGGGCCTCGTCGGCGCCGGGCCGGCAACGCGGGGCCGGGCGCCCCCGGCAGCGGCGGCGGGTCCCGGGGCGTGCGGGGCCGGAGGCGGGGCGGGCTCCCCGCGGCACCGCGCGGAGGCTCCTCCCGGCCGGGGAGGGGGAAGCGAGCCCCCCCGGGTGCGGGGTGCCGGAGCCCGCCCGCGGGGCGCAGCTGCCCCCCGGCATCTCGGCCGCGGTGCTCGGGAATATCAATAATTCAGTCTTTAAACTTGGCGGTCGGGGGGAAGCGGGTCCCTCGGCAGGCCGCGGGCCTCTCGCCGCCGAGCCGGGCGCGGGGGGGATGCGGCGCGAGGGCCGCGGGCTCGGCCCTGTCCCCGCGGCTCTGTCCCGCCGCGCGGAGCGGACGCGGCTCGGCCACGGCACCGCAGCCATGTCACACCAGAGGCATCGCGGTCGCGGCCGAGCCGCGTCTCGCCGCAGTCATCGCGCCCGCTGCGTGCCGGCGGCCGCGCCGTGCGCTTCTCCTGCGCTCGCCAGTGGCGTCCGCTGGCCGTGGAGGTGGATTGTAGGCTTGATCGGTGGGGTTCATAGGATGAAGGCTGTGAGAGACACGCATGCAAGCAATGCGGGAGGAGGAAGCGAAATCGTCAGCTCGGGTTGCTGCTGCGGGGGTGCACCCGCCTGAGAGCGGGTCTTCCTCTGGTTATCGATTTGCCTGCTGACAACTACACTGAACTCCAGTGAAGTCGGGGACCGCGGGTCCAGGCAGGCTGCCTCGGCACACGCAGAGTTGGTTCTGCCTGGTCTGCTTCGGGCCTTTGATATGGTAGAGTATTTTGGTAATTTTGCTATGAAAAATGCTTGCTTTGTTTATTCAGGGACTTGGGATTCTTCTAGCTAAAAGCGCAGTATTTTTACTTGTTTACGACCTGCTCAGGAAATGCAGCAAATGTTGTTGGGGCTGGAGAATGACGGGAGATGGATGGAGGTGGTTGGATGTGCTTGTGCAGTGTCCGGTGGGACTGGGCAGAAGCCTCCAGCACCCCTCAGCTGGCAAGGGGCTCCTGGGGGGCAGACAGATGCTGTTGTCTTATTAAATGTTTGTCCATGACCCCTTCATTTGCAGAGTATTCTTTTAAGTGCCACGGAGTCAGTCGGATTAGTTGCCAGAGGAGAGGAAACACCGAGCTCTCAGAAGGTGTTTTCTCTGCTGTGAATGTTGCTGTTGATTTTGGGCCCTTTTCAGGTGATGGTATGGCAAGAGGTGCTGTCTTTCCTCTCCTTGCTCCTTGTTTACCTCCTTCATGCAGGAGCTCTGCTGTGCTCTTTTACGGAGAAATTACAGTTTTGGTCAAACTGTTAAAGTATGAAGCAATAACAGCAGATTGTTTCTCTCCCAAGTATCTTGGCCTTGAGCGGGGTTGGTTTTGGTTTAGGGCTGCCCCTGAGTTCCTTTCCTGGAAATTGCTTCCTCTTCCACTACAAAGTAGAAATTTGTCTTTGGGCATGCTGATTCAGCCCGTGTCTCTGAATTGGTACAGCTGCCTGTTCTTGCAGGTCCTTCAGGGGTGCTGGACATACTGCTGCACTGCCTTCACTGCAGAGATGGGGGCAGTGGACTGAAGCTCATTGCATGTTGCCCCTTAAGTGCTTCAAGCTGAAAAACATAGTAACTAGGGGAGCTGGATCCTATCAGAGTGTATGTGTGTGCCTGGTGCAGCAGAACTGAAAGTACATGTTTCTATTCCTCAGACAAAAGCTGAAGTCAGGGAGAGGACTTTTTGAGAATGAGTGGTGTAGGTTTGTTTGCACTTTGATGAAGTTTGAAGCCCACCCTGCAGCCATGGCCGTTTATTACTGCCTGTTCCTTTATTCTCATTCTTCCCAGTGGAAACACAGGCTGCCCTGTCCCTGAGGAGGCAGTTGCAGCCCCTTGCTGCAGGCCAGCATGGGTACTGTGTGATTCTGACACTAAGGCAGCTCTTGCAGTGTATATCCATGCTGTAGCTGTGAATAATGCACATCTCTCATGGAAGGTACTGCCAGGGGCCTTGTTACTGTGTTCTGAGTGTTGCTGTTTAGTTTAGTAGTATATGCCTTTTTAATGGCTTGAGTTTACCTCTTTCTCTCTTATCCTGCATGGTGGCCTTAGGGGACCATGCTGCTTGTCTTTAAGTAGCTGGTCCTAGGTGTTCCAATGTTAGACCCAGAGGTCAGTGCTGTGGGTTTTTGGGGTCTGTTGATTTTTAGTGGCTTGGTGGATGAAGCTCTCAGAGGAGTGTCTAGTTTTCCTGACTGCTTTTTTACTACATTTCTTCAGCTGGAAGTAAATCTCTGCCTCCCTCTCCACCCCAAAAGTGTAATCACAATAATTTTTAAAATCTAGTCTTCCTTGAGTGATCCTTAATATTTTATCAGGAGTTTCTCCAAACACATAAGCTTCTACAGGTGGATAATATAAAGAGTTTCACTGCAGTGGCTTGTGTTATTTCAAGAGGGCTTTGTGCAAGCACATGAACTGTTTTTGTGAGCTGTATGACTTTGTGAGACTTGTTTTTTGAGAGGCTGCCAGAGCAGGCCTTTGTGTTTTGCTGTGGTGTCCTGGCCTGTCTGGGCTTTGTGCAGATAAGAGCTGATATCGTCCTCATCGGTGCGCAGGAGGGAGAAGAGCTGCTCAGCCTTGTGCCGGGAGCGAGCCTGGTGCGGGAGCGCCGGCTCCTGTGTTGGGGCTGGAGAGCAGGCATGCGTGGGGAGGCTGCTCTCGGCTTCTCTTAAAGAGACATCGCCAGCTCGGTGCTTGGATGTCTCACTGGGCCTTGGGCCGCTTGAGGGGCTTGTTCCATTGCTCCTGCAAGTAGCAGTGGATGCATTTCTCCTTGCTCATCCCCGGTTCCTGCTTAGGCCGCTGGAGTCAGCCTCTGGTGTTGGTGGTCCTGCCCTGGTCTGTGAAAGCAGAGGTCACTGAAGGCCAACAAGTGCTGTCAAGGGGAGAGAAGATGGTCAGGAGGGAGAAGGGTCTGTGTGCAGTGGGGCAGCAATATTTGCTGCGTCAGAGTGGTAGAGACACGCAGGGTTTGTGTGGTGGCTTCTCAGCACCCTAAAAACCCAGGAGAACAGAATTACTCTTGGCTGTGTGAGGTGTCATTGTCGGTGCCTGTGTTGCCAAGCGTGGTGATGGTGGGACCAAAACCCTCTAAGGAAGCGCTGGGCCCTGCGCAGCACCGTGCTGGGAGTGCCTCTCCCAGCTTCCAGTGACCATCAGGCACCAGCCCCTGGTGGAATAACAGAGCTGGGGAAAGCTGACCAACCTGGCAGCAAAAAGGGAAAAAGTGTGGTTCTCTGGGTATCAGCCTGTGACATGAGGAGACTCTGATTTTGTTCCTAACGTCTCAGGCTGGTGCAATATGTTTTCCGTGTGATAGGACAATGCCTTCAACTTTCCCTTATATGGGAAAATCTGGGATGCAGCCTAGCAATCTGCCAATATGTGGCTAATAATTTTTAGCATTGTTATGTTGGATGTGTCCAGTCAGCCTAAGAATTAAGGTATACCTGAGACACTGTGGCTGGGCTTTAACACTTAAGGCCAGTCCCTGGCAGATATCTGGGGAAAGGTTATGTCTGTGCTCTAGGGAATGCCTGAGCATAATTGGCTCTTTTGGAAGTCAGCTAAAAGCTGGAAGAGTTTGTGCCTGACTGTAGAGCTCCTGCTCTGTGCTGCCCTTGGGCCCAGTGCTTAGGGAGGTGCTGGGTTATGTTAGCACCAGGTGGGGGGGTCATGGGAGCTTTTGACCCATCCTTTGTGTGTGGATCTTCTCTCTGTGGAGGAAATACTGCCTTGAGGTGAAGGGGTGCATGCTGTTTCCATACTGCAGCCTGTTGTCTCCAAGGCATTTACAGCCTGTAGTGAGTATAAATCTTGCTCTAACAGGAGCAAAACATTCTCTTTCAGTCCAGAAAAGAAAATGAGGAGCATGGGAACCAAGTCCCAGTCCCTCTTAGCTTTTTGTGTGGACGCTGGAAGTGTGCTTGCAGAGGCGTGTTGGGGATGGTTCAAGGAGTGGGATGTCACTTTGAGGGTGAGATGTTGCCTTGGCCATGGGATGCCCATCATATTTTCCAGCCCTGGTTTCCCCTTGAGGGATTCTGCTTCATGATATTATGAATGTCTGCCCTCTGAGGTACAGCATGCCTTCTGCAGGCTTGCCTTTTCCCAAACTTCATACTGGTTGTTTTGGGGTGGTTTGTTTTACTGTGGTGGTTGGGAATTTTTAGGTTTGTGTTTTTCCTAGTAAGATTAAGTTTAGTTCTCTTCTGGTGAAGTTTTCTGACAATTGGTTCTCTCTGCCATTTGTCTGTTGTGATGGGAAGTCTGGGTTGAAATGCAGGTAATTCATTGGTTCCTTTTGGGATGACTGTGCTTAAAGCAGGGAAGAATTATGCTTGTCAGTGTTAATTCTCAGAGTATTTTCTAAATGTTTCTGTAGAAGTGTGGGATCTGTGGAGCCCTGCTTTGCATTAGAGTAGCTGTATCAGGGGTCAGGCTGGTGTTACTCTAGGCCCTCAAGCTGGCTGCATGTCCTGGTGATGTGCCTGTGGTTGCAACGGAGAGACAGGTAGTGGAGGGCATGGTTGTTCAATTGCTATCTGATGTGGTCCTAAATTACTTGATTGAATTGCAGCCTGGGAGCTCTGGCACAGGAAAATAGGTGGAAAGAGCATGGGCGTGTGTGGGGTACCTGAGCCAGAGGCCTGGTGGAGAAGGCTAAGTGGGGCTGTGTCCCTGTGGCTGTCAGCAGACCTGTGTGGAGAAAGAACTTACTGCCTTCAGTGTTCAAACCCCTTGGGATGTAAGACCCCCACCTGTTCCCCCAGGAGATACTTCATTTGTATTTCTTTGAAGGCAGAAGCAGGACTTCAGCTAATTGAGGGACTTCAGCTAGCAGACACTTAGCAACCACTGTTGGGAGTTGTGCTCCCTCTCTATTGCAGTGGACATAGGTATTTGTTTTATGGACATAGTTTCATTTTGCACTTCAGCTCACACTGTGTGGCTGCCTTGGAAGGTGAATTCCAGCACTAACAATTAGCTATGTCCAGGAACAAGGGTGCTCCAAAGTTACAGGGGACTTCCACTTCTTTGATATAGGTAGGTGAAATATTGGTTCTTTAAGAAACATTAATGCCTTGTTATATATGTGCATCGAGGCAGAATTAAAGTTAGTCCTAGATACAAGAATAAACATTAGTGCTTTGCTATAGATGTGCTGTGAAAGCTGCTATTTTTGTGTGAGCCACTGCCTTGAGTTCTCTAGGTCTTATGCACAGAGCTTTTAACCCTCAATTTTTCATCTGCTTTGGTTGAACTTAGAATATACTTCAGATAAAATGAAGTTTAAGTGTTCGATGTCTGTTAATTGAGGCTATGAGAAGAGCCATTTTTGATGACTTCTTTAAATGCCTGGTGCATCCTTGCTGTACCCTGTGCTTGCTTAGCCTGGGAAGGAGTGCAGTGGGGTGTGCGAATGCACAGCCCATTGCTCCTGTTTGTATGCTTCCCTGCTTGTTGCTTTAGGGCAAGCAAAGCCCTGTTTCTCAGTGATCTTTCTGAGTCCCTGCAGGGTGCCCCTCACCAGAGTATCCGAGCCTTTCCCGGCATGCACTTTGGTGCATACACAAAAGCAGGTTTCTCTCCTCCACCGCAGCCAGCAGAGGCTGTGCTGGTTGCTGCGCAGTGATGTCGCTGAAGCCAGGCTTGTGCTTTCTGTGGAGGTGCTGAGGTTTGTGGTTACAGATTTGTGGGCCAGTCACAATGACTTCTCCACCTCCTTGCTCTGAAGGGTGAGAGTTTGTCAGACAGTAAAGTCACTGGTTTGGAGTTAGGCCAGTCCCACACTGTGCTTTGACTGTGAGGACCAAGGTCCTGAATCCTGAAGGCAAAGGAAGGAGTGTGTCACTGTCAGTACAGGTTCTTTGAGGCTTTGGTACTTGTAATTTCAATTCAGGGCTCTGAATTCAGGTGTGACTCTGCAGGTTGTAGGACCTATATGTTTGAATAGGTGCAGCTGTGCCCACATCTGACAGGGCATGCTGTGTGTGAAATGTGGTTATCTGCAGATGCTGCTCTCTGGTTTACAGACAGGCTCTCCATTGGCTGCTCTGCTGAGTGGAGCATGGCATTACGGCTGAGGACAGTGTCCTTAAACCCTTTCCTGGATCTAGCTCTACTTCCTTTCTGCTCCCTTAACTGGAAGAGAGAGACCAAAGCAGAGAAGAAGTGGATTTCTGGATGCAACCTTGTTGTGTGATTGTTCCTGCAGAGATCCCTGCTGCAGGAAGGGTTCAGAATATGGGTGGCTTATCCAAATACTGAGGGAGAAGGGATGTGGAAAGCATTTTGGTTTGGTCTTTGGACAGGTATGTGCAGTAAGAGTGGGCTAGGACATGGGTCTGTGGGAGCTGTGCTGTCCTGCTCTGTCTGGGGTTTGCTTACCTGGCTTCCACGTTGTGTCCGAGGAGACTGATGTCTACAGACCTGCCAGGCAAACAGGGACAAGAGTTTCTTGGTAGCTTGATGCAGTTGATGCCATGTGCTTGCTGGCTGACTGACCCCATAACTATGGTGCTCACTGGCCAGGAGTGTCCAGGGCATCCTCTGTGACTGTGCCCTGGATAAATGCAGCTTGAGTCCGGGAGAGATCCACAGCAGCTCTGCCTTCATGCTGTTGGAAGAAGCTTCGTGTGCTCTGGTGCTCCAGTTCTGTTTGGATATAAGGACTCTGCAAAAATGGGACTCTGCAGCCAGGGTTAGTGACAGTGCCGTGGTATCCTCTGGCAGGAACCTCTCCTGCCCATGTGTGCCCATGTTCATGCAGCTGTGGCTCTCCAGACTGGCGAGGTTGATGTTCACTGTTCCCTGAGCTGATCTCTGACTAAAGGGCTTTATGAGCTGAGGCAAGAAGGGGCTACCTCTCCATATGCACTTTTGGTAGTGTTCTGTTTGCAGTGTGCCTGGGCAGGCCTTTGTGTGCTCACCATTTAAAAGGGTTAGCCAATTGTATTAGAGCATTGCCTATAGCTGAGGAGCTGGCATCACTGAACCCCAAGCATTTGCACAAGAGGAATTGAAGAATTTCTCTTCGGCACTGCTCTCAGCCTCCCATACTTAAGTCTTTCTTGGGATGGTGTAAAAGACAAATGCAAGGAATAGAGATAATTGAGAAGAATGTCTCATTACAGATGGCATCTGGACACTGGAGACTGTTGTCTCAAAGTTCCTTCTCAGGCCTGGACAATAGCAGATTTTGTCTGTCACTATTTTGGAGCGAGATTTGCTAGATTTTGTGAGCTGTGGTACCTTACTACAGCATACAAAAATTCTCACACTGTGGTTTTTTGGGATGTTATCTTCCTGGGTGCTGATGAGCAGCTTGGTTCCCCCAATACCTGGCCCTGCTGCAGGCAGGGGTCTGCCAGCCAGCCTTTCTGCCCTGCCCTGGAGTGGGTGGCCTGGATTTGCAGCACTGGCAGGACAGGTACAGCCTGTGTGGATGCAGGAGCTCTTCTCCAACAGGGTAGCATCAATCAAGGGGCCTCTGTAAGCTGGTGTTGGAGCTGCCCTGTGCTTGGAGAGTGAGCAGTGTAGCAACATCTCCTTCTGCTCCTGGAGAGCCTTTCTGTGCTCCCCCCCGCCTTCACTGTGTGTGAGAGCACAGACCAAGCTGGACGTCCTTTATCTCCTGTTTTTTGAGATCCCTAGGACCAGGATGCAGTGCTGCCTGGCCCAAAGAAGAGCTGCTCACTTATCACACAGTAAGATGTACGTTGGGATCAGCCTCCAAAGCCCACAAGCTGTGGTCTGAGATGTGGCCATGGGAGCAAAGCAAGGCTGGCCCTGACCTCCCTTCAGTCACTGTACGCCCCTTGCCACTCTGCCACCCGTGCACAGATGAGGCATTTGGCAAAGTGATGGTGTCTATCCTGTTGTGAGGGCCTGGAAATGTTTAAAATGCTAACTCTGTTCCTGTGGCCCAGCTGCTAGTCACTTGGCCACGTTTCATTCAGCTGCCCGAGTGTTTCCTCGGGCACATTCCTGTGGGCTGCTCATTAGATGAAACAGGAGGTTGGCAGGAGGGCACCAACTTTTTCTTTCACCCATTTTCTTTACTGTGGTTATAGCAGGAGGACAATGGGGAATACCTGAGTCAGCAGGTAACAGGAGCAAACAGGGATGTGGGGGTATTAGGTGTGTGACTGGTAGGGGTAAGAGTGATCCGCTGTGGTCTGTGGCAGGAAGCTTCAATTGGAGCAGGCTGGCAGAAATTCCTGAAGAAAGTATTTTCAGCATGACTGGACTGTGCAGTGGGGTCCCCATCATTATGGGGCTGTGGCAAGTGCTGCTGTGCCTTCTCAGCACGAAATCTACTCAGGGTGTCAGATGTGTCCTTCGTATGTGTCTGCTGCCAAGTCTTGAGGTGCATTGCGTTTGTTCACCTTCTCAGTAGCCCTGATGTAAATGTTGATTTTTTGTCTCTATTCTAGCATTAGAAAATAGAGGTACAAAGGCTTGTGATTGACTCTGAGGAGCTGTTTGCAGTGTGGCAAAGCTGTTTTCTGACACCTTGAGTTTGCTGTGTAAGATGTAAACAACAGCAAGAGAAAAAGATCTGTACTCTGAGGAATGCCATCTGCCTTGGGATAGTATGAGTTTGGTGCAGTTTGCTATAAAGCTCTCAAACATTATAAAATGTTCTTTGAATTGGGTAGCTGACAAAGCTGTCAAAGGTTGGGCTGGCTTTTGTACACCTTTCATACTAATAAAGGTAAAATCATGTGCCTGGTGGCTTCTTTGTAGGGACAGGGACCTTGGAGATGGACTTGGACAGCCAAGTGAAGCTTTGAGCACTTGCGTGAGACATAAAAGGCAGGAAAATGTGCAGAGTGCACAGGGTGCTGGTTTTTGCTGAAACCTCTATATCCCTCCTGGTAGCTGGAGAGCAGCTGGATGTTTTGCCCTGATGCAAGAAGCCTCTGAAGCAGCTGACAGTAAGCTCTGTGCTCCCTTGAGCCCAGTAATTCATCAGAGCTTTTTTCTTACACTACTGGGAAGTCTGGCTCCTCATGACTGCTGGTCCAGGAAGCCAGCAGGAGCTAAGCCTACAATTCTCTCTCTACCCAGGGGTAGCAGCCAGGCACTTCAGGGAAGAGAACCTGCTTTCAGCACTGAGAGTGTCTCCTCAGAGCTTCTTTACCCATTTCCATTTAAATGTAGCTAGGGTTGTGTTGTTACTCTGAGCAGAGGCTTTCCACAGCCTCCATGGCAGCTGGAGCACACCTGCCTTGGCATGCAAGGCTCCCTGCCTTGTGGAGGAGCAGACTGGGGGTGGACTGTCCCAGGCTAAGAGGAGTTGCCCACCAGGCATCTTTTTGGTTGCCAGCAAGCTGGTCATGCCACTGTGTTGAGCTGCTGTGAGCTCCTGGCTCCCACAGGCCAGGAGAGGGGCTGTGAGCTGGCTGCCTCCAGCCTGCACAGGCTGCCAGAGGGGTGGAAGAGCTGTGGAAGTGACACTTGGCTATAGGCTTTATTGTCCTTGGAGCACAGGACATTCCTGTAGCATGTGGATACAGAGATTGCATTTTCTTTATTTTAAAGTAGGAAATTAGGTGCTGGGAGTGTGATGGAAGAAGTGGAAAGGCTTTATGGCTACTGTCACTGTCTGTTCCCTGGACACTCCATTCATGTCCTTGTTGGCTTTCTGGTCAGTATGCTGGGACTGGTGAATAAAGTAGAAGGAGAATTTGGCTCTGGTGATGGAGGAATGGCTTGTTAAGATTTGGCAGACAGGACAGTTGATTTGGGCTGTGTTGTGGCCTGGATTGGAGGCCACACTGGAGCATGTTTTTGTTTGATGGGTAGCAGAGGTCTGGAAAGTGCTGCATCAGGGATGTGCAGTGGGCTTTGCTGATGTGTCAGGAGCTTGAGCTGGGGATGCTCTTGACAAGGCACATGAATCATGCTGGTGGGATACTGCTCTGCAGGGAGCCACTATGGGCCCTTGTATGTTCAGGAGTGTTCACTTGTCCTTGCACACCAGTTCACCCATGCCCATGAAGTCGTGCCTGTTGGCACTGAGTGTGGTCAGGCACCTGTCCCTGTGGCAGCCCAGCCTGCTGGTGCCAGCTGCGGGTCTGGGCAAGCTTGGCCTGTCTCCTTTCTCTCCTGACTGCGTAGGTACTGCGCTGTAGATATTTGGTTTGGTTTTCCTCTGCGTGGTTTGTTTTTTTTTTTTTTTTTTTTTTGCTTTGCTGGTGTTGAGGATTAAAATCTACTGCCTGAGGCTTATGAGCAACTGTTTGGAGTCAGACTCTTGGCCAGCAGATCAGAAGGCAACAGACACAGTAGGTTTGAGAAACCTGTCTAGCTCCTGGTAGCTCCTGAATGCCTGGGTGGCAGGATGATGATGTGGTAAAGGGCACACAGATGATGCTGGGTGCATCCCCGTGGTGGGGAAGGGGGTACAGCTGGCATTGGGTGCATCCCCACTCTGCAGACAGCAACTCCTGTGCTACTTGGGAGTGGTGTGTCCCCCCATTTTGGGCTGTTCATAAGGGTGATGGAAAATACATTTTATGGTGAGCTGAGATGTGGTTTCCCTCTCTTTAGCAGCAAGCTGAGGTGCTTTGTGTGCGTTTGTCTGGTGAGGAATGGCTTTGTGTTCATGATGAGCCTTCACTGAGCAAACAGAAGGAGTTTTAGCCCTTCTGCTGCTTTCTTTTCCCTTGTGCCGTTGGTCCCTGCTCACTGCTGGCTCGCTGGGCTCTGAGTGAGCCCTCAGTTCTCAGCCCTCTGGCACTGTGCAGCTGCTGAAGGTCATTGTGGTTATGGCCTTGGGTTAGGAGCTGCATTTGAAAACCCTCCAAAAAGGAGCTATTGCTGGTTCTGCCACGTGAGCTTGTCATGAGAGTCATGAAGCGCATCTGACTGAGGCTGCATTACCGGGGGCTGTATCCAGCCTGCGTGTGCTCTCTTGCTCGTTGGGTGCCAGCAGAGCATCCTCTGTGGGCAGGCAGTGGCACGAGCCCAAGTGTCTCCCTGGGGTCTCTGATGTGGCTGTCGCTGTAGGGCTGAGAGCTTGGGAGCAGAGTGTTGTGTTGAACAGGCTTTTTGGAGGGGAATGCTGTGCAGCATCACATTCCTTTTCCAAGTGAGCAAGTGGCGAGGAGGTTGTGGTGATTTATTGCCTGTCTGTCAAAGTCTTGTTGTCTGTTTGCTGGTGGGGTGGTGGAGTTGGATATCCTGGGAAGGTACTGCAGGTTTGCAATGTGCTTTTGGTGTCCTTAGCAGATGTCCGGGCTCCCCTGGCCCTACAGAGAACACAGTTTGTTCCCCCCCACCTTCTTTTGTTAAAGATTAAAATATTTTGAGAACAGAAAATTGCTTGCAGTATGGCTGTGTGCCTTGGGGTTGGCTGTTGTGTGATGCTCTGTCTGTCCTGGACATGTGTACCTGCCTGATGCATGTTTGCTCCCTTACTTTGGGTTATTTGGACCTCTGTGTATTCTGCTTTTTCCCCTTGCTTCCCTCATCCTACTGCGTGTCCAGCTCAGGAGTGTGGGGCTGTGCCCTCTTCCCCCGTGGAGTGTTACGGCAGCTCTGAAATGCAGAGCACTTGGCTGCTTGGCAAACGTCTCCCGATGGGATGCTGAGGGAGTCTCGTTTTCTGTAGCTGTGTAAGAGAGCTGGGAAAGCTCTGTTTGGGAAGGAGAATGTATGGTGAGCTGCCTGGCAGCGAGCTTGCAGACTCCACAGCCCCCTGCATCGCTGCTGCTGCTCCTCTCCTGCTGAACTACCGAGTTATTTTTAACTCGGAAAAATTACAACCTGCGGCTGGCATTCTGTGCCCCCGGCGGAGGGCTGGAGGCAGGACTGGGGGCGGCACTGCGGCTGGAAATGCGGGCGGGTTTCCAGGGGCTGTGCCCCCCGCAGCCCTGTGCCTGCCGCCGCTCGCTCGCACGGATGGAGCTTCAGCCTGCATCCCATGGCGCAGCACGGAGCAGCTGCAGGCACATAAACAAATCCTGCTGCAGCCGGCTGTGGGGAGAGCTGTGCTCTGCCTGCCGGGCTGCCGGCGTGACAGCCTGCATACAGGTAGCTGCTGGCAGGGGCTGCGTGCCTCCTGCAGAGCTGCTCTGGGTGGTGGGAGTGTGCTGCAAGGAGCAGCCGGCCGGGTTGCTGTTTTGCTCACTGGAGGAGGCTTCGCTGGACCGTGCAGCCCTGTCTGATTCAACTTGCAGAGAGCTGTTGGGGAGGAGCCAGGGAGAGAAGTGTCACTCTTGCGCCGTGGTTCTCTTTCACCACTCCCCTAGCTCTGCCTCTAGTGTTTTGCAGGCAGTTGTGTTGTCAGTGTCTCCCCTGCCTGGAACTCCCCGAGTGATGGGAGCACCTCTCCAAATCCCCTGGCAGGGAGATGTTGCTGCAGAGCCTCTTTTCCATGCAGCCCTCAGGAATGTAGTTCCCTGAGTCCCTCTGGATTGCAGCAGACACTCAAGTTTCAAGCTCTGGTAGCTCTGCTGGCTGAGATGTGCCTGTGCAGCCCTGCTTAGGAACAGGGATTGATAAGGTAGCAAGGCTCAAACAGCCCCAGAAAGCTGCAGCTGTGTCTCTTTGCTGTTTGGTCTCAGAGAACGCTGTTGGTCAAGCCAAGCAGAACACTGCAGATTCCACGTTCTGCTCTTGGTCTGTCCCAGCCAGACCTGTGAGTCCTTTACTGCTGCTCCCCTGTAATGTGGGGAGAGTGGCTGATGCCTAGGCCCTGCTGAGTTGTCCCTGGGCTTGCTGTCTGCCTTACCAACTGCAAAGCTATTGAGGAGGTTCCTCTGATGGGGAGGTGCTGCCAGGGGCCTTCTCTTCCAGCTTGCCTGGGAAAGCCTGCCAGATCAGTTCTGATCTGTTGTCTGCTACTCCATGGTTCTCTTAGTGGCTGGCCAGGAGCAGCGGGGGAACACAGCAAACCTCTTGGCAAGTCATGGCCAGGCCTTATGTCCCTCAGCTGACTTCAGGCAGAGGCAGGCACCCTTCCTGGCTCCTTTGAGAATGATTCTCATTTGTTTGTCCAGACTGGTCCCATACAGCCAGCACTTTGATCCATTTGGCATGACATGCTTTGTGCAGTGAGCTGGTGTGAGGCTCTCCAGGCTGTGGGTGACACCCATGGCACGGGGTATACCATGAGATACTGCGGCTGTTCCTCTGTCTCTGACCTCAAATCAGGACTCTGAGAGTTCCTCCAGAGCAGCAGTACTGATGTCTCAGCTCTACAAAGGCCTCATTTGATGCCTGACCCTGATAGAGAAATGACATAGCTCACATCATCCCTGTATGATAGGGAATGGCTACTGGCTGCTTCCTTTCCTCAGGGCTGTAGGGTTTGTTATCAGGCACGAGACACTGCTCTGTGTTTGAGCTGAGGGCTGCTCCCACAATGACAGCAGGTGGTGGAGAGCAGAGCAAGTCTTGGGCAACCAGTGCTGCAGTAGCACCCAGAAGACCCCGAGAGAGCTGCTCTGCAGCTTATGTGAGGCAGTGGGGTGTCCCCACTGCTCCAGAATGGTGTGAACACACCAGGACAGCTGCTGACACTGGCACAGGGATTGGTGTGTGGAGCAAAAGACAGACCAGGACTCTTGGAAGACGGGCTTTTGAAAGCTCAAAGTTTTCCTGTTGCCCTTTGTTGTTGCTTTGTATGGCAGGGCTGAGCAGGGCCTTTGTGGTGTGTCTTTGGGAGCTGCCTGCAGTCTTAGGAATAAGACTTCTCATCAGTCTGTACTGTGACCTCTGGCAGTGTTGTCAGGGCAGGTTAGTACCTCCTCAGGTACCAGAGCAGCAAGGCAGTGTTGAGCTACCCAGCTTCCCAGGCTAGCTGCCAGCCAGGAGCCTGGCTTGCTACTGAGCAGCAGGTTTGGACCTGGCACCCCTGACTAATATCTTTTCCTTCAAGCTGTGCCCAAGCACTGGGGAGATGCAGCACTTCTTGAGGCTCATCAGCAAAGCAGACTTGTTTGTCTGAAAATCAGTTATTTCATAGCATGGCTATGCAATTCTTTATCTTCCTGCTTGTCCTTCAGGGCTGGATACAAAATGCTGTGCGTGTTTGAGATCTGTATTTTCAGGGGATCCTTCTTGTCATCGGAGCTAGAGGAGGGAGGAGGGAGAAGGGCTGCATGATGTTGAGGAGGTGAGCGAGGCTTACATACCTCACCTTGAAGGAAGTGTCACCAGATGTCTGCTGATTGTTGGAGGTTGGACACTTCTTGATACATCTGTCTCAAAGGAGCTGCTTGCATGAGACCTTGTCCTTGGCACCTCCCCTCCCTGAGCTCTGTGTGTGCCAGGTGCTGCTCCTGCGCCTGGGAAGGGGAACCCTCTGGCTGCAGGGAGCCAGAACACAAGGTCGTTCTGAAAAGTGTACATCTCCAGTGGGCTAGTACTAGGTAGTTTTGGGATGAGTGAGGATGTGTGGAGCTAGGTGTACTGTGTTAGAGCACTTCTCTGGCTTTTAATAAGCAGAGGGGTCTCCAGCCTGAAGTGTGGGGCTCCTGTTCCTCTTGAATGTCACTGATGAGCCACTAAGGGGTGCTTCCATCTGCCATGTAGGAAAAGGAGCTGGAAAAGCTGCTGATGTCTAAATCAAAGGATCATAGAATAGAATAGATTGTAAGGAGTCTTAGGTTTTCTAGTTCCAACCCCTCTGCCATGGGCAGGGACACCTTCCACTAAATGCACTTTCAGCTCAGGGTGGAGAGCTGAGGCATGGACCCCATCTGTGTTTGCAGAGTGTGTGTCTGTAGTGTCTTTATGTGGTCCCAGCTGGCAGCGTGCCCTGGCTTTCCAGGAAGAGTATCTGCTAGAGAGCCTTGTCCCCTCAGCAGTGCTGCAAGGGGGACTGCCCAGCCCACTGGACCCAGCTTGCTGTGCTTCAGGGGATCAGAGGCTCTCACTTCTGGCCTGGCACCTGAGTATTCAGGACACCTGATGAGAAGCAAATGTGATCCCTTTGCTGGATTTTTATCACTTCACTGAGATGTGGGGTGTGTGTGAGCAGGGTGCTGAGTGCCTTGGTTGTGTTGTTGAATATCTGCCACAGGTATGGGCTGAAAATCATAATTGAAGTGTGTTGAGTGGAGTCTCCTCTGAAGATACCCAAAACCTCTCTCTCAATTCTGTGAGACTTGCTCAAGGAGAAACCTGCTTTATCAGGGGACTTGGGCAAGATGATCTCAAGAGATCCCTTTGAATTCCAACCATTCTGGAATTTTGTGTAGCTGTGTGTGTCTGCTTACAAATTTGCAGTGCCCAAGGCTGTTTTCTGGTTCTGCTCTTTGCTGCAGCAGCTCTGGAGGAACTCGAGTGCAAAATTCCTATTTAGCCAGGGCAGAGAAAGAGTGCAGGTTTTCCAGATGGGTCACAGTCACAGTCACCACTGTTTTTGGCACATAGGTGGGCATATCCACACAGGCCTGTGGGTGCTCCTTGGACTTCCAGAGATGGCTTGTGAGCTTTGCTTCTTTTTGAATCCAAGGTCCTGTTGTGCTTGGAGAAAGCCACATGCTCCTTCTTATTTGTCCTTCTGAAGGGGATCATTAAGGACCTGGGATGTTGATTTTTGTTTCAACTGCACTTGTTTCCTAGCTGCAGTCTATTTCCACATAAAATCAGTGCTTTTTCCTCTTTGAAGAGGGCTGCCTCTTGCAGGCAATTGAAAATGGCACTGTGCTGCAGGAATGTGCTCTAGTAAAGTAAAAGAAAAATGCTGTTGTACCAAATAAGGTGTGTTCTCAGGTAAATGCCATTAGTTTCTGAGGCCTCTGCTTTATCTGAGTTTATGGCCCTTTTGCCTGGTGGTGACAAGCCTATGGACATGACCTGGGGAACAGACTGCTCAGGGCTGTGCTCATGTTGCCCCAGTGCAGCTCTGGGGCTGAGCTGGCCTCAGGGAGCTTCTGAGCTGCAGCCACGGTATGTGGACATGTACAGTACACCTGAGCTGTGGGCTGGGGGACCTGGGGGCACCTGAGCTGTCAGAGAAGAGAAGGGAGGACAGGGCTTGAAGATAATACAGACCCTGGAAGGAAAAGCAGAACTAAAATTAGGGCTGCATTCAGAGCTGCTGATTTCCACCTTCCTCACCGTGCTGCAGATGAGATTTCCCTTCAGGAAATGAAAGTTACTCCTGGGATAAAAGCCATGAATAAAACTTCCTTTCTGAAGTGCCTTGATGTGTCTGTGATTGAGGGGCTGTTGGAACATCTTGAGACAAAGAATGCTTGAAGGGATATTGGTGGAAGTCTGCAATGGAGAAATGCCAGAGATTGCACTCAGAGATTGAACTTTGTGTCTGAAGAAATCTGTGGGCCCAGTCCCTGGCAGTGGTTGTGTGCTCTTGGGGGCACATGCAGGTTTTGGAGAGAGGGAAAGGCTGAGATAAGTCTGGATGTGTCCCCAGGGGAGAGATGGGGTAGCCCCTGACTGTGCCACATGCCTTACTGGTTTTGGGGGCTGTTTCCTGTGAACCATAGAATCAAAGTAGTTTGGAAAAGGCCCTTAAGATCAGGGAGCCTGACTGTGAACATAACACTGCCAAGGCCACCACTCAGCCATGTCCCCAGGTGGTAAAGTCACATTTCTTACAAATCCCCCCAGGAGTGATGACTCTAGCACTGCCCTGAGCAGCCTGTGCTAGTGCTTAACAACCCTTTTGGTGAAATTTTCCCTAATTTCTAACCTAAACTTCCCCTGGTCCAACTTGGGGCCATTTGTTCATACCCTACTACTTGGTAGAAGAGTCCACCTTTGTCCTGGTTTGAAAGACAGGTGTCTGCTAAGAAAGGCAGGAGCTTCTCTTTGAAATGGAGAATGTAAACCTCTTCCCTCCAAACTATTATAATTTTGAAATTAAGGGGCTCTCAGGCAAAGGTATGGCAATAGGAATAACAGTTCTTTACGAGGAAAATTAAATAAAAATACATTATTACAAAGAACAATCCCAAAGCACTGCCAGAGTCAGAATCCAAGCTGACACCCGTCAGTCAGTCAGGCTGTTGGCAGCAGTCCCATTCAATGGTGGCTGCATCCTCCTGCAGTGGCAGATGTGGTTCAGCTGGAGCAGTGCTCCTGTAGAAGGTGCAGTTTTCCTCTGGAATCCAGTGGAAAAAGGCAGCTTTTGTGTCCAAAATCTCAGTTTTTCTCTAGGTAGGAAATGCTTGGCTCCTCCCCTGGCTGCAGCATCTCCCAGTGGGATGATGTTATTTTATCAGTCACACAGTGGGACTCAATGGCCCATTAACAGATGATATCTTCCTGGAGGAAGAATGGATTGTGGAAACGATGAAGATGACTGCCCCACTTGGTTTCAGCAGATGGCTCATTAACAGAGAATATCTCCCATGGAGATAAGGATCACTGCCCCACCTGGTGTAAACAGATGGTGACAGAATACATATTTTGGTCACATCCTGTGTTGCAGCCTAAGACAGCCTGGCTCCACACTCCTGTTAGGGAGCTGTAGAGCGTGAGCAGGTCCTCCCTGAGCCTCCATTTCTCTAGGCTGGTCTCCCCCAGTTTCCTCAGCCACTCCTCATCAGACTTGTGCTCCAGATCCTTCCCCAGCTCTCTTGCCCTTCTCTGGAACATGTTCCCTGAAAGTCTTTCTTGTCACAAGGGGCCCAGCCACTGAATCCAAGCTGCATCCCCTGCATCATTTCCCCCAGTGTGGTCCTCCTGTTGGAGAAGTTCCTGTTGGAACCCTGAGGACTGGTCCTGTGGGACTGATGCTCACCTGTGTGTATGTGTTGTATTGCACAGAGGAATGCCTTTTTTTCAGGTATTTTTGTGATCAGTGGAATTACATTGGGGATGTAGCCTTTTTTGGGGATGCACTGCAAAAACCAGACAGTTTGAGATGTGAGAGCTCACCAGCAGAGTCTCCTAAAAGGGCAAGTAGGATGTAAACTGAGAGCAGCTTGAATGGCTCAAATGCATCTTCTTTCCTGCTCTTGGAATACATAATCTGTGGGCACAGTCCTCTTTGCTTGTTAACACATGCTATGTTTTCAGCTTGCTGGCTGTGGAGACTATTGGATTTGTGGGCCAGTCTAATTACAGCTCCTTTCCACAAGATATGTTTTAATGTAATTCAATCTTAGGTGGTGTTGGTGCTCTTTGTGATGAAGCTCCTGATGCAGCTGGAATAATCCTTGTCTGGCTCTCAGTCTTTTGCAGTGCAGATCTGTGCAGTGCCTCAGGCTGGCTCTTTTTAAGGTTTCAACAAAAATGAGTGTTGTTTTTGAGATAGAGGTTACAGATTTTTGATCTTTTACCCGTCCTTGTAAAAATTCAGCTAGCCTCAGCGCACCATCAGCCTCTGAAAACAAACATTTGATTTTTAAAAGTTTTTTTTGTTGCTCTAGTCTATTCCCTTTGTACCTGAGTGAAGGAGGGCAGGAGCCTGATTCCCTGTTGGAGGTTAGGATTTTTCCTTTTCTTTCTCTTTCAGGGAATTTTCTCCCATTTGTTGCCCAAGAGATGATAACAAGCATATTTAAGAGACACAGAGGTGCCGGGATGGGGGGAGGGGTGCTGCTGGCTGTAGGGCTTTCTCTTGGAAGGGCAGCCATTCCAGGAGATTTTGGGTGAGGGGCTGGGCTCAGCTCCTGTCTCACTCTCACCCTCGGATCAGAGGTGAGATGGGCAGGCTGCTGCTGTGGGGGGAGTTTGCTGCCACCATGGAGTTGTGTCCTGCACTGCTTTCTGCTTACCGTGGGCAGGGTTCCCACCTTCCCTGGCAGACACCTGTCTCACACCAAGGCACACCCCCACAGGCTTTGTGTTGCCTTAAATGGAGAAATACCTTTCTCTGCAGCCTTGTCATCATTCTCCTCCTGAGCCTGGAACGTGGACCCCCAGGCATTGCACAAACATTGCACAGATAAGAATTTCTCCCATCCTGAGTGTTTGGCAGCCACCTTCCAGCCCTACTCCAATGGCAGCTCTCATCCTTCAGTTCTGTCTCTGGCCTTTTCTTGGGAAAGGGTGGACATGGCCCTGAAGCCATGTGGGCAGACCTGACACTTTTTCTAGCAGGGTTCTCCTGCCATTTCCTTCTGGTAGTTCCTTCCTGGCTCTGCCTGCAGCTCCATGCTTTCTTTCAACCCTAGTTCTTCCTTTCTGGGGGAGCTCTAGAGAAGGCTGCTGAGCCATTTTCCAGACCAAAGGTTTCTCTAAGCCCCAGTCTCTTTGCAGGCCTCCACTTTGCTTTGGCAGCCCATTGTCATTCCTGTTTCAGTTGTATGTCAAGGCTTCTTCTGTCCATCAGGGTTACTCATTTTTCGCTGAACTTTTTGACAAGAACTGCTGTACAAAAGGTGATTCCCAGACAAGGGCTCCTAACAAATGAAAATAATCTTTGGCATACCATTTCTAATCCTGTTCCAAATGCAACCCTAAACTTTCACTTTCCGTCAGCCTTAGCTGTAGTTCTTGCTTTCCATCTGATCCTTAGGGTGCAAATCCAGATACATGGGCTGGAAGAACTCTATCTTGGCAGCCCCCACTTGGTTTTGGCAGCCCTTTTCCTGCCACAGTCCAAGTGCAGCTTTAGGCTTTGTCCCTCTCACAGCCCTAACCCTAATCCTGGCACTGGCTCTCATATTTCCACAGAGCAATAGAAAAGGCCCCACAACCATTGCCTGGATGAAAACTGACCCAGCCCAGCTGTCCTGCCAGCTCCTGCTTGGCTTTTGAAACCCCAGCTCAACTGTAAGCTCTGGCTTTCACTCAAGCCTCTTATTTTTTGTGAGGAGCTGCAGGGAAGACCCCTAACCCATGGCTCACACCGAAGCTTTCACTCTGGGCTGCTCCCACTTGTCTTTGGCAGCCCCTTTCCAGCTCTGCTCCAGCAGTAACACCAGACATTTTGCTTCTGAGCCCGGCCCCGTGTTTGCCTGTGGCCTGTGAGGAAGGGATGTAAGGAAGGGCCTGCAGCCCTTTCCTGGCTGAAGGTGTCTCACATGGGTCTCTGGACAGCCCCTCTCCCTAGGTGTGGTGTAACCTTTCCAATCAGTCCAGACCCTGACCTGAGCTATTTTCCAGCTGAACTGTAGGGAACCTTCTAAAGCATTTCCCAGGCCAGCCTCTTTACCTTTTGCCATTCCTTTCTAGCCCCACGAGTGCCAGACTCTGGGCCCTGATGCTGCTTTTCCAGCAGAGCCTCAGCTAAGCTCCCCAGCCTTTTTCCTAGTGAAGGCTTTTTCCCAGGTGAGGCCTCATGCAGTTCCTTCTTTGCTCATGTGAGCTCTGCCACCTCTGCACCTTGGATTTTCTTTTTCTTAGCCGTAGCCCTGGCTTTCCTGAGAAGCTGTAGAGAAGTTTTCTCCCAATTCCCTGCTCCAGTGTTTTCTCCCAGCCCAGCAGTCTTGGAAGCTGCCATGTACTTTTGCAGCCTCACTCCAGCTCCAGACTTTATTTGTTTCAGCATTATCCCAATCCTAATCTTATTCCCAAGGCCATTCTTCAGGAAGGCAGGAAGGTGTCTGCAAACTCAGGTCTCCAGCAGTGCCTACTTTCTTCTTTCTTCTTCCTGGCCCCACTCAAGCTATTAATTTTGGCTTTCCTTCAGCCCTAATCTTAATTTCACATCTGAAGCCCAGCCAAAGGCTCCCAGGGGAGGCTTCTCCCAGGCCAGCTGTTCTGTGCCCTGGCAGTGCTGTTACAGCCCCACTCCCACAGCTGTCCTGTGCCCATGGAGGACCTGTTCCCCAGGCTTGCCAGTGATGCAGAACAGGGTTGAGCTGGGCTTCCTTAAAATTTTATATGCATACTTCTGGATTTTTTTTTTTTTTAAGTCAGGAAACTGCTATTTCAAAGTCAGTCAGACAGGGGTTGGGCAACATTAACTCCTTTTCCCCTTTCCCTCTTGTTTGTTCCACAGGGATGCAGCCGTACCTTTTGTCAGCAGGGCTGTTGAAGGATGTTGGCACAAGCTGGCTGCTCCTTCCCAGTTTTGCATCCAGGCTTCAGATTTGGATTCTGGCATTGCTGCTAGCATGCAGCATTGGTGGGCAGGATTTTTCTTATGGAACAGCTACTTGCAGAAGTTCTGTTAATAGTGCTTAGACCTTCACTGGGGTATTTTCATTTTGAGTGTTTCCAAATGTCCTCTAAGTATTCTCCTGAGATGTGAGATGGTGTGGTTGAAACACACAAAGTCCATGGGCACCTGAGACACCAGGCTTCTGCTTTGAGAGGGGGCAGCAGGTGCTTCTGCTGCTGCCCTGGTGTGGAGGCAGGAGTGTCTGGGGCTGACATAGGGAGCTTCTTTATGGACACAAATAGTTTTTCAGCCTGTAAAACAGTTTTAGGCATCTCATGAGGCTTTTAAAGATACCCTGCAAAGATGTGATGGAAAAGGAGCTAGGAGCACATTGCTGAGTGCCTGTGATGAGGGGTATGAGCTCAGATCCAGGCTGCCCCTGAGCTCTGGCCAGCAGTGCTGTGTGCCCCTTGCACCAGGGCTGCACCTGCAAGGACAGGTGGGACATGGCAGGATTGAGCCTCAGGTGGAAAATTTGCATAGTTTATATTTTCCTAGAAAAACTGTAGTCTGGAAAATGGTATCAAGTAAACAAGTCTGAGGTTTAAACCCGCTCTTGGAAACCTTTTCCTTTCCTTGGGATAAGCAACAATGAAAGCACATGACAAGCTGTCAGGCTGGGTGGCCACCACCCTGCCTCCCCTGGCCCAACAGCGCTCCCAGAAAACTGAAAACAGTTGGTATTTCCTATCCCCAGGGTAATTATTTGATCCTCTGCAGCTGATCTGAGCTATTCTCAGAGCTAACAGCTGGCCTGGGCAGGGTCCTGGGTTGGGGGACCAGGCTGGGTTCTGGCAGGAGCTCCATTAGCAGCCCCCAATGCAGGGCTGGCTGTGCTGGGTCTTCTCCCGCAGTCCACATCCCTCCTGTGCAGGCTTGCTTGTGGTGCCATTCCCAAAATGATCTGGATCTCTGCAACTTTCACACAGAGCTCACTGTCACACAAGGTGGTAAATATTAGAATTTATTTACCCTTCTGCAGTAATTTAAACGCTGATGGGTTTGGACGCAGGATTGTTGGGCTGGCACTTCAGCGTTTCTCTGGGAGCTTTGTGCAGCTGGAGCTGATCCGTCAGGATTTTCTTCTGGTTGCTTTCAGCTGCAGGCGAGGAGATGTGTGTTGCAGCATCTTCCCAGCCAGACTGAGGTAGCAACACAATGAATGCTGCTTGCTGTGGTTACAGACTGCTGGCTATGCCGTATGTAAATTTAATTAATGTTAGAGAGCACTGTTGAAGATTCTGTTGTCTTTAAAGTTTCAAAACCTGGCCAAGAATATGCATATCACATTAAATCGGGATTTCTTTGAGTTTTGGATTTGAGACTGCTGTGGGATGTGTCTGAGGTTCTCTGGGATCTGTTTTTGGGCCAAGGGGAACCCTGAAGGGCTGTTGTTTCTATGCTGTGACAAGTTCTAGGCATGATAGCATTGTAACTATTTTTGCAAACCACATACTAGGAATTCCTTGGTGTCCTGTGGCAGTTTGTCAAAGATTTCCTGCTTCCAGCACTGTGACTTTACAGTGCTTCTCACAGGCTCATGGTCACAGCAGCATTAGGGGTTTCTCTGTGGACCTCGCATGCCATGGCAGTGGCTGTGGGACATGCTGGAGTGGGTGCACACGGGGACAGTGGGACCTGCTTGGAGGGTGCTGCCACAGATGGCTCTCACCCAGCCTGCTGTGGCCCAAGGACTTCTCAGATCAGATGGTACCAGTGGTATTTCCAACATGTGCAGCTCTGGAGGCGAGTGTGGGCCTGAGAGCAAAGTATGCTCAGTCAGCCTGGCACTGTGGAACTGTGCTGGGTAGTCAGACTTGCAGAGGGGCTTTGAAATGTTCTCCTGGGCTGGTCCTTGCTCTGGGCAGGCAGAGTGACCAGGGGTGTGCTTCCAGAGGCTTGTTAAAAAGTTGTTTGGGTGATGTAAGTTCTGCTCTGGCTCTGGCAGCAGCAGGTTGGCTGGCCTGCAAAAACCCTTGGGGTGTGCCAGATACTTAAAGTGTCACAGAGTGATTATTTAGGGCAGTGGGGAGACCTCCTTGAGCACAGAAGGCATCCTGTGCCTTGCCCGGGTTCTGAGGGACTTCACAGCCTTTTGATGGTGGAAAGAAAACAGAGCTGGAAGAGATGAGAGTGCTAGTTCCCACAAGGGCTGGAGTGCCTCAGATCCATCTTCTGAGTTACTCCAGCAGAAAATTGATTGAGCAGTGGAACAGGCTTCCCAGAGAAGTGGTCACAGCACCAAGCCTGTCCAATTTCAAGTATTTGAACAATGCTTTCAGGCACATGATGGGATTCTAAGTGTATTGTGTGTAGGGCCAGGAGTTTGACTTGATGATCCTGATGGGTCTGATCCAAGTCAGCATGTTCTGTGGTTTGGTGTTTCCACAAGCTGTGAGAGCAGGGCTGGAGAGTACAGCTCAGCTGGGTGGGTGCTGGCAGCCCCTTCTGGGGCCAGGCTGAGGCAGCTGGGGGAACACCAGTGTGCTCATGTGCTGCTGGCAAGGATGGGTAAGCTGAGCACCTTGGGGCCTCCTGTAGCACAGACCCCTGTGAAAAATGAACCAGTCCCAGGTGTCCTACACATCTGGCTACAGGCACACCTTGTGGGAGCCCAGCAGGATTGTTCTGAGCTGCTGCCTGCACTTGGTCTGAAATCTCTGCGTGCTCCTTTCTGGAGAGCCCCTCTGCTGCAGCTGCACGTGTCTTCTAGGTTGGCTTAGCCCTGTATTTTCTGGGCTGTCCTGGGACACATCTGCAGTACAGGAGGGACTGTACAGAATAGGCTTAGTGTCTTCGTTTTGAGACAAATTTCAGGAGAAAATGCCCTGGAATGAGCATTTCCTCTGAAGATAAAGGGCTTCAGTAACTCCCTTTTCCTCTGCCAGTGAGAGAAATGGATACCAGGGGGTGAAACTAAAAAAACCTGTTTATTAACAGAAAAATTGAAATATTGAAAAGATATTGAAATTGTGGAGCCCTACCCCAAATTGTGGAACCCTGTCCCCTCGGTGCAGCTCCCGGCACGGCCGGCGGGGGCACTGCTGGCTCCGGCCGGGCCCGGCGCTGCCGTGGTTCCCCGCGGCCGCAGGGGGCGCTGTGGCGCGGGCGCGGCCGCCGCTCCCCTCACGGCCATAGGGACGGGCAGGGGGCTGCCTGCGGGAGCGAGCGGCGAGCGGCCGGTCCCTCCGCACCTCCGGGTGGTGAAACGGGCTGCAGCAGGAGCCTCGGAGCGGCAGCTGGAACGGCAGGGTGGGCTCACCCAGAGGTAGCAAGCAAGAGGTAGCAGAAGCTCTGCAGCTGTAGCTGGACCGCAGGCCCTCCCGGCAGGCCAGGGGTGAAAAGTGTAGCAGAACAGCTCCTGAGCAGGGCGAGGGAGAGGCTCGGTGGGATTTCCCCAATGCTGGCTGGCCCCTAAGTCTGGACTGTGCAGGGGGCAGCCTTAGCAGGAAAACCAGGGTGTTCCTGCGGTGTTGGCTCCAGGCTTCCCTCAGCAGAGCAGCAGAAGAAGCAAGCTGGCAAGGCCAGTCACAGTGCCGAAGCAAAAAGAGAAAACAAACCCAAAAGAAACAGTAGGATTTTTGGTGAGAGACACGAGCTGTGTGGTCAGTCCAATAGCCCATGCTGAAAAGGGAAGAACTGCCCCTTGCCTCCAGCCTGGTTCCCATTCATGGTGATAGTGCTGGCGCTAGGGAGGTGGGAGAGGGGCAGGGACAGGGACAGCAGCCACCTCGGGGCATGAAACAACAAAACGAAACAGATTAAAACCCCTAAAATTATATCGGGATAATAAACCATCCCCAAGACACTTAGTCATGAGAAGAAGTCCTGTGTCATCCTGTTCCCAGAAGCCATGAAACTCCTCCCTGCTCATGTCGTGGCACTGGGTGCCTTTCCTTGCTTCCACCTAGCTTGATCTAGATGTGGGCCAGGATGGCCTGGCCTGTGCCATGTAGCCAGGATTAGTTAGCAGCCTTTTTGGTATGGTGGCACGAGCCAAGGACCAGTGTCAGCATGCAGAATTGGTCACCTCATGCATGAGCACTGCCCACCTGTGGGAGCTGTTGGGATTGGTGTTCCTGCCGGGGAGGGAGGGACGGTGGGAGCACAGGGGGGGTCACTGGGGCTGCTCTGTGGGCTGGCAGCAGTGCAAGCTGTGCCCTTGTGCCAGCAGGTCTGACAGCTCAGCCTCATGGACTGGGGTTTGCGTGGTACCAGAGGGAAAGGAGAGGCAGGCGTTTGTGGGATTTCTTCTTAAAACACTTGTTAGATACTTTTGAGCTCTTTGGCACCTATTGCTGGTACTGTGGAGCAGACAACTGCTGAAGGTTGGCTGCCCAAAAACCTCCTACTGCTGGTTTGTTTACTTCCCTCTGCTTCTGCAGGTCTGGCAGTGTCTGACGAGTCTCTTAGCGGGGCTGGGCTGTCGCTGGGCTCTGAGGAGCTGGAGTATGTTCTGGGCAAGCCCCAGACGTGCTGCTCTTGCTGACACTGTGGCTGCCATGTTGGTCTTGGCCAGTGGGTTTCAGGCAGCACTGAGCTGTGGTGATATCTGTGGTTGGGCTCTTGCCATGGCTCAGCTGAGCACATGTCCCCAGGCTTGTCCCTGAGAGTTTCATTCTGGCAGCTTTGTTGCTCTGAGCAGCCCTGGGGTTGGTTCATCCTCCTAGAGGCATGAATGGAAGGATGGAGTGCCTCAAATTCAGCAGTCTCGTCATTGTGAATTTTTTTTTTGTGTTGTGTCTTGCAGAAATAACATTCATCCCAGATTTGATGATAATGAAAATACAGAAAAAAGAAAAGCAGGTTTGTGACCGTCTCTCCTTCTCCCAATTCAGCTGTCAAGGCCTCAGGACCAGGTTCCATGTGGAAATTGTTGCAACTGATGTGTGGTGGGAAGGAGTCTGTGGGAATGTTGTCTTGAATTTCCAGACAGGAGTGCAGCTCTGCTCCTTTAAAATTTGACCTGAACTGCACCCCAGAGTGGGTGAGCCTGATGGGGCCATTGAACAAGGTGGGATCTATCTTCAGTAGTGGAAATGCTCTTGACTTGGTGCTGTCCCCCAGTGGAAGAACAGCCTTTCTTTTTGTCTCGAAGTCCATAGTGTTGGTTCTTGCTGTAATGTCATTACAAAACCACGTGTTTGCTGTGATTGTTGTTACTAACATGATACACCAGGACTGATACCAGCTGGGAGGTTCAGGAAGATCATGTCTGGGAGCTGTGGGAGCTTGGACAGGGGGGAATTTTCTTCCCTTACTCAGAAAAAAATCCCTATCTCACAAAGCTGTCATTTCTGAATTGCTACATTGGATCATAACAACCTGCTGCTCCCAGAGGAGATTTATGAGCCAGTGGTCTCTGTATTAACTGTGTGCAGGGGAAGAGCCTGACCATGGGCACTCTGCTGTGGGGAAAGGACCTGTTACATGCACAGAGTGTCGCTCTGCCTGCAGGGCTGAAATATGGCTGGAGGTATAAAACAAACTGGTCTGCCTGGAGCTAATTTGTGTCCATGCTGCTTTTAATGGGAAACCATTAAATTGAGCACTGAGCTAAGGGATAAATCTGTTTGAGAGCACAAGCCTGTGCTGTTTCTAGCCAGCTCTGAAGCAGCACGTGCTGCTCAGGGCACCCCAGATCACACTGCCGTGGCAGGTTGATGGGAGGAGCAAGAGAGAGGAGTGTTGTGAAGAGGTCAGTGTGCTGTTCTGGGCTTGCAGCAAGGCAAATGCTGCACATACTGGAAGGTGTGTGTTCGGAGCACCAGTGCTGTAGGAAGTAATGAGTTTAGCAGGGTGTGCTGTAGGTGCTGTGAAGAAGCAGAGCCAGCCTCAAGGTGAGGAGGAAGGGGTCATGGAAGGTCTTGTGTACCAGCATGGCTGTATGGATTGTTCCTGATGGGGCAGGGCAAAGGCCTGGAGGAGAGCAGGGTGCTTTGCAGTGTGGGTCTGTGATCTTCCTCCTCTGATAGCAAAACCCAGATGATAAATTCATGCCACTCATTGGGCTAATACAACATGTTTGGATGCTCTGGAAATGAGATCACTGAAATGACATGGGGTTTCAGCATAGCAAAACCATCCTTCCCCACCATTTGAAAATTTTAGAGGCCTCAGCTGACAAATTCTTTTCTATAGCTGTTGCTGCAGATAAAATCTGGAGGGAGATAAAGGCATGTGATGTGAGCAAGGAGGGGTAGAGTTCCAGCTGCTTATCTCCTGAGCTCTCTAAGCCAGCAGCAGTAGGACAAACCTTGCAGCATATCATGGGGTGGGATGCAGCATTTCCAAATTCAGTATTTGGAAGAAAGCCTCACTGAGCAGGGCTCCTGTGGGCATTCTGGGTTCCTGGTTGAGGTGATGAAGGGGTGAGTGGCTCCCTGTAATGCTCAGATGAGCGGTACAGGGGACAAAACTAGCAAGGAGTGGCATTCCACATCACTCTGGACACCTGAAACCAGGAGCACTCACACCTTGTTAACAGACTTCTCATGGCACCAAGAGGGGCTGTTGCCTTCCACTGAACAGTCTCTCTGGAAAGGATGAGAGACTTACCTGGTTCCGAGGTCTGTGGTTCCAAAGTCATGTGTTTCTCTGTCAGCCTCTCACCTGCAGAAGCTCCATGTTGGTCATCTTGTGGCTGTAGGATCAGGCCCAGGGACAAAAAGGTTGGCGAAATGCTGGTACCCATCATATTGGTGAGAGCTGTCAACTGCCTTTGGGAAAAAGTATTGGATGTGGTCTCTCCTTTCCCTAGCCCTTGGATGTCCTAGGCCAGTGCTTTGTCCTGCCTATGTCCATTGCCAGTGGATTAGGAAATCTAGGCTGGAGAGATGGGGTCTCAAAGTGACCTGTCTGGGGAGGAGCTCCTCTCTGTGCTCCCTTGGTGCCCTCTGCAGCGATGCCTCTTTTCCTGTGCAAATTATGATGGGTTGGGGTTCAGGGCACTGCCAACTGGTTTACTTATCTGAGGGGCTGTTGTTAGCAAAGGAAGGGGCTAGTTGTGTTTCCACAACTCTTCTTCCTTTGTAATGCACAAAAATCTGGCGTGTTTGTCACCAAGCTGTGACTAGCTAACCTGTCACTTGTCTCATGACTTACAAGTTTTCATGCCAGGGTGCCTTGTCTGCTGGTGGAGATGGGACAGGAGTGCCTGGCTACCCCTGAGAGCAATGACAAATGATGGATTTCCTTTGAGAGCCCAGCACCATCATTCCCTGGGCTGCCTCTCCTGTCTGTGTCCTGCTTGTCCCTGGGCACTGAAGGGTTTTGTACTCCTTATTTCTGCCAAACTCTTACCTCTTAAATAACCAGAGAAATAATTAACTAAAATAAATGCATTTATCCCACAGTGCCTCTAAATCTCCTTATTCTACAGCCAGGGAAATGCTTCCATCCTGCATGGACTGAGAGAGCAGAGCAGAATTGCATTGGAGACAGAGAGATGGAAAGCCTTAGCCTTCTCCTGGAGGGATTTTCTGGCTTTCCAGCCTGGCCTTGGAAGTGACAGGAATGGCTGGATCCCCTGCAGGGTGTGAGCAGCAGTGGGAGGCAGAGGGGAACAGCCCGGGGCTGCAGGCACCATGTGGCTGCTGGGCAGCCCTTGCAGGAGGAGGGCCCCTGGGAGCATCTAGGGGAGCTCTGCTTGCCTTTGCACTCACTATATAAAATGAAGGATTTTCCTGAATTTGTGTGTCTGTTTATATGAAAGTGAGCTTTGCTATCTCACGTACTGCAAATGCAGCTGGGGATTTTTACCAGAATTCCCCAAGACTGGAGTGGGCTCCTGAGCAGTGGGATCCAGCACAGGGGACAGGGCAGTCCAATCCCCGGGGCTCTGTCCCAGGCTGTGCCTGTGGGCTTTTCTTTTTGTCATGGTGAGAATGTCAGGTCTGATGACTCCTGGTGCTGGGTGTGTGGAGGAGTTTTGAGCACTTGCTCTGTGAGGGTGAAGGGTGGGGGGGAGCAGTGAGCTGCCAGGGAGCTCTTCTGCACACACAGCCACAAGTGCTGGGTCTCCGCCGAGCTCCAAGGGCTGCACAGGTTTTCCTTCCTGCCAGAGAGAACTGAGTGGAGAGGACAGCCTGGACAGCCCAGGGCAGCAGCATTGCCCTCTGCCCCACCATTCCCCCTGCCAGGGTGGGAGCACGTGTGCCAACTGCCAGGGCTGGCCCAGTCACAGCTTCCTGGCGGTAGTTGTTGAGAGCTGCATTGTGGTGGAGCGTCTTGGGAACAGAGCCAGGCCCCACCTCCATTACACACATCCCATGGTGACTGCAGAGCCTGCTTGGAGACATGATGGAAGGTGGCACTGTATATTTTTAGCTTCTTGCTGCATTGGATTAAGAGGTGGAAACAAGGGGTGTAGACACTGGGCAACCAGAGTACAGCAGTCCATGCTGTGCACACCACTGGTGGGGATGGGGCTGCTGGAGAGTTTGGCTCACCAGCCTGCCAAAGCCCTCTGTGTGAAAGAAGCTGCCTGTTGTGCTTCTGTTGGGTTCTGCCAGCAGCTGTGTGGGCAGGCTGGGCTGGTGACAGCCAGCCTCACCATCTCAGGGAGGCAGAGCTGTGTCGTGGTGCCCATCCTGGGCTGCTGTTGGAGTGGCAGGCTGGCTGCTGGCTTCAGTTAGTGCTCAGAGGGGAAATGGGCAGTCAGGGTGCTGGGCAGCCCCCAGGCATCGATCTCTGCATGAAGAGCATGGAAACCTTTGATGACCCACAGTCAGGGTCCATGAGGAAACTCCACATACAGATCAAATCTCTGTGGGGTTTGATTGCATGCCCTAGACCCAAATGCAGGCTTCTGCAGAGCTCTCCTGGTGTGCAGTGGGAAAGCTTGGCCAAGCCTGCAGCCAGTCGGGCTTGAATGGTGCTTGAACTTGGGTGCAGGGTGACATGTGGCATGGCCACTGCTGCTGGCTGCAGTCACACTGCCTGGCAAGGCTGTGCTGTGGTTGTTGTCTGAGCCTGGTTGCCAGGGGAGGTGGATCTGCTCTTAGTGCTGTGACCATTGGAAGGGCCCATGTGGCCTCCTTACTGGACAGAGCTGCCATTCAGATTCTGAGGCTGTGGCAGAGCTTTCCCCTGCTGGGAACACTGCTCTTGGAGAGGAAAGTCTGCAGGATGGATTATGGGGTGGGCATGAAGCTTTTGCTCCTTTCTCCTTCCCACACCCAAACTCATGGGACAGTGCAGGGTTTGGACATGGATCAGGCTCCAGCACCCAGCAGTGTGGATGCAGCATCTCCTTCATCCCCAGCACATCTCCTGGCAGTGCTGGCATGTGACTTCTACCATGTGGGTCTAGAGGAGCTTCTCTGCTTCTGTGTCTCACAGATATTATTACTATTATTATTATTATTAGTAGTAGTAGTAGTAGTAGTAGTAGTGCTGCTGCAAGTACATAAGTTGTGTAAATCAGTGCTATCTTCATGCTTCAGATGCTGCTTCTTCCCATCACCTTCTCTTTGCAGTTTCCCCTTCTCTGCTGTTGTTGCCTTTGCAGGTGCCTGGCACAGGCAGGTGAGGCTGCAGGCTTTGTCCCTGGCTCAGCACAGGCAGTCCCCCTGGCCTTGCCCTGAGCAGGTGTGGGGGAAACACTGCTGAATTTCACTGCTCCTCAGCTCCCATGCCTGGTGCTGAGGGGAGTTTGTAAACTGCCCTTCACGTCCCTGTGAACCCAGCTTGGCTGCAGGGCTCACGGAGGGTCAGGTGCTGTGTGAGCCTTGTGGCTGCAGCAGCCAGTGCTGGGAGAGGGGAGGGAGCCCTGCAGGTAACAGGGGCAGGAGCTGCTTTGCCTTGCACCTCCTGCTGGTGTTTTCCCCCAAATCCTGAATAAAAACTCGGCATCCAAATTGAGACTATAAATGAAACAAAACAATTTTAAGTTAAGGAAACACAGCACACCATTAAGGCCCACCCTGACCTTGGCTTTGCCCTAGAATGGGGCTGTGCAATTATAAGTGCCCTGTGTTAGCCTCTTCAGCTCTCTGGGGAGGTTTTAAACATTTTTTTCTCCTGACCATGTATTTGACAGTAATTAGACACGTGGAACAAGACTTCATGCTCCACCTGATGCTGAAGGAGTGTATGAAATGTAATTTATAGAAGATTCCTCTGTGAATAAAAAAAAAACAACCATAAAAATGTATTCTGGAAATGTGAAATCATTACAATTATCACCAAAAAAACCAGTTCAGAGAAGTGCAAAGGCATCGTTCTTAGGGATAAAAAGTGTTCTGGGGAAGCAGAGACTGCTTGGATTGTGTCACCACAGAGGTTCAGAGGTGGGCATCATCTACCAAAATCTGGAAGTCATCATCTTGACTTCTTTCCCACTCTGTAATACCCAGAAGCAACAAAGCTGCTTGCTTAGGTGGACCTGTAAAATGATATGTAGAATGGGCAGTTGAATGGAAAATTATGTTTCTATTTAGTTTTAGAAAATAATAGTAAGAAAAACGACACATACTCTGTGAATTTAAAAGTGACCCTGTAACAAGACTGGGCATCACATTAGGAACCAGTAAAGACATGGAGTCCAATAACAATTCTTTTTCCAACTCTCTCAGGATTTAAAAAGTCTTTAAGAGGAGTCACAGGGTAAATATGGTGAGGTCAAGTGAGGGCTTGTGGAAACTGAATGTTGGCAGAACAGCTCAGTCAAATAGAGCCATCTCTGATGCCAGAGGCATCAAAAGGTTGCCCTTGAAGGGGCAAAGACATTTTTGAGCAAAGTAACATAAGCCACCTGTTTTGAGGGTCTTTGCTCTGGAATTGTAAAAGAACACTGTGAGATTTGGGAATTGCTAATAAATAATGTTGGGACCATCACCCATTAGGGCCATGGAAGGGGAGAAGGGAGTAAATGTGAAACTAAAGGTCAATAGATTCACTTAGGTGAATTATTGAGTAAATAGAAACTATAACAAACACTTTGTTTCTGAAAATACTACACTGGCCAATAGTCAACATGACTTTTGCAAAGCAGAGTCAGTCCTTGCAGTCTCTTGGGGGTTTTAAAGATAGCTGGGTCACAGGGCTGAAGTTGGGCTGGTGCAAGTCTCAGGGGCTCCCAAACAGCAGCTGCCGGAGTTTCTCACTGAATGCTTGTAAACACGTGAGGCATTGTCCTGATGAAAGGTCTTTTCTGTAAATTAGTGACTGGTTAAAGGCAAGGAAGCCAAATACAGGGAAGATGTTTCTGCTTTCACAGCACAAAGGGAGGAAAGGTGCTGGCTGATTTCTGCAGTTATTTGGGATGCTGAAAAATAGATGGATGCTGAAAAGTTGAGGAAAGTCTCAAGATGTGCCTGGTAAGGTATGGGAGAACCAGCCATGCATGTGTCATCACTGGGGGCTGTCCCTGCTCCTGGAGGAGACTGTAAAGCACTGGCAGAGTTGGCATCTGCCTACAGGGTGCATTCCTTAGTTTGTAAAGGGAAAAGGAGCAGAGCAGAAACCCTCCTACTGCTCTGTGGTACCTCTGATGCTGCGTGCTTCCTACTGCCACCCCATAGCCAGTGGGGTTGGAAGAAGTGCTGAGCAGGATAAGGCAGGTGGCCTGAGAGCTGGCACAGCCTGCCTCTGAGAAGAGGGTGACTTCTCACCTGTGCCTTAGCTGGGCCAGGAGAGCTCTGCAGGGGAGGATGGCAGAACTGAATTGTACAGAGCGTGTGACATGGAGACCCCCTCACACCCTGAGAAGTAGAAGCCACTTAGGAGGGCAGCAGGATTTAACCAAAATTAGTGGTTTTCCCTAATACCTTATGATTTTTGTAGTAGTGAATACCCCCAGGTGTTTTGGCAGCCAGGATTACAGGTGGGTTCCTCGTGGTGTGGGTGCAGCCTATTGCTGGAGCAGCCTGGGCAGACAGACACAGAGATACTGCCTGCCCTGCTCCACTCCTGTCCCTCAGGGTCACTGTAGCCTAGAGCAGCCTAGGTTGGTCCAGAGCAGCCTGCCAGGCCCTGCTGCAGCACGTCCCAGGGCTGTGATTTGCCAGGTTGAGGCTGCTGCAGCTCCATGTGAGGGGGGTCTGATGTGGTGGTATGTCAGTGCTGGCCATGGCTGCAGACAGAATGGCCGGTAGCCCAGCCACAGAGTGTCCTGTTGGCTCACGGACACGTGTTCCCTGCAGTGAGTGCTCTGTCCCCATCAGTGTGACCCTGGCCCTCAGGCTCTCTCCCTCTGACACAGAGGTGATTTCCCGTGTGGCCCAGGGGCAGCTGCTGAGTCCTGGCAGCAGCTGAGGGGACAGTGAGTTCTGCCTGCCCTGGGGAGCCAGCAGGGCTGCTGCAGGCAAAGCAGGAGGGTGACCTGGAGCCATGCAGCAGCACAAGCTGGCACTGCTTTCTTGGGCTTTTCCTGCTGGCGAGAAGCCAGGATAAACTGAGCCTCATCAAGGGGTAGTAGAGAAAACCCATTCCCTGGCTTGTACAGTGTGCCAGGCTCTCACTGCAGACTGCACTTGGCAACACAGTCCACATGCATGGCCAGAGCTTGCTGTGGGCTTCAGGAGCATAACATGAAGAATTTTCCCCTCAGGATAGACCAAGCAGCTCTGGGAGTATGGTTTCTGGGCTGGCAGCACTTGGTGGGGAGCAGCCTGGTCTCCCTCCTCTCTGTGTCCTGGCTGTGTGCCTGGGTCCCACAGGCTGGGGTTTGGTGGCCCCTTCGTGGCAGGGCCTGCACCAGAGCTTCTGGTTGCTCCAGATGAAGGCAGTCACTGTTGACTGGGACCAGCACTGCTCCTGGGACACGGCAGGCTGTGACACCTGATGCCCACAAGGATCCCAGGCCAAGGTGCTGACACTGTTTGGGAAACAGACTTCCAGCTCTTCAGGGAGATAGTCAGTGGGATTCCCTGGGACACTGCCCTCTGGGACAAGGGAGTGGAACAGAGCTGGCAGGTCTTTAAGAAAGTGTGGATTGGGTATCAATCCCAGTATCAATCCAGACTGGGGCAGGAACAGAGCAGCCCTGATAAGAAGGATGTGTGCTGGCACCCAGAAACCAACCATGTCCTGGGCTGCATCTAAAGAAGAGTGAGCAGCAGGTCAAGGGAGGGGATTCTGCCCCTCTCCTCCCCTCAGGTAAGGTCCCACCTGCAGTGCTACATCCAGCTCTGGAGTCCTCAGCACCAGACAGATGTGGACCTGGTGGAGCCAGTCCAGAAGAGGCCACCAAGTTGATCAGAGGGATAGAGCACCCCTCTTAGGAGGAAAGGCTGAGAGAATTGGGTTTGTTCAGCCTGGAAAAGAGGAGGCTTAGGGGTGACGAAATTGCAGCCTTTCGGTTCCTGAAGGGGGTTTACCTAAAGGAGTGATACTGAAATTGTCTGGATAGAAACTTTATAACACAGTTTTGAGTATTAGAATCAGACATTCTTTGTTGCAGTCTGCTGGTCACTCCAGGGGATCCTTCCTCCATTTCAGTGGGATGAATGTTGGGTGAACAGGCATTTTACCATGCACACTGATCACGTATTCATTAGCTATCCCCACTTCCTTGGCTTTATTTTACATAGTCACACCCCTTATCAGAAGTCCTGGCATGGTTCTTTGGGGTCCATCTTCAACTTCCAGTGTCCATTTTAGGTGGCTGTTCCTCAACCCCCACTTTTGAGTAAGTGCAGTGTGACTGTTTTGCATAACTTCTGCTTTGTCAGCCTTGAAGACCTGAGCTGCGTCCTGCTTGTGTTTTGCATGACTTCTGTTTGCCTAAGTTACATCCTTTATCTATTTCTACAAGGCTGTGCTGTTGTGTTTTATTGTCCTTGACAAGAGTAAATGTTGTTCTGTTCTGCTATCCCTTATCAAGTGAGTAAAATGCTGTTCTGTTCTACTGTCCTTATCAGGGGTACTACCCAGAGAGGACTCACAAGAAAGATGGAGAGAGACTTTTTAAAGAGCATCTGATGACAGGACAGGGAAGAATCGATTCAAACTGAAAGAGAGTAGGTTTAGATTAGATATTAGGAGGAAATACAAATATATATACATACAAAATATTAGATATTAGAGGAAATTCTTTGCTATGAGGGTGGTGAGGCACTGGAAGGGGTTGCCCAGAAAAGCTGTGACTACCCTATCCCTGAGGGTGTTCAAGTCAAGGTTGGATGGAGTTCTGAGCAACCTAGTCTAGTGAAAGTTGTCCCTGTACATGGCAGGGTGTTGGAAGTAGATAATCTGTAAAGTCCCTTCCAACCCAGGCCATTCTGTGACTCTGAATTGTTACAGCTGATTCCCATATTGCAAGAGCTGGGGAATGCACAGGCTGGGACTGATCCTGTTGCACAGCCAGTGGTCTCAGAAGCAGCATCAATAGTGCTGATTTTCTCCTGGTCTGGAATAGGTTCCCTTTAATTTCTTAGGTGCCCTGTGATGGCTGGTCCATGTGGCAGGATGGCTACTCCCCCATCCCAGGCTGCTGGTGCAGATGGCAGCAGGGGCCAGGGCTGGAGGTGGCTGATGTGGGCAGGGATGCTGGTGCAGCTGCTTGACCAATGCCAGCCAAGCCTGCAGCCCCACTCATCAGGGGCCTTTCCACTTGCAGTTTGTTTCATTTAATGCTTCCATCTAACCCAAACAAGAAGTCTGAGCGTTACAGAGCACCCTGTGCCTAGACAGCCCTGGGTGGGCTCCAGCCCTCAACCTGCAGGGTGTAAAGATTTGCATTCTCTCCCACAGCTCTGAGGTGTCTTGAGGAGCTGGATGGTGCCAAGGTTCTGCAGAGCCAGGACATTGCTGCCAGAGGCACTGGCACATCCATCTCAGCACCAGGCAAGGGGCTTGTGAAGGAAGCAGCACTCCTGGCCTGGGGCAGCCCTGGGTGTGAGGTGGCAGGGCAAACACTGCCCCATCCCCACAGGCACAGGAGATGTGCCTGGCACTTCCTGGGCCACTCACCAGCTGCCCCACTGCTTCCCTACGAGGAGCTGATACCTCCAGGCTGGTGGGAAGGGCCTGTGTCTTATCTCATGGCACAGCCACCAGCTCCCAGTTGCAGGAGCAGCTTTCCAGCCCCAGTCATGCTGCTGGGCTTGGTCAGGTGCTGCCCTCCCAGTCCTCAGTGATGGGCAGGCCCAGCAATGGCCACTGCTTCCCTCTGCTCATGGCTGAGCCATGCTTTAGGAGGAGATGGACCTGAACCTGGCACATTCCTCTCCCCATCCTTGTAGCACACAACTGTGCCTCTGCCTGCTCCTTTGTGTATCCCTTGCTCTCTTGCTCTGACAGCTGCTTCAAGGGGATGTTTCTGGTTCCCACTGAGAGCTGTCACCCCCAGCTCCCTTCCTTGGGCTGTCCCCTGCCAGCCCTGCCAGCCTGGGCTGCTCTTCTGGAGCCGAGGTTGCTGCACATTGAGCCTGGGCCCTCACCACAGGCACTCCTACTGCTGCTTGAGGAGAGCCTTGAGTGCTGCTGTCTGCTCATGCCTGCTGAGGCCATGCATGCCCAGGAGGCAGCTCAGTTCCTTTCAGTGTTCAGTGATGGAAAGTTCACAGGAAATGAAGGAAGTAGGAAGAGCAGCTCTTCTTCTCTCCTGGCCTAGAGGGATCCCCATCACCCAGCAGCTCCTATGAGCAGTGCTGGTCTAACCTTCTCTTCTGCCTCAAGCTCAGCCCCACATGAATCTGGGAGCCCACTTTTTCTGCTTTTTTTGTAGGCTGCAAGGCATCCCTAGTTCCCTCTCCTTGCCCTACCAGGACAATTTCTGGCTCTGGGCAGCAGGCAGGAAGCAGTCTGGGTGGCCAGGTTGCTCTTGTCTTAGCCAAGTGGGGTCTGGAGTGTTCTGTGGAAGGCAGAACAATGTTTGGGGCACACACTGGGGCCAGCCACCTCTGCTTGGGACCTGCATGGGCTAGGGGGGAGCCAAAAGGCCTCTGTCTGTCAGCCTCTGTTGGGCAGAGAAGGGGAGATCCTCCTGCTGAGCTGTGTCTGCTCGTGGTGGCTGTTAGCCCTAGTCCCTGAATGCTGAGGGGTGCTGCCATGCTGCCCTGGTGTTGCAGCTCTGGGGCTGCAGCTCCCCGGGCACCTGCTGCGTACGGCTGTGGCGTTTGCTTCACCTGCCGCCTTGTGTTCTCTCCACAGCCGCCACGCCTCAGAGCACTGAGCCTCTCCCCAATGTCGTCTGCCTGGGAGTGCAAGGGCCAGGACACCTTTGCCAGCAGTGAGGAGCAGGAGGAGGTGCCCCAGCAGGTGACAGTGACAGCCACAAACGCAGGTGGCCAGTGCCAGTGCCCGAAGGAGGAGCCCGACGGGGCTCCCCAGAAGAGAACAGGCACCCAGAACGGCATGCAGGACAGTGGGGGCATGGGGGTGAAGAAGAAACGGAAGAAAAAGGATCTGGGAGAGCAGGAAGGGGGAGATAAAGCAGCTGTGGAGGTGAAACCAAAGAGGAGGAGAGAACCTAAAGAACCAAAAGAGCCTAAAAAGGTGAAGGAGTCCAAGAAGCCGAAGGAGCCCAAGCAGAGGGAGGTGGCCAAGAAGCCCCGGAAACCTCGGGAACCCAAAGCCCCGAAGGAGCCTAAAGACAAGAAGAGTGGCTCTGAACCAGCCCCCAGATCAAGGCCCAAGAAGAGCAGGTGGGTGGTGGTGTGGCCCTGTCCCTGTGCCTGCTGCCCACAGGGCTGTGGGCTTGCAGGAGCTGCAGCTGGGAGAGGGCAGCACTGGGTGTGCAGGACACTTGGTCTGAAGGCTGGGTGTGCTGGTTGGGATGCCAGGATGAGCTCTGGCCATGCAGAGATGGGACAGGCAGGTGCTCTTTTGGGGATGAGGCCCTGCAAGACTCCAGATCTATAAGAGGACCAGAGAGTCTTGGTCTGGCCTTTGTGCCAAGTGTCCTGGGGCAAAAGGGACTTTAGGGCAGTGTCCCCCCACCAGGACAGTGAGATGCTGTGTGGCAGAGGGCTGGTCACACATGATTTGGGGCCTGGGCAGAGGGTATGTGAGTGAGAAAAACTTGGCCCTGCTCTGTGTGCACATGAGGGTCTCTGCATACCCAGGGCCAGCAGCGTGCCTCCCCTTGGCCTGGGTTTGGGAGGATGGTGGAGTGCATCCCATCCCCTCTCCCTCTCCTGGAAGACTTGTCCCTCCTGGCAGCTGTGGAGCTGTGACAGTCAAAGCCAGCAGTGGGGGAGGCCTGAGGACTCCTTTGTATTGCACAGGCCAGCTCTGCCACCTCTGGTAATTCCTCAGCCTTTTAATTAACAGGCTGCCTGGTCAGAAGCTCTGATTTCTTTTTAATGGATAATGTGTGCAGGAAGCAGAGCAGGTCTCAAGAGCATCTTCCACAGCTCTTCTCCTTCAGAGTTCACTGACAGCTGAACCCTGGGGAGGCCATGGCTGTGGAGCTGCCACTGGGACAGCCTTTAGTGCCATTGGTATGGGCTGGCTGTGGACAAGAGGAGGGATGGGTTGCTCAGCAGGAGGAGAGCTGGCTGCCACATCCCCAGCAGATCTCTGAGCCATGCAGTGCTGTCACTTGTGTTCTTACCTGGGGCTCTGCAGATGTTTGTCATGAGCTGGTGAGCCAGGGCAGATGGGGAAGGACTGGGAAGGTGAGGGAGGGGCTCCTCCAGGCCCCAAGGAGGGCTGCAGCAGAGGGATAGAGGTGGAGAGGGACTGAGAGGGGCTGCAGGCAAGGAAGGGAAGGCTGAAGCCCATGTGAATGCAGCATTGGGCCTCAAGGAGCGTCCTGGGATGAGGGGCACAGCTATCAGATTCTCCTAATGATGCTTCTGCTCTGCCCCTGCAGCGTGGGGCCAGAGCAAAGCAGGGGATCCAGGGGAAGGGCAGGCCATGGAGGCTTGTGCTCCTGCAGGCATTCATGGCTCCCTTAGGTCCTTGGGCTGCCACAAGTGCCTTGGCAGGATGCTGTGCATTACATACATGGCAGCCCATGACTGCAACCTGTTGTGAGTAGCTGGTGGACACATCACCCTGGCAGAGATGGAAACCTGGCTCTCCTACCTGGGCACAGCAGGTTCTGGGCATACCATGAGGGGCTGAAAGGCAGCCAGCTTGCTGTGCTTGGTGCCAGCAGAGCCCTGGTGAAGAGGCCACATCATGCAAACCAAACGATGTAATATAACTGTAACACATCATGCAACCAGAAGAAACTCTGTGGGATTCTGGGAGTTCCACAAAGCTCTCTGCATTCCTGGTGCTCTATCCCAGTATAGCCTGAGCCTGTCGTGCTTCCTCCCACTCATCTGCACCTTCCAGGAGGACCTAGTTCTAGCTCTGCTCCTTGGGGAGTCCAGCCCATGGATCCTCCTTACAGCTTCCCTGCCTCTGTAGCCCCTCTTTGAGCTTTTCTCAGACTTGCATTGGGATCTGGGTCAGCCCCCAGCAAACCCCCCTGTGTGAGGGATGGCCACGGGTGCCAGGGTGGCAGCTCTGCAGGGAGCAGGGCTCAGTACCCCCTGGCCATGTGGAGCTGGGGAGGTGCCTGGGGGGCCCTGGCATCACAGGGAGGGGAGAGGCGAGCAGCAGGCTTTGGGTAGTTTGTACTCTGTGAGGATGGAATGATTGCTGGGACTCCTCTAAGTGGCAGATAATGGTGGCATAATTTCTTCTAAATTATTTCTAATCATAGTCAATGACTGACTCATGAATGAAGCAGTTGTTAATTGTGACTTACAAATCAATATCTTGGGAGTTATTGCTTGGTGGAAGCACTGCTCATAGAGCATTTTTAGGGCCTCTAATTCAGGCATATATGCATGGCCAGGGCATTTTTGGCCTGAACAACAGATTTTTACCTTTATTTTTTGCTAGTCACAAGCAAGCAGAGATTTTTCTCATTAAATGGAGCTAAAACCTTGGCATCCCTTTGAAATTAATGGTTCCTCTGCCACTGTGCCTGGGATCTGGGATATGGAGGGGATGAGTGGTGGGGCTGGAAGTGAGGAAGGAGGCATTTCTCAGCCCTGGGACAAGCACCAGCTCTTTCCCTTAACAGTGTTCCTTGCAGAGGGTAAGGATGGACTGGCATGCTGGGAGCAGTTTTTTCTTAATGTGGTGCTTCCTGGTCCTGTTTCCTTGAGCAGGCAGGGGTGCAGGTGGCCCTTACCCTGAGAACATGCCTTGGGACTGGGCTTGTCTTTCCGTGTTTTTCAGGAAGGTAGTGGCATTCATGGGAGCAGAGCCCAAGCCTCTTCCATGAGCTGAGCATGAAGGACAGTTGCCTGGTGGGACAGAGCTTCCCAGTGGGCCCTTGGAGGCAGCAGTGCCTGCTGTGAAGGGCCATTGTGCCTGTGGCAGCTGGACCTGCATCTGCCTGTGGCCACTGCAGTCACAGGGCTTAACTCCCTCCAGCTGGAGGCTCACGCCACTCTGCTCAGCTGCCTCAGGGGCTCAGTGCCGTGATTCAGCAACACAAACCATGAACTGGAGCAGCTTGTGCTTGGTGTAAAGGTTTACTGGCATCTGGCAAAAGGTGGCCACCAGTGTGGCCAGTGCTCCTCAGAGTGGGCTTGAAGGTTTGTTTCCAGGGTGCCAGGACATGGGTTGCCTCTGGACTGCTGAACTTTGTTTCTCCCTTTGGTCAGCACAGGGTATGTTTGGGAGTGCTGTGATCAGAGCAGGCACCTTGCTGCCCTGGTGTGCTGAACACCAGGCAGTGAAGAGATGATCTTTGTGCCTGTGCTAGACCTCGTGAGCTGAACCCCAGCTCCTGCAGCCCCTGTGGGACTGTTCCCCCGGATGGTGAGAGCACCCAGCCTCCATACCAGGCAGGGAAGGGTGGACACTTTCATCCCAGTGTTCTGGAACTAGATGGAGAAACACTTGGTGTGCTTAATGAGTGTTAGCAACTGGGGATTCCCAGTGCTGGGGGAGGTCAGAGGAGTCTTGAGCTGCCTCTGGTGATCCAGTGAGAGCAGTGCTGTGTGGATGCCTGCTGCCTCTTCCCTGGGATCCCCAGGACATGATCTAACTGTCAGTTTGCTTGGCAGCAAAGACACCCCTGTGGAGAAGAAGAAGAAAGGGAAGAGGAAAAATGAGATCCCAGTGAACAGCTTGGATTTGGATCAGGATCTCCTGAGCCCATCTGTACAGAGCCCAGAGGAGTCTGCAGAGTCAGCTGACAGCCAGGTATGTCCAAAGCCCTCAGCTGGCTGCTGCTGGGACAAATCCTGGCTGCCTCTCAGTGGGACCACAACAAGGGCCTCTGGGCACAGGAATCAGAGAGCATGTTCAGCAGTGTGGTCAGCTTCTATGGGCCTGAAGTCTGCTGTTGACCCAGGGTTGAGTGCTCACTGCTGCCCTGGGCCCTGTGTGTCTCAGCCTTGAGTGTCCCTCTGCACCACAGCTCTGGGCAGCTCTCTGCTGGCACAGCACAGGGGGACACGTTGGCCCCCAGCCTGGGGAGCTGCATGCCCTGCATCTCTACAGAGCTCCTGTGCCTCACGTCTTGGGGACTGATGGGGCTCTGTGGGTCAGGATGGAGATCTCAGCACCTCAAGCAGTGCCTGCTCTTCCTACCACCCCCGTCCCACTGGGGCAGGAGAGGGCCTGGAAGGAGTTCTGGCAGCCCTGGGGCTTTCTCTCTGTGGCTCAAGCAAGGAGGAGGTGCTCGGTCTGCCCGTGCCTCCCGTGCTGCCTTTTTTCCTCCTGTGTGCAGAAGCGGCGCTCAGGACGGCAGGTGAAGAGGAGGAAGTACAACGAGGACCTGGATTTCAAGGTTGTTGATGATGATGGCGAGACAATTGCTGTGCTGGGAGCTGGGAGAACCTCTGCACTCTCCGCCTCCACCCTGGCATGGCAGGCAGAGGTAGTGCTGGGTGTGGGACTGGGGGCTGGGAGGTTCTGCCTCATGCAGGGTATCCCAAAATGCTGGTGCTGAGGCTTGAGGAAATGGTGGGTCCCAGCTTAGGGTGATGGAGTGCCTGTCTGGTAGGGCTCAGGCTGACTTTTCAGGAACTGTGAGATGGACAAGAGCTGTGCTGGTCCAACTTTCTACCCCCTGCTTGGAGACTAAGGCCTCTGGAGCATGTCACACAGCTGGACATGTCCTACCCACCTTTGGCTTTGGTTTCTGTAGTTCCTGTCCATGATTATTCTATTATTTTGTCCCTAGTACCTGAGGGCTTTGTAGTTGTCAGGTCATAATTTCCTGCCTGCATTGCTGCTCTCCGCCAGAGTGCAGTGATGCCAGCCTGACCCTTGCCAGCTGAGCTGATCTGCTGGGCAGCATGACAGAGAGCTGGGCAGCATGGCAGGGACCACCTGGTGCCACTGTGGTTTGAGCCTTGCTGTTGTTCTGCCTCTGCCCACTGGTTCAGTCCTGGCTCCTGGTGAGTGCTGGCTGCTCCTTCATGCCTGTCTGTGACTGTGTGTTGGATCCTGCAACTCATTCCATCTCTCTGGTCACTAACAAAGCTTCCAGATATTAATAGCAGTCACTAGTTGTTTTCACGGTGTTTCTGTTACCCTCTCTAGTCCCCTCTTCCCAAGGTTTTGGTGGGTATTAGCTCTGTTGATAAGCCCTGACCTGATGATCCATGCCTGGCCTGGAGCTGTCACACACCCACAGGACATGCTGCTGGTGCTGCTTCAGCTCTGCCTGAGGCTGTGTCCCAGCTGGGCTCCTGGCAGTCATCTCTCCAAGTGAGATTTTCAAAGCAGCAGGTATGAGCTGCCTTTGGCATGTGTCCGTGCTCCCACCCTGTTCTCCTCTCAGTCCTGAGCTTCCACCTCAGTTTGTTCTGTTCCAGATGGGTCATGGAGGCTGATGTCCAAAGCAGCCAGGCTGGGTGGTTGCTCTGAGGCTGGCCAGCCTGCCCAGCTGGGCTGCTCCCAGGGTCAGAGCTGACAGGCAGGGCAGGATGTGAGTGCTGTGACCTCAGGGCTGCTTTCTCCATGGCCTGGACTTGCAGCTTTCCCCCTGCATCCTGGACACAGTCCTAAACAGCTCTTTGGGCAGTGCAGAGTTCCTCCAGCAGCCTTCAGGCAGCCAGCAACAAGCCACGGAGCAGTGGCAGGCTGTGTAAGGGCTGTGAATCAGCGTGGCAGCTCCCAGCACCAGGGCACTGTGCTGCTGGGCTGGCCGTGTCACAGCAGCCCCTGTGGGAGCGGCAGCAGAGCCCAGCAGGGTGCCTGGCCATGGGGGAGCAGGCACTGCACAGTGACTGTGGCAGGAGCACTTCTGCGTCTTCCCTTCTGCTGTCTTAACCCAGTGTAGGCAGAGTTCCCCAAACAGGGCAGAAATCCTGCTCTGGGCCTCAGATGGCAGCCAAAGGGCCCAGGCAGACCTGCTGTTCGCTGCTCACTGTGTTATGATGCTGAGTCCAACATCCTGCCCTGCACTCAGGGACAGTGCTAAGGCAGCAGTCACGTCTAGGCTGGGGATGGGAGGGTTTGCTGTACCCTGGGCATGGTCTTGGCTTTCTCAGGCACTTTGTCTTGGTTTGAGAGACAGGTGTCTGCTAGGGAAAGCAGGGCCCTCCCTTGAAATGGAAAAAGTAAACCCCTTCCCTCTGAATTAGTGTAATTTTGAAATCAAGGGGCTCTCAGGCAGAGATATGGGGATAGGAATACCAGCTCTTCACCAGTCTGTGCCACAAGGCGAACCGAACAGCAGCACGATGGCGTTAGCAGCGGGCAGAGCAGGAGCGGTGCCGGCGCTCCCGCCGCGGGCGCTCTGCCCTCGCTGCAGATCCCGGCGCGGCCGCAGGGGGCGCTGTGGCTCCGCCGGGCGGGGGGCGCCGATCCCCGCACGGCCGCAGGGGGCGCTGTGGGGCGGGGCAGGCGGCGGGGCCCGGGCGGGAAGGGATGGAGCAGAGCGGCTCTGCTCGCCAGCCTGTCAGGAAGGGATGAGGAGAGCAGCTCTGCTCGCCAGCCCGTCGGGAAGGGATGAGGAGAGCAGCTCTGCTCACCAGCCCGTTGGGAAGGGATGGAGCAGAGCGGCTCTGCTCGCCAGCCCGTTGGGAAGGGATGGAGCAGAGCAGCTCTGCTCGCCAGCCTGTCAGGAAGGGATGGAGCAGAGCAGCTCTGCTCGCCAGCCCGTCGGGAAGGGATAAGCAGAGCAGCTCTGCTCGCCAGCCCGGGCAGGAAGGGATGAGGAGAGCAGCTCTGCTCGCCAGCCCGGGCAGGAAGGGATGAGGAGAGCAGCTCTGCTCGCCAGCCCGGGCAGGAAGGGATGAGGAGAGCAGCTCTGCTCGCCAGCCCGTTGGGAAGGGATGGAGCAGAGCGGCTCTGCTCGCCAGCCCGTCAGGAAGGGATGGAGCGAGCGGCTCTGCTCGCCAGCCCGTTGGGAAGGGATGGAGCAGAGCAGCTCTGCTCGCCAGCCCGTCAGGAAGGGATGGAGCAGAGCGGCTCTGCTCGCCAGCCCGTCAGGAAGGGATGGAGCAGAGCGGCTCTGCTCGCCAGCCCGGGCAGGAAGGGATAAGCAGAGCAGCTCTGCTCGCCAGCCCGGGCAGGAAGGGATGAGGAGAGCAGCTCTGCTCGCCAGCCCGGGCCGGCTCGGCCGCCGCTCCAGCACACGCTGCAAACAGCACACTGACGTGGCAGCGTGGCCTGGCACGGCCGGCTGCGGCTCCAGCAGCAGCAGCAGAGGCAGCTCCTGGTGTTGGGATGGCAGCAGTAGCGGTGAGCCCCCTCTGGAGAGGGATCTTATGGTGTGGAGAGAAAAACTCCCCAAAATCAGAAGAGTTTCACCTATCCCATCTCAAGGACCTAACCATCAGTGTTTCTTAGCATGTCAATGGGAAAAATTCCATAGGTAAAGAGGAAAAGGAAAAAACTGATCCCAAACACACTTTCAGATGAGTGGTGTGGGATGCGCTGTCTGTCTGTCCTTCTCCAGCCTGCCCCATGCCTTTCTTTGAGAGACTTTCTAGTCTGCAAAGTAACACCTCAGGATTGCTTTGACTTGGTCCATATTCAAGGGGATGAACAGAGTCCTTCTGTTTTCTGCTCTGCACTTTGCTCCTCCTTCTGCTCTACTATCTTCCAGCCAAAGCAGAACTAGTATTTCTGATGCTCAAGCAGACTCTGTGTTTTTGATGTCTGTCATCTCTCCTGAATCTTCTGTGTGTGCCTCCTCTGTAGCACAGACAGGCAGAAGCCTGGCTCTCTTGCCTCTTGGCATTTGGTGGGGCTGGTCCTGGCGCAGCTGCAGCCAGGAGAGCCTCCACCTCTCCCGAGCTGGCAGCAGGACAGCATTAGGGCCACCTGCAGCAAAGCCTGTGTCAGCAAGGGGGGCTGTGCTGGGAGCCCCTGGCTGCCAGCAGAGGCTATCTGTGGGTGAGTCTCTGGAGAGAGTAAAAGCCTGCAGAGGGAGGGAGGCAGCACTTGGAGCCTGCCAGGAAGAGCTGCGTTGGAGAGTGGCTGGGTGAGATGCTGCTGCCCATGTCCTGTGGCCATGAGCAGATGACAACGTGTGGATGACATGTGGCAGGGCCTGACAGACACACTGCCTGCTCTCCTGAAGCCCTTGGGGCAATACAGCACTATGGGGCTGTACAGCTGCCAAGGCATGGCCAGAATGTGCTATGGAGAGTGCCTTGGAGCAGGAATGTGCACATTTTGGCACATCTCTTTCCTTGAGTCCATGGGCAGAAGTGCCCAAGCTCCCTCCTCTTTTCTGGGAGACTTCCCACCCTCTCTGGCTGCCCTGGTGTAGCTGGAAGCACCCACACAGCAAACCCCACAGGGCCTGGCTGAGCTGAAGAGGACAGGCTATGAGTGTAGCTGGGCTGGCAGCACCTGCACCCTTGGACCCAGCAGGGGCTCCCCAAGCACAGCTCTCCCAGTTCCCAGTGCCAGCTCTGTCTGCCTGGCTGGGAGAGAAGCAAGCAGCTGTTCTGTGCTGGGAGAGTGCCAGGAGCACATGATAAGCCAGAAAAACAGAGCTCACTTTTCCTGTCCCCAGGAGCCTCCTGAGGATGATGCCAATATCATTGAGAAGATTCTTGCCTCCAGGATGGTGCAGAAGGAGGTGAGTGGCAAAGATGTCAGTGGGGCTAGAAGTCCCTGAGCAGAGGAGGGATGGGACGGGCTGCCCTGTGCAGCAGAGACATGAGATTGCAGTTGGTGCGCTTGCTCCTGTGGTGGGGGGCTGGGATATGCCCAGACTGGCACCTTTCTGAGCTGTGGATCAGTGTGGTGCCTCTCTTGTCCTGGGCACCAGAAAGCCTCTGGAGAGGAGTCAGGCCTGGGCTGATACCCAGAAGGTGTTGGAGTCCCCCATGCTCACGAGTGGTCTCATCTTCCCCAGTGCTACTGCATCTCTGGAGCAGCAGCACAATGAGTGCCTGGCTGTCCTCACCACCCCTGGGGCTCAGTCCCTGGAGCCTGTGGCCAGGCAAGGGATGGCTGAGCATGCCCTCCCCCAGCTTCTGCACGGCCTGTCTGTCTCTGACTCTCCTTCCCTTGGTTTCAGGCTCATCCTGGAGGCCTGGCATTTGAGACAGAGGAGTTCTACGTCAAGTACAGGAACTTGTACGTGCAGTGTTGTGGTGCTTTTTTTCTGTGGGCCCTGTGCATGCAAGGAGCAAGGACTGTGTGCTCCCACCTCCATCTCATTCCCTAGCAGCCCCAGCACCCCTGTTTTCTTGCTCCTGTCCTCCTGAGCCAGCTATGGTGGTGGGAGGCAGGGAAGCTGCTGCAGCTTCAGTGCTTGGTGTTGGTCTGGTCCTGGGGCATGGCTTTCCCCAGTTTGGGGCAGCAGAGGCATAGGCATGGGCTGAGTGCTCTCTGGATGCTGGGAGATCCGTGCTGCTCTCTGTGGTGCGTGGGTTTTGGACCAAAGGCCCCTTGGTCTTGTTGTTGAATTTTATTCCCCCTGCAGCTCGTACCTGCACTGTAAATGGGCTACACTGGAGGAGCTGGAGAAGGACCCCAGGATCTCACAGAAGATAAAGCGCTTCCGGAACAAGCAGGCTCAGATGAAACATATTTTTACAGAGGTGAGAGTGGAGCACAGTGAGCAGTGGTGACCCTCACCACTGATCCTGAGCCCAGTGCCATGGCTGAGCAGGCCAGGAGCTGCCCCTGACACCTTGCTGCCGAGACCAATCCATCTCCAGGGCCAAAGCCACCAGGGCTGGAGCTGAGGAACATCTCTGGTGTCACGGCTGGAATTATGAGCAGGGTGACAAGTGTCACTTGCCGGGCACTGTCATCTCTGGAGGAGTTGCTTGGTGGGAGGGAGGGCAGCATGTAGGACTGTAGGTGCTTCTGTGGTGGAACAGAGATGCTGTAGGAGAGAGGGAACTATAAATATCTGGGCTTAGGGCAGCTCCTGCCTGCTCTGCTCTATAAGCAGATTAGTCTTGCTTAGTATGAAAGGCATTCTATAATTTATCTTGCTGCTCCAGAGATAGTTGTTGGATCTCCTCAAACTGCCCCTTACAAATGTAAATCAGGCCAGTAGGCTATGAAAATTTCTCCATTGTAGCTGGAAAGCCGGGGGTGTGTGTCAAATTTCTCAGTCACGAGACTATTTGGGATCTTTCTCAGGATGCAAAAAAAACCCATGTGTTGGAACATTCTGTACTACTGACAGTTCAGCAAGGAGCACATGCTCTTTTCCTATAACTTAACTGGGGCTTGGGGAGTTGTGAGCATAGGAGCCTGATTTTTCTCCTTCCCAAGCCCTAGGCTTGTCTCTCCAAGGACTATGCTGGGTGGGGCAGGAGGGAAGCAGAGACAGAGACCAAGGTGTCACCCTTCCAGCCATGGGGTTCATTGGGTGCTATGCACACAGCTCTGGCTGCTGCACATCAGCTGGAGCAGACAGCTGAGGACTTGTACCTTGGGGCCAGATAGGCTGGAGAGGACATTCCTGCCTCCCAGCAAGGGCAGCACAGAGCATGTGACTGCTCTAAAGAAAGAGCTCTGCCTTCTGCTGGGCTCCTGTGTCCTCCCTGCCCAGAGACAGATGTCTGTACCTGTGTCCAGGGCACTTGGTCTGTTGCACACATCCTGGGGACAGATATCCTGCAGCTGTTTACTTGTGCCCATCTGCTTAACCCTGAAATCACCTTGAACTTACCTCCTGCTTTACTGTTTGCCATTACAGCCTGATGAGGATTTGTTCAACCCGGACTATGTGGAGGTAGACCGAATTCTGGAGGTGGCTCACACAAAAGACCCTGACACTGGAGAGGTGAGAGGCTGCCTCTCTTGCTTGCCCCATGGAGGGAAGGAGGGAGACTTTGCAGGAAGCTGGGCACCCTGAGCTCTCCCAGCCTTCCCTTGCACAGCTTTTGCTGTCCCCGAGGACCTTTGGCACAGGATGGATGGAGGGCTGCTGACCCTCCCTGTCTCTGAGCCTGTCTCTCTCTTTGTGTTGCAGGAGGTCACTCATTACTTGGTGAAGTGGTGCTCACTGCCCTATGAGGAGAGCACCTGGGAGCTGGAGGAGGATGTTGACCCAGGGAAGATTAAAGAGTTTGAAGCCCTCCAAATCCCTCCAGAAATCAAGCACATGGTAACGTACCCTGAGGTAACGTTGAGCTCGCTGCCCTGGGCGCAGGGACTGGCTGTGCTTGCCACAGTCCAGCAGTGCTGACCTTGTCCCTGGTGCTGCAGTGCAAGCCCTGTATCCCCCCCTCCAGAGGTCTGAGGGGGGGTTCCAGAGGCCAAGCCCTTGCTGTGACTCAGCTGTCAGTGACTGCTTTGAAGTGTTGTCCCTGATGTGCAGCCCCAGCATCGGGCTCTGGCCTCCCTGGGCATTGGCATCTCCCATGCACCTTGCTCCCCCTGTCCTCTAGGAGCGCCCAGCATCTGAGTCCTGGCAGAAGCTGGAGAAGTCCCGGGAGTACAAGAACAGCAACCAGCTGCGGGAGTACCAGCTGGAGGGAATGAACTGGCTGCTCTTTAACTGGTATAACAGGTGAGGAGGGGCTGGAGCCCAGTGCTGCCACGAGCAGTCCTGCTGGCAGCAGGCCCTGTGTGTGCTGTTGGAACAGTGAAGCTGGGGAGCAGAGCAGGCAAAACAGCTGACAGAGGAGCCACTGAGTCCTTCAAGTGCTGGAGCTGGCAGGCAGCTGCCAGAAGCAGTGGATTTTCTTTAGCTTTGCTACTGAGTCTTTAGGAATGTTTATCCCTAGTAAATGCTGATGAGTCTTGGAGATAATAGGACTTAGCTATGGTTCTAAGATACACATTTTTGTTATTGGCCAGGCTATTGGTGACCCATTGTGTGGCAAGCAGGTGAGAATATGCATGTTCTCAGCTGCAGCAGGCCATCAGATGCATCTTTCTCTGATTCATGTGTACCTGAAAACCAGCATGTTTCATGCTGATTTTGAATCCATGATCTTACAAGAAGTTGTTTGGCTTACCTAGACAGATTTGGGCCACTGTACCAAAGTCCCCCCATGCTCCATGCTGCAGGGTCAGAGAAGTGTGGGCAGAGCTGGTGTGCCTGACATCCCATCAGAGAGTTGGTGACAGAGTGGTTTCTGCCGCCAAGAGCCACGTTGACCTGACCCTGTCCATCTCTGCAGGAAGAACTGCATCCTGGCTGACGAGATGGGGTTGGGGAAGACAATCCAGTCAATCACCTTCCTCTCAGAGATATTCCTGATGGGCATCCATGGCCCCTTCCTCATCATTGCCCCTCTCTCCACCATTACCAACTGGGAGAGGGAGTTCCGCACGTGGACGGAGATGAACGCCATCGTGTACCACGGCAGCCAGATCAGCCGCCAGATGATCCAGCAGTACGAGATGGTCTACAGGGACACACAGGTGACTGACACACAGCCCTTCCAGGGTGCATCCCCCAGCCCTGGCTTCCTTTACTTGGGAAGCACTGAGCTGCCTGTGGAGCTTGTTCATGTGGAGAGGGAAAGGTGATCTTTACAGGCTCATTTGCTGGCGTGGGCTCAGGTTGCACTGTGTATGAGTCAACAGGCATAACTCATGCAGAATGGGGAGGGTGCAGCATAGCCCTGGATCTTGTCCAGCCTATGTGCCTCCCCTGGGGCAGTGTCTGGTTTGGAGATACAAAGCCTGCAGCCATCAAGGAGGTTTGCAGAAACCTGCCCAGTGCTTAAGAGAGATTATTCTGGGGGAATTCCAGCTCAGAATCAGATGCTCACACTAATACTGTCAGACAGGAGGTGCTGCCACCCTGGAGCCATCTCAAACTCTGATTTCTGTTTTCCTAGGGTAACCCTCTCCCTGGGATCTTCAAGTTCCAGGTGGTTATCACCACCTTTGAGATGATCCTTGCTGACTGCCCGGAGCTGAAGAAGATCCAGTGGCGCTGTGTGGTCATTGACGAGGCACATCGCCTGAAGAACAGGAACTGCAAACTCCTGGAGGGGCTGAAGCTCATGGCCCTGGTGAGCATGTCCTGCCTGGGTTCACCTGGGAGCAGGGTGGGCTGGAGATGGCCATGCTGAGCAGCCAGAGGCCACTGTCAGTGGCTCAGGCCCTGGGTCAGGCTGGAGGGAAACTATCTACGGGGCCCCTTGATGGACGGGGCACTGGTGCCCTGCAGCCCTCACAAAATTCTTTTTGCCAGAGTGGAATATTGACTCCCCTGGGGAGTTAATCTTCCCACCTGGGGGTGCTCCCTGTCAGAGCTCTGCCCAGCCTTGCAGCACAGTGTAAAGCTGCTGCAGCACATGGGGACAGTTTTTGGCCAGCCCTGCACAGCACCCCTGGCCATGGTGTGCTTTGTGCCCTACACTGGGCAGGGCTGTGGTGTTTGAACTGGTTTCTTACTGCTGTACAAACATGGGAGCAGTCCATGCCAGGGGTGGATTAGCAAAGGGATCAGTGAGCTGCTCTGAGAAGTTATTTGGATGTCCAGCCCTGGGAAGGCAGTGCTGCTGTTAGCTGGACCAAGGTCCAAACAGGCCTTTTGGATCTTCCAGCAGTACCCAGCTTCTCTCACACTCACCTGTAGCTGGGCTAATCCTCTGAAAATAATTAGTCTTGTGACACCCACAAGTTCCAAAAGACCCTGTTGTTTCCCCTGACTTTGTGTCTTGTGCAGCACCCTGCTGGGTTGTGAGCTTGGGTCAAAGCAGGGTTGCTACTGGTCCCCCTTCTAAACCATCACCTTCCTTTACACAAGTCCTATGGGAGTCTTCTACCTTACAGTTACCCTTCTTTCCTAGCTGGCCACACCTGAGGACATTTCCTGCACTGGACTGGGCAGGAGGATTAGCCTGACTAGTGAGCTCAAGGCTCTGGCAGTGCTGAGACAGAGGAGCTGGTGCACTCAGGACCACCTGGTGGTGCCTGAAGCCCAAGCCCATGTTGTGAGACATGGGAGGAAGAGCATTCTCCTTGAGGGATCATCTGGTCCTCACACCCCCAGGTCTTGGGGGTTGTTTGGACCCCATCTCCTTTTACTCTACATGTACCTCCATGGTGAAGCTCTAAGAAAAACTCCCCCTTATTCCCAGTGCACAGTCATACCTACCCTGCTGATTTTGGAGCACCCTGCTGAGACTGGCCTTAGCAGCAGGTCACTGCTGCCCCTTGGTGACCCATGGCTCTGGGCTGTGTTCCCTCCTGCTCTGTCAGGGCCCTGAAGACAGACATCCTGCCCCCAGCTGCACAGAAGTTCAGGCTCTGGCACTGTCCCTGTCCAGCACCAGCACGGCCCTTCCTGAGGGCCTTGTGCCATGCCAGGGCTGAAGGCTGTGAGCAAGTGTGAGGTCTTGGGTTTGGCTGTAGCTGTACAGAGGTGGACTGGCACATGTGCATGGGAGCCTCCTGGGGGCCACAAGACAGTGTTGTGTGGCAATGGCTTGGTCAGGGCTGTCACCATGGCCAGGGAAGCCTCTCAGGGTGTGTGTGTGCTCCCAGGCTGCCCAGAGTGCATCTTAGGCTGGAAGACAGGAAGCATTGTGCTCTTGGGACACCTTTAACCCCAGCTAATGGGGTTGAGCCATCAACCTGTTTTCTATGTGTTCCCAGGAGCACAAGGTGCTGCTGACGGGGACCCCCCTGCAGAACTCGGTAGAGGAGCTCTTCAGCCTCCTAAATTTTCTGGAACCACAGCAGTTCCCTTCAGAGACAGCCTTCCTGGAAGAGTTTGGAGACCTGAAGACAGAGGAGCAGGTACCTGGAAAAATTATACTAGTGACTTAGCACAGGCCACTGGGACACCTGGTGACCAAACCAGGCATGCTTTCAGACATGTGCTTCATGAAAGTGAAGTGTACCAGGAGAAACAAAGTTGTGACAGCCCCCAGTGCTGTTCTGGGGAGAGGAGACCTTGCCCTACCAAGTGGTCTGGTCCCAACTGACTCCCTGCTGCCCTTGGATATCTGGGTAAAACAGCTCACCTGCCTCTCCCACCTGGTCTGTCCCTGAGACCAACAAGAGTGCAGGGGGAATGGGGAGCTCAGTAAGTCCATGTGTCAGTCACCCTTGTCAGGTTCCCCTGGAGAGTCTTCCTCTATAGTTTTCCTTGAGTGTGGGTTATGGGAAGCTGCTTCATTGTCTGGGCTGTAACACTGCCTTTTGAATGTGGAAATTGCACAAAGGTTGCCATTCTGTGGGAGCAGGCACTGGCACATGAAGTAACCACTATCTCAGCTGCCATCCAACTCTCAGCTCTCCTCCTGCATCAGACACCTAAGGCAGCAGAGTGGAGTTCATAGCCTGAGACTGGTCAGGCCTGCCCCAAGGCTCCCAGCCCCTGAAGTTGTCCTGGCTGGCTGCTGAGCAGCTGCTCCAGAGTCCCCTGTAGTGGGTTTGCAGTGTGGGGAGGCTCCAGTCTTGCAGACCCCTCTCTGGGCCATGTGCTTGCCGTGCAGGGAGGGCAGTGAGTGTCCACACTTGCTCTGCAGGTGAAGAAGCTGCAGTCCATCCTGAAGCCCATGATGCTGCGACGGCTGAAGGATGATGTAGAGAAGAACCTGGCACCCAAGCAGGAGACCATCATTGAGGTGGAGCTGACCAATATCCAAAAGAAATACTACCGGGCCATCTTGGAGAAGAATTTCTCCTTCCTTTCCAAGGGTGCCAACCAGCACAACATGCCCAACCTCATCAATACCATGATGGAGCTGCGCAAGTGCTGCAACCACCCGTACCTCATCAATGGTGAGGGCTGAGCACAGGGCTTGTGTGGGGGGACCCTGCAACATTTACTGCTCACTCCCAACACGGCTTGTCCAGCTGGGAAGCCAGCTCAGGCCCTGTGCCATCTGCTGATGGTGTGGCAGTGCTCTGTTCTGTTGCCTTCCCATGCAGCTCAGCTCCCTCCAAGGGCTGCTTGCTGATGGGCACCTCAGGGTCTCCTGAGACTCGCTGTGTGTGGGGGTGTTCTGATACAGGACCAACATCCCAACCTGACTTGTTCTGCCAAGAGCTGATGTGAGCCCTTGAAGTTTAGTCACAGGAGTGGAGGGTCTGCATGAGGTCTCTAGCCAGCTTCCCTAGCTCTGACTGCATGGGTTCTGTTGCTCATGTGGTCCCTTGCTGCTACCCTGGGCAGCTGCACTGCCAGCCTTGCCAAGAACTCACATCCTTTTTCACCTGGCAGGAGCAGAAGAGAAGATCCTTGAAGACTTCCGTAAAGCCCACTGCCCAGAGGCACCAGACTTCCAGCTGCAGGCGATGATCCAGGCAGCTGGGAAGCTGGTGCTCATTGATAAGCTGCTCCCCAAGCTGATTGCTGGTGGGCACAAGGTGCTCATCTTCTCACAGATGGTGCGCTGCCTCGACATCCTGGAAGACTATCTCATCCAGAGACGGTTAGTACAGGCTCCAGCATTTACCAGGGCTCCTCCACAGTGCCTCCATGCCCTGCACACAGAGTGGCAAGAACATGGGGTGGGGATTTGGCCATTCCATGCCCACGTACCGATGGATCTGAGTTACCATCTACTGCTGGTGGCTGTGAAGACCCCAGAGCTAAGCACCTCAAGCCTTTCATTCTGTGTAGTCTAGGGCTAGTCCTCAGAGTGACCAGGTGGAAGTAGATCTTCCCTTGGTCCTGGTTCCCACGAGTCCGACATCCATGCATCATGCATGGGTTGTGTTGATTTTGTCATCATAAGAGGCACAACTTTTGGGAACGACCACAGTGCACACAGGCTGCTGGGGCCTGGCCTTCACCTGGGCACAGGTCCTGCCAGTAAGTCCTGTCTGGTGTGCCCACAGCCTGGGAAGGAGCAGAAAGGGATTTGACAGCCACAGGCCGTGGCTCTGCTCTAACCTCTCCCCTGCTGGGCAGGTACACCTACGAGCGCATCGACGGGCGGGTGCGCGGCAACCTGCGGCAGGCCGCCATCGACCGCTTCTGCAAGCCCGACTCGGACCGCTTCGTGTTCCTGCTGTGCACGCGCGCCGGCGGGCTGGGCATCAACCTGACCGCTGCCGACACCTGCATCATCTTCGACTCCGACTGGAACCCCCAGAATGACCTGCAGGTGATGGGCCGTCCTGAGGCACAGCTCCTGACACGTGTGCCGGGAGGGAGAGCAGGGCAGTAATACCAGCTGTACTGGGCACGAGGTGCCGTGCCGGGACAGCTGGCAGGAGTGTGGGCAGAGGGAACAGGACACGGGGGTAGATCACAGTGTGGCTCTGAAAGCACAGATGGGCCACAGAGCAGGCAACACTGGGTCCATAACTGGCTTTGGAGCGGGGGAGGTGTTGTGTGCCACGTCTGCAGTGAGCCAAGGCTCCAGCCTGAGCCCTGTGTCTTTGTCTGGGGGTGCTGGGATCTCCCATTCCTGCTCCACAGCTGTGCAGGCTGTGCCAGAGCCCTGCTGGGTCAGCCACAGCGGGGAGTGAGGGTGCTGTGCTGGGTGGGAGGTGGCTGTGGGTCAGGTGGGTGAGTGTAGATGCTGGTGCAGAGTGCCACAGGCCACATGGCCCTCACCCAGCTGGGCTCCCTGCTCTGACACTGTGCCTGCACTGACAGGCTCAGGCTCGCTGCCACCGGATCGGGCAGAGCAAGGCGGTGAAGGTCTATCGCCTCATCACCAGGAACTCCTACGAGCGCGAGATGTTCGACAAGGCCAGCCTGAAGCTGGGCCTGGATAAAGCTGTGCTGCAGGACATCAACCGCAAGGGCAGCACCAATGGGGTACGTTGGCTGCTGGAGCGGGCCAGGTGGGAGCCTCTGCACATCCCTCCTCCTCCCCCTGCAAGTCACTGCCAGGTCAGAGCAGGGACTGGGCAGGCTTCGGGGAGGGAGAGCCCAGCCCCACTCACTCGCACTGCTGCTCTTTGGCCTGCCAGGCTGTTCCTGCACTGCCGTGGGGATAGGGGACATGTGATGCTGTGTCCGGGGTGGCACGGACTGAACAGTCCTTGACAGTCCCTCAGGAAGAGTTTTGAAGTGACCTCTTTGCTTTAATAGCAGCAAGTGTGGGTTGGCTTGGGGCCCTTTCTCCTGGAGCAGAGGGAGGAGCCTTCTCCTGTTGTGCAGTGGTTGTGGCTGCTGGCCAGGCTGGTGATGCCCCTGTGCTTTGGGCAGGTGCAGCAGCTCTCCAAGGTGGAGGTGGAGGACCTGCTGCGGAAGGGCGCCTACGGCGCACTCATGGACGAGGAGGACGAGGGGTCCAAGTTCTGTGAGGAAGATATTGATCAGATCCTCCAGCGCAGGACACAGACCATCACCATCCAGTCTGAAGGGAAGGGCTCCACCTTTGCAAAGGTGTGCTGTACTCCCTTGGGAGGGAAGGGGGATTTCCTTTGGGGGTCGAGGAAGGGGAACATTCAGGGCAGTAGTGACTGGCCAACCTCCTGCCTGTGTGTGGACACATGTCCACATGGAGGCCAAGCTCTCCTATCCCCCTGTGCTCAGGAGTGACAGCACTCACTGTCACTGTGCTGGGCTGCTGCAGCTGGTGTGGTCTCCTGTCTCTGGTGGTCAGCAGAGGATTGAGGAGGAGCCACCAGCCTGGTGGGTGATGGAAGACTGCCTAGAAGGGTTCAGCCATGAGGTCTGGCTCTGCATAGGGACCCCAGCATGGTGGCAGGACCCATCTGCTGGGCTGCATGGTGCTCAAAGCCAGGTGCTGCTGTGCCATGGAAGCTGGGTGCTGTGGGGCCTGACAAAACCCCCAGGTAGAGCCTGAGGAGCCAGCTCTGTGCTGTGCTCTGGCTGGGGCCACTAAGGGCCATCTGTCCCTCCTCCTCTTGCACAACCCAGGCTCCATTTACAGTGAGTCAGGCATTACTGTAGAACAGAGGGGTTCAGCTCCCTTAGACAAAAAAAGAACCCTCTGGCATGTATCAGCTTAGGGTGTAACATCCCACAGCAGCAAGGCCATGCACTCAGACAGGCGTGTGGGCCATCTCTGTATGGGAGAAGGCACACCTGGATGGTGGGTTGCACCCTATTCACTCCTCTTCTTTCTTTCCTAGGCCAGCTTTGTAGCATCAGGAAACAGAACTGACATTTCCTTAGATGACCCCAACTTCTGGCAGAAGTGGGCCAAGATAGCAGAGCTCGATACAGATGCCAAGAATGAAAAGGTAGGATGCAGTCTGTGACCCATGTGCCCTACAGCTGATCTGACACCATGTGGCCTGGGGTCCAAGTGAGAGCTGCATGCTTCCTCTGGGCTTCTGAAGAGGTTTGTGTTGGGCATCAGGAATTACTGCAAGGGAAGACTGACCCATGAATGCTGGCTAAAGCCCTGATTTATTTAGCCACATGTTGATTTGTGTCTCCCTGATCTATCAGGGTACTCAGTCTGTATTCCCAGCTACTCCCAACAATCCCACTCTCTGCTTGAGAGCATTGTCCAACTGCCTCTGGAGCTCTGGCAGCCTTGGGGCTGTACCCCTTCCCTGGGGAGCCTGTTCAGTGCCTGACTGGCCTCTGGGGGAAGAACCTTTTCCTGATGCAGCTCCAGTCATTCTCATGGGTCCTGTCCCTGGTCACAGAGAGCAAGAGCAGAGGTTGGAGCTGCCCCTCATGAGGGCAGACTGGTGCCTCTGCCTGTCAGGAGGCAGGATGCACAGGGTGCTGCCATGACTCCAGTGCAGCCCCAGGGCTGCCATAATTCCAGCTAAGGCAGCAGTGCTATACAAGATGGCTGTAGACAGCAGGAGGGAGGCCCTGCAGCTCTGCAGAGCTCACTACTTAAGCTGGAGCAGTGGGAGAGAGAGAGAGAGAGAGTGTGTGTGTTTGTGTGTGTGTGTGTGTGTGTGTGTGTGTGTATCCTGTGTGCCTGAAATCCAGGCAGATTTACATGGCAATAATTCATTCAATGGTGTGGGGTAAGGAGAGGGGGCAGGTGCATCCTATTTAATTTCACATTGCTCACTCCTGCACCTTCTTGGAAGCTGCCTTTCCTGTTCCAGTCCACCTGTCCCCCTGACACAGAGATTACACTGCCTTCAGCTCGGCACAGCACTTGGCATGAGGGCCAGGAGTGACTCAGAGCTGAGTCAGCTGCTGGCAGTCAGCAGTTTGGACACAGAGGGGCTGATTTTCAGCCAGTCATCTGTCAGGCTGTTTTGTGCTGGCCGGGAGTTGTCACTTGTGCAGGCAGAGCTGCACATATGTAACTTGAAGCAGGTATCTGTGGGAAGGTGATGGTCAGGCACAGGGTTGGCAAGCCAGGAGGCAGAGGCTGAGCAGAGCCTGGGTGACAGGGGCCAGAGGAGCACAGGTAAGTGTAGCTGTTTTTAAGGTTGGAGCTTTCCAACCTCAGGCCCAGCAGCTCCAAGTCCGGATTTCTCTGGACTCTGGCTGTTGGGCTTACAACTACCCACTAGCGAAGTACAGAAAGGTTGAGACTGAGTAGCACTGGTTCCGGAGATAACTTTATTTCCCCAAAGGGAGAAAACAGTCTACTTACATCAGATAACAAAGGGCTTTTTATAGGTTTACAGAGGATTGAATTTTCTACCAATAAAAACTACAGCTTTTAAACTAACCAATTATCTTAAAATTGTAAGTAAAAAAGGACCAATAACTTGTTGGCTTTAAGAGCCAATAGAAATCCAGAAAGATAACAGAGTTCTCGATAAGGAGGAGGGGGTCTGGTTGCCAGGCATTCAGTAACTATGGGATGGCATTCCATGGATAAATTTTAGGGGGAGTAACATTTTCTACAGGTAAGTGTTTGTGCTTCACCTGGGAGCACTGTCTGCTCTCTGTGTCCCAGGAGAGCCTGGTCATCGACAGGCCGCGCGTGCGGAAGCAGACCAAGCACTACAACTCCTTCGAGGAGGACGAGCTGATGGAGTTCTCCGAGCTGGACAGCGACTCGGACGAGCGGCCCACGCGCTCGCGCCGCTTCAGCGAGAAGACGCGGCGCTACCTGCGGGCAGAGTGCTTCCGTGTGGAGAAGAACCTGCTCATCTTCGGGTGAGTCTCACCCGCGAGAGCACAGCCACAGCCCGCGTGGGCCACCGGCTGCGCCAGCCACGCCCTGCCTGTCCTGCTTGCTGTGTCTCCTTCCAGCACTCACCTCCCTGGTGGAGCCTGGCTTCTAAGCAATGGTTTGGGATGGAAGAAGAGTTAGGAGGACAAAGCATGAGCTGGCAGCCGGCACTTCCAGAGTCTGCTCCTGCCTCTGCTCTGTTCAGTCCTGCAAACCTTTCTCCCTCTTTGCTCCTGTAGTGTGGGCAAAACATCCCTGCCTAGGGGATCTGGCAGGGCTGTGCCCCCAGAGGAGCTCCTGGGGAGAGGTGGCAGCAAGGTCTCTAGTTGCACGGGAGTGTTTAGTCTGTGTTCCTGCTGTTTCAGCTGGGGGCGCTGGAAGGATATCCTGACCCACGGGCGGTTCAAGTGGCACCTGAACGAGAAGGACATGGAGATGATTTGCCGGGCCTTGCTGGTGTACTGCGTCAAGCACTACAAGGGGGATGAGAAGATCAAGAGTTTTATCTGGGACCTCATCACACCAACAAAGGATGGCCAGAATCAGGCTCTGCAGAATCACTCAGGTATTGCGTGTTCTCTCTGCCATTGCATCTGTACCCATGGCCCTGTGCCAGCCTGTGGCACTGAGGCTGCAGAATTCACAGCAGAGCTGATGGAAGCACTCTGCAAGAGTTTGTGCTTCAGCACTGCAATTCTCTTCACAGAGAAAGGGGCTTCCATGAAGCTGACCTCCCATTGACCCTCAGAGCCAGCAGCAGAGGCTGGCTGAGTGAGGGAGGCTGTTTTCTGGCATTCAGTGCAGAGAGAGCCTTGTGGTGGGAGCAGAGGTACTACTGTGTCTTCTCTAGCCTGTGAACACTGTCGAGGTTCCCCTGTGCAAGGAGGTGCTGGGCAGTGAGCTTGTGAGCACCTTATGAACATGTTGGGTGTCATAGGGATGAGAGTGCTGATTTCACTCAGGGCATGGACATGCCTCAGGCTGCTGCTCAGGGCCTCCCAGGGCACAGCATGGACGTGGTACAGGACCCTGCCTGTGCCTCTGGGCAACACGGGCAGCTGCACCAGGGAAAGCTGGAGGTGCATTTGGGCATCCATCTCACACCAAGGCTGTGAGTTTGATCCCCATATGCACCATTCACTTAAGAGTTGGACTCAGTGATCCTTGTGGGTCCCTTCCAACGCAGAATATTCTGTGATTTTGTGATTTCCAGCTTTTCTTTCCCCTTGTCGTGGTGCTTGTCTCCGACTTACTGGTCTGCAGTGCCTGCCCTGATGGGTGGAGGGGCAGTGCTGGTTTGTCCTGAGATTTATTCAGTGCATAGTGCTCCCCAGGTGATGCTGCCTTCTCTCACTCTGTGTAGCAGGACCCTTGTCCTAGGCCTGGCTATGCCCTCTCTACCCAGAGGCAGTGTGTCTGTGGTTCATGTGTCACATGTCAGATCTGTAATTGCATCTGTTAGCTAGAGGTGTCTGTGTTCTGTTTTGTAGAAGTTCCCAGTGTATCCTCAGCTTCAGACAGGTCACCCAAAGGCTTCCCAGCACTGCTCTGCCTCTGCCACTAGCTCTGCCTCTGATGGACACTGCAGATTGGCCTCCCCACCTGCAGTACAGTGGCTGCTCTCCAGGCTCCTCTGGGGCCTAGGCAGTCTTAGAGCCTACCCTGTGAATGAGGCAGCCATTGAGGGGCCTTTGTCTTCATCTGTGAGCCCAGTGTGGCTGCTAGCTCCCTGGATCTGGGCTTGTGGCCTGGGACATGTGGTCACTGCCTGTAGTGCCAAAGGACTGTGGCTGACCTTGCAGCACAGTGCCTGCATCCTGTGGCTCTCACGTGAGTGGGGCTGGGGGAGGCCACAGTGTCCCTCAGGGAGTCAGAGCCCAGCAGCCACGTGCTGCTTGTTCTATACTTGTGATTTGTGGCACAAGGTGAGTAGTGGGGGGGCTGGAACTCTCCAGACTGCTTTTGGCATCAGGGAGCTGGGCTGAAACCTGGGACTTCTGTTCCCAAATGATGGAGCACAGGCAAGGCTGTTCTGGAGTGGTGATGCTGCTGAGCACCAAGTGTATCATAATTGGTGCTTAAACCCCAACATCATAATTTCCTTCTGCTTGGAAGTGTCCAGCTAGCTTTTGCAGCATGAGGTCCAAGGATGTGGCTTTTGGTGGCTGCCATAAGTTATTCCAGTCACCTCCTGCAATGGCAGTCACTTTGGCAGTGCTGCTTCCTGCTCTTGCCACCCTGCCCTGAGAGCAGCTGGTAGTGAGCTTGAGAGTCCTGTGGGGAGCAGAACAAGACTCAGAAACAAATAGCTGGTATGAGTGGTCTTGATTTAGATAATGCCAAGTAATGAACAAGCCACAGTTTCAGCAGAGGGTCAGGATTGCTTTAGGGCAAGAGCATTGAATATTGACCAGCAAAGTGACCAGGAGCATCTCCACCAACTCTTTAGAATGGCTTTTCCCACCTGTGAAACCTCTGTGTTGTCTGGGTCAGAGGAGCAGCGACATCTCAGCCTGACGTCAGGAGCTGGAGAAGAGCAGAAGCAGCAGAACACTTCAGGGCAGAGCAGTGCTCCTTCCTCAGTCAGGAAGTCCTTCAGCAGTAGCTGCTGTGGCTCCCCAGGCAGCCTCAGGTACCACTGGTGTCTGAGGGAGCTGGCTGGGCAGGTGATGCCCCATTCATGATGAGCAGAAAGGAACAGCAACCTTCAGCCCTTGCTGGGGCATCCTGGAGCTCTTCTCAATCCCACATCTGTGGGATCACAAGGAGCGAGCACAGCACCCAGACAGTCCAGCTCAGAGCTCTGTTCTGATCCAGCACCATCCTGCCTTTCATCCTGGAACAGGCCAAGCTGCTGAGGAAGCAGCATGAGTTCATCAGGCCAGTTTGGTGCTGGGGACAGGAGGCCTGGTGCCTGCTGCAGGCCTTCAGCAGCCAGCTGGGCCACAGCTCTTGTCCTGTCATGGAGCTGCAGACTTTGTGCAGAAGTTGATGACATGGTGATGCTTTCTCTTCTTTACTGGTGTCACAAGAGCAGACAGATGGGATGAGGCTGCTCAGGCATCCTTTCTCCTTCATGTCTGCTGTTCCTACCTCAAGAGCAGCTGCCCAGGGAAGCAGCTTATCGCTCTCTGAAGATTCCAAAAACAGTGACAGCACCAGGAGTTGTTTCCACATTCTGCTGTGAACTCGCACCTTATTTCAAGGTTGAAATGTGTTTAATTTTCATCTCCAGCCACTGGACCTCATTTAATCTTTATCAAGCAGATGAGACTGCATTTGCTTTCCCATTGGTACCTTAGCCCCCTTGCAGCAATCCAGTTCCCCCCAGCCTGGCTCCTGATGCAGGGTGTAACAACCAGCCCTTACAGATCAGATCAGCAGGTCTGCTGCTCTTCCATCATTTGGGAGCTTCTTGTTTGAACTCTTGTCCCAAGTGACTGTCCCCACAGGGTGTCCTTCAGAGGTGGCTGTAGAGTGTAAGTCAGTCTCCAAGGCCTATGCCAGGCCAGAGGTCCCTTCCATGCTTCATCCCTTCTGTGTGACATTTTTGCACATCAAGAGCCATGTTATTATTTGGGCTCAGCATTACACTGAGAAAGCACAGCAGTTCAGTTTCTGTCGTGATCCCCAAGTTTTTCACAGAGATGTGAAAAACCCGTGCTCTGATTTGCCCCGTGCTCTTCCTCTCCTTGGCTCTCCAGGCTGCAGCTCCTGGGCTCCTCTGGGCTCCTGCAGCTCCTGGCTCTGCTGCCCCACCCCTCTGGCAGTGCCAGGCCATGCCCACCGTGCCTGTGGTGCTCACTGGCTGCCACTCACTGTTACAGGCTTGTCAGCACCCGTGCCCAGGGGCAGGAAGGGGAAGAAGACAAAGAACCAGATGCTGCTTCCTGAGATAAAGAATGCAGATTGGCTGGCCACCTGCAACCCCGAGGTGGTGCTCCATGATGACAGCTACAAGAAGCACCTCAAACAGCACTGCAACAAGTGAGTCATAGAGTCATGGAGTGGTTTGGGTCGGAAGGAGCCTTACGGAACATCTTGTTACATTACCCTAGCCAAGGGCAGGGACACCTTCCATTATCCCAGGTTGCTCCAAGCACTGTCCAACCTGTCCTTGAACACTTCCAGGGATGGGGCAGCCACAGCTTCTCTGCAACCTGTGCCAGGGCCTCACCACCCTCAGAGTGAAGAATTTCTTCCTAACATCTAGTCTGAATCTCTCCTCTTTTAGTTGAAAACCATTTCCCCTTGCAGGAGCCCTCATTGGCTCAAGGAGACAGTGGGCTGAGGGCCTTTGGTGTTGGGAGGGTGGGAGGGGGCCCACAGCTCACAAAGGATCGCCATGCTCCCGCTGCTGGGGTACCCTCACTCCTCTCCAGCTCATGGAAGCCATGTCCCTAGTGACCCTCAGCCAGCAGTCCCAGGCTGGCAGTGTGACACTGCAGAGTCACTGCACAGCCTGTGTTGTGGAGGTGGGAAGAGGTGGTGTCAGGCAGGTTGCAGTGCCTTGCTGACCTCTCTGCTGCCCGGGACAGGGTTCTGCTGCGGGTGCGAATGCTCTACTACCTGAAGGCTGAAGTGCTGGGGGAGGCTGCGGATAAAGCCTTTGAGGGGACCCCTGCCAGGTAGGGAGCTCTCGGTGACCCCGCGGGGCTTCTCGGCCTCCAGCGTCTGACCCAGCCAGCCTGGGCTCCTGCAGCTCCAGGGGAATCAGACCCCAGGTCTTCCTCAGGCAGAGCTGCACCCTCAGGCCTGTGCAGAGACTGCAGCCATGGTGGCCCTGCTGAGGCAGCTGAGACTGTAGCACCAGCCTGGGGGTGGTGGGGACCTACAGGGACATCCTGCAGGAAAATGGTTCTGTGTGCTGCTTGACAAATGGGCCCTTATACAAGTCTCTCCACAGAGACTGCTCCCAGTCTCAGAGCCAGGCCTCAGAGCAGAGCATGCCCTGTTGCTGGGGCCTGCAATCTTTCCCAGAACTGGGAACAGTGGGACCCAGGCTCTGTAATGGCGCTGAGCCTGCAGCCTGCCAGCTCCTGACCTTTCTGCAAAGACTTAGCTCTCAGGGCTTCTCAGAGAAGCATGATATGCTGAGCTTAAAAGTTTAGTTTCCCCAAGTAGTGGCTGCTGCCTTCCCCAGCACAGCTCCATCAGCACTAATGTATGTGGGGAGACACTGTTCTTTTGGGGTTGGTAGGTGTGAAGTGTTTTAGCCCTAGAGATGCTGTTCAGGTAAGACAGGATCCTCAGTCCTCTGGTGTTGCTTGGGTGGAGGGGAGAGAGGCTGAGGGCACCCACTGGCCTGGAGAAGGAGCAGGAGGGCAGCAGGCTGTGGTGGAGCCAAGGCTGCAGCTCTTTGAGTGCAGGGAGATGTGTCATGGTGGGGCCCCAGGCCAGTGTTCATTAGCTGTCCTCAAGCCAGCAGGCAGTGGCTCCTGCCTTCCCCCGTCCCTTCTGAGCCATGCCCAGTGCCCCTCAGTGTCTGGTGAGGCTGGGAGAGGGGCGTTCATGCCATGTCTGCCACAGGGAGCTGGATGTGCTGCTGCCAGACATTGACTACGTGGAGATCCCAGTGGACTGGTGGAACGCTGAGGCTGATAAATCCCTGCTCATTGGTGTCTTCAAGCACGGTGTGTAGCAGCTGTCTGTGGGTGCTGGTGTGTGAGGGAGTGAGCACCTCTCGTGCTGGAGGGGATGTCCTGGCAGTGCAAGGGACAGAGCCATGGCCGTGCTCCTCAGCCACGCAGCACCAGCGCAGCTCTCCTCAGGTGCCAACAGCATGTTTGGGTGGGGAGCAGGCACCCCATGGTGTCCAGGGTGGCCATGGCAGACCTCGTGGTAGACTCCAATTTGCCAGGAGCAATGTGCAGTTGCTGTGTGAGGGCAAGGAGAAAGGCACAGCTCTTTTCTTGGCCTCATAGAGTCCCGGCGGGGTTTGCAGGAGACACAGGGCTGCATGCCCCAGCTGCACCCTGCATGGTGGGCGGGATGGGAACACTCACCTTTCCCTTTGCCTGCTGCCCAGCGGCTGCAGAGCCATTAGCAGCTTTCGGGAAAGTGTTGTGAATTTCTAGGGGTGAGAACTGCTCTGGTGGCAGCACGGAGGGGGTGAGAGGCGGGAGGGGAGCTGTGTCCCGGCAGCAGGAGGTTTTGTGAAGCCGGCTCAGGCCGTGCTGTTGCTGTGTCTGCGGCAGGTTACGAGCGGTACAACGCCATGCGCGCCGACCCCGCCCTGTGCTTCCTGGAGAAGGTGGGCATGCCCGACGAGAAGCTGCTCTCTGCCGAGCAGGGCGCCAGCGACGGGGCTCAGGACGCTGCTGAAAGGTGGGCAGGGCACAGCCGGGCTCTCGAGCCTGGCTCACTCCTGGGGTGCTGTGGTGGAGGGAGGGAGGAGCAGGCTGTGCTTCTGAGCACAGAGGGGAGGGCAGAAGGGAGCTGCCCCCACTGTGAGCTGGAGGGATGGCATGAGCACCAGTTCTTTGCTTCGTGGTGCTGAGAGCTGCCATAGCCACAGGGGCTGTGCTGCCACTACCAGGGACTGTTCACTCTCTCACCCAGGGGCAGCGTGGAAAAAGAAGAGAGCAGTGGAGAAAAGCTGGAGGGGCTGTCAAAACAGGAGGTGAGTGGGATTCACAGTGGTAGATACAAATCTGATGCTTCCCAGCCTGCCCTGTAGTACAGGCTTAGCTCCATGAGCTCTGCTGCAGGTTGTAGGGAGCTAGCATGGCTGGTCTGCCTTGTGTGTACCTCATCTTGTGTGCATTGCCTCTGCTCCCTGGGGCACAGCCTCTGCTGTGCTGCTCTGTGCTACCTGTGGAACTGTGCAGTGTCTTCCTTCTGAGGGGTATTGAGAGCTGGGGATTCCCAGGAATGCTGGTTCTCACTCTTGGTTGACTTCAGGAGCCATGTAGGGCCCTGGCAGAGGAGTCAAGGATGTCCCGAAAGAAATGGCCTTGTGAGGGAGAGGAAGATGAGGGAATGAGGCAGCACAGGGGAGTGCAGGAGTTGTTCAAACAGTGGGAGCACTGCTACTGTCCTGAGCACTACAGCAGTACAGCCTCTGTCACTGTGGTGATCCTTCCCTCCAAAATGGCCTCTCTGAGCTGTCACCTCTGATCTTGTGTGCTGAGCACAGCCAGCATCTGCAGCCCAAGGGCACTGGACACACAGCCCTGCCCATCCCACACCCTACACACTGCAAAGGATGGGGGGCTGTGGGTGCAGGGGGTTCTCTGTGGGTTGAGCCCTCTCTGATTGTTTCCTTTTGCAGGACATAGTGGCTGCTGGGGTGGGTGAAGCTGGTGAGAAGCGGGACGAGCCAGCGACAGGTGAGGCCATGTCTCCTGCTTTGTGTCCCTGGCTTGCCAGGGTTTGGTGTGGCACAGCCGAGCCTGAGTGCTACCCCAGGCACTGGTTGGTGGGAGGAACACATTGCTGGGCTGGAGGGACATGCTGCTCTGTGGTAGTGGGTAAGGCAGCTCAACCTGGGCGGGGGCCCTCATGCACAGACTCACAGGTGGCCTGTGGCAGGGCAGCCAGGGTTCCAAGTGATTCCAGCCAAAGCTACCCAGATGACTGGAAGCCATTAGCCTGCACTTATCCATGCAGCTGCCTGCATGAGATGAGTGTGTGAGGTCTCTGCAGTGGGCAGTGTTGGCACATGCTGTGGGCTGGATGGCCCCACTGCTGAGCAGGGAGCTGCAATCTTCTCCCATGCATGGCCTGGCCTGGAGGCATCATTCCTACCCTGATCTCAGCCTCTGGACTCTCTCTGAAGGAAACTAAGACATGATGAGGCTGTTAACCTGCAGCCCAGGGATGCTCACGTGGCCCCTCCTCATGACTGCGATTGCTGATGAGGCAGAAGGTGGAGGAAGCTCGTGGGGCTCGCCAGAGGAGGCGGGCCTGTGGCTTTGCCTGTGTGCTAAATGCTAACGTCCTTGCTGATGTTTGAAGCCCAGGATGGCTCCGACTCAGACAGATCCTGCTGGCCTGTCTCCTCTGCCCTCACGGCCCGGCTGCGGCGGCTCGTCACCGTCTACCAGCGCTGCAACCGGCGGGAGCTGCCTGCGCGCGGCGAGGTGCTGCTGCCCGGCAGCCACGGCTACTGGCTGCAGGACGAGGTGTTCCGCAGGGCCCCCGACACGGACCCGCTCAGCAAGGAGATGCAGAAGAGGTAATGCAGCACAGCAGCCTTTACAAAGCTGACTTAGCCCACTTGAATCCCTTGGTCCCCAGAACTGACCCAGGTAGGTGTCACCAGAGCTGTCTGTGCTGCCAGCTGCCCAGGGCGTGGAGTTACACGGGTCCTTGCTGGGCTGGGGATGTGCTCTGAGCCATGGGAGCCTTGCTGCTCCAGCAGCCAGCCCAGCTGAGGAGCAGCCTCTACTGCAAACTGGAGCTTGTGGGAGCAGGTGGTGACACTGAATGAAAATGAGGGGTCAGCTCTTTGGGGTCAAATTCCATGTCTGCTGGGCCAGGGGTCAGTCTTAGCAGAGGAGAGTTGTGTCCTTGGGACACACTGTGGATGAGAGTGACTGATGAGCACTGTCACAGCCCATGAACAGTGCCCTTCCAACCACTGTGGCTCTCACCACTGGCTTTGCCTCCTGCTCATGGCCTGTGGAGCCAGTGGTGACATATCCTGGTTGCATTGTGCTCCCATTTCATTTGTGTCCTAGTAAGTGGGAGGGGGTTGGGACTGTCCCAGCACCATGGTTGGCTCTTTGCAGCCATTGGGAGGGTGTGCACAGGCTGGTGCTGCTGCCATGTCTGCCAGTCTCCCATGCCACTCTGGGGCTGGGACTCTCTGTGGTCACCAGCCCTGTGTGGTTTTGCCTCCTGTGAACCTGTCCCTGCAGCAGGACCCATGTAATCACATGGTATATGTGCTGCTTTGTGCTCTCTTCTTGACCTCCTTGTGTAGAAGCTGCTCTAGCCCACCTTCCCTTTCCTCTTTTTCTGGACTTCTTCCAGTCATACCACCCCTTCTTCGAGGTGGAGGCGTCAATGGTTGTGCTGTGGACATCACAACAGCCTGGTATCTCCTGCTCCTTAATCTCTAGGCTTTTTCTAGGGGAGATTGCCTTACAGGAGTTTTCCACTAGCCTTTAATTTGAGGCCTCCTGACAAATTCATTGAACTCCTGGATTTGGATCAGTAATTTATTAATTAACTTTCTTCTTGTTCTCATTTTTCAAATGAAACATGACTGCAGCCCCTGGGTGGCAGTGCTGGCCCAGGTGTATTTTGGGCAGTTGGAGAGTGCTGTGGGTGTTGTCACCTTGTCTACTTTGCTTTGACATGTCTCAGCTGCTTGCTGATGCTGGCTCAGAGCTACAATGCAGAAGCTGAGATGTGACTGGAAGCTTTCTTCAGGCCTCAGTGCTCTCCTTTTTCTGCCCTTGCCCTGCTGTGTGCACCCAGGTCTGTTCTCTGTGCTGTTTCTCTGCCTGGTGCTGTATTTGCCCAGGACACTTCACCATCTCTGTTCTTTGAGTGGTCCCCACAAAGTGAAAGCTCACAAGGTCCAAGCCACCATGAAAGTTGTGTTCTAAGAGTGCTGTAACTGAACTCCTCCATCACCACTCTCCTCTGAGAGAGGTGGGGAGGGGGTGACACCCAGGAGTCCACAGGGGTCAGTAAGGTGATTTGTGTTTGTTACTGGGACCCTTACAGCAGCAAGCCCCAATCTCAGTTTCCCTCTGAAAGAGGCTGGATGACAACTGTGTCTGCATATCTTCCTTTGAAATTCCTGGTACAGAGAGCTGACCTTTCCATGGAAGTGAAACAGCTTGATGTGGCAGGATGGGGTAGATGGGATAGGTTTGTGCTTCCACAGGAGCTGCTGGAGCTTGCACCCTGTTGGCATTACAGCCCAGAGCTGCACTCAGGGGTTTATTGAAACAGCCAAGAGAGTTTTTTCAGCAATGAGTTGAGAGCTAGAGGGCCCATGCACCAGAGGGCAGAACTTGGGCTGTGGTGGTGTCCCCAGTGTGCTCCTCCTGGACTGCTCCCTCAGAACTGTTGGTCAGGAACTAGGCTGTACTCTCTGAGCCTCTGTGCCTGGTGCTTTGGCCTGCTCTGGGCCCAGAACATGTCTCAGTGGTGTTCCTGTCTCCTCCTTGCTCCACAGGTGGACCAGGAGGGAGCAGGCAGATTTCTACCGCACTGTCTCCTCCTTTGGGGTTATCTATGACCAGGAGAAAAAAATCTTTGACTGGGCCCAGTTCCGAGCCATCTCTCGACTGGAGAAGAAGACTGATGAGAGCCTGGAGAAGTACTTCTACAGCTTTGTGGCCATGTGCAAGAATGTCTGTGGTCTCCCTTTGTGGAAAGAGGATGGTGAGTGGAAATTACATGGCCTGTGGAGGGGTAATGGTAGGTCTATGTAGAAGGGCTCCAACTGCTCTGGTGGAGCAGGAGAGCAAGAGAGGAGCTTCAGAGACAATTGGAAGCAGTGAGATGTCAGGCAGGCTGTGGGCTTGCAGCAGTCATGCATTTCTGGCTGCCATGTCCCCACCATGTAGTGTCTCCCTGGCACAGCGGGAGGGTAGAGCAGCCCCATGGACTCCTGCCCCTGCTCTCACAAAATTCTCAGAGTTCTCACGGGAAATCAGTTTTATCCAAGATGGCAACCTCTGTATGTGAGAGACAAGTAGAGCTCACATAAAGCACAGCTCCATGCTGGAGCTGGGGGTTGTTTGGGTGAGCTGTATTGCTGCTCTCCAAGCATCCCCCTGGTGCCATTGGACAGAATCCACTCTATCTATGCCTGTGCTGACTGTGGAGCTCTGCTGCATGGTAAATGGAGCCTGGATCACTGCAGGAGGCTCAGGTAGCCTGGCCAACACACAGGGCATCCATTTCATTTGAGTTCTCTGCAGAGGCCCTGCATTGGCACCATGATGGATGAAAAGCTCCTTGGAGGAGCTTTGGAGGCTATTTAGGCACAAAGTAATTTGTTTCCAACAGCAGCAGAAAACATTTTGCCTCAGAGCTGTCATGAAGTCTGGTCTTAGGCACAGCTCTTTGTGTGTGTGTGTCGTGCCTTAAGTAGGTGTTCCTCATCAGAAGAGCGGCACGAGCTGCCCTTCCCTGACAATGGGCTGAAGGGCTGCCAGAGGCTCACAGTGCAGGTCCAGGCAGCTCCAGCACTGCTGCTGCTGGTGGAGCAGAGCTCAGAGAAAACTCTGAAATCCTGTGCAGCCGGTGCCGCTCTGGATCCAGCTGCTCGTGCCAGGGGGTTCTATTCCCTGTGTCCTTTGGTGGGATGTGGCTGGAATGTGCTGAGACTGCAGAGAGGCCTCAGCAGCGGCTGTAGCACTGGTGCCCCCTCACCTTCCGTACGAGCGAGGGTTAAACCTCAGCCTGCTCGCCGCTGCCTCTGAGCAGCCCCTGCCAGCCCACATAACGTGTCCTGGGCCTTGCTGTCCTGCCGCAGGTGCTCCGGACCCCGACATCTACGTGGAGCCCATCACGGAGGAGCGCGCCGCCAGGACGCTGTACCGCATCGAGCTGCTGCGCAAGGTGCGCGAGCAGGTGCTCCGGTGCCCCCAGCTGCAGGAGCGCCTGCAGCTGTGCCGGCCCAGCCTCTACCTGCCCGTGTGGTGGGAGTGCGGCAAGCACGACCGCGACCTGCTGATCGGCACCGCCAAGCACGGCCTCAGCCGCACCGACTACTACATCATGAACGACCCCCAGCTGTCTTTTCTAGACGCCTACAGAAACTACGCCCAGCATAAGAGAGCGGGCTTCCCAGGCCCAGAAACCCTGTGCTGCCTTTACCAGTCTAACTCCAAGCTCTACAGTTCTCCCGCGTACAGCCAGATGGACCAGAGCTGTGAGACCCCGGAGAACGAAGCCGAGAGCCACATCAAGCTGGAAGGCGTGGACAGCGCCACATCCCAGGCCGGGGGCAGCCCGCTGGACGCCACCTGTGACACGTTCATGTCCGAGGTGCGGGACATCATCTCCAGCAGCTACGACGAGAGCTCGCTGCCCGACTCCCTGGTGTGCATGATGTACGAGGAGAAGGCCTGTCCCAGCGAGCAGAGCTCCCTCGCCAGGGACAGCCCCGGCTGCGCCGAGGTCGGCAGCAGCATGGCCAAGCTCTCCGAGGGCAAGCTGGAAGGGGATGAGGATCCATCCAGCTGTGATGCAGATGCCATGAGAGAGGCTCCCTTCCTGGAGGGTTTGCAGGTGGGCTCTGACCGAATGGACAATCAGAATGAGGAAGCTGAGCCTTCACCTCCTACTCCCGAGAGCAGTCCTTCGAAGAGGGCTCCAATCAAGCTCGGCAAAAGCTCTGAACAGAAAGAAGCACTTCCCAGCCCAGCAGCAGGGCTGCCCGAGCATGGAACCATGGAAAGAGTCCTAGGGGTGGGGCTCTACAGTCCCAGTCTCCATAACTATGAGCTAAAGGTTCCTCCTGAGCAGAGGTTCATCAGTCTATTGCAGGAGAAAGGGTTGGAGGCAAAGCTGGGGCCAAGTCAGAGCCATAGCGAGGAGGATGAGGAGGAAGAAGAGGATGATGATAACTCTGAGGCTGCAGCAGATGCCATGGAAGGCTTGAATGGTTCCAGAACCAGGGCTGATTGCGACACGGAGGCTCATGAACTGGGGGGTGAGGAGCAGAGCTCTAGTCTCCCCACACCTGAGGACACTTGCCCAGAAGATGTAAATGGCGAGAGGGAGTCCCTGGGGCTGGGGGAGCCCAGGGCAGAGGGCAGGGAAGACTGTGGCTTGAATGAGGAGAGCACCCAGCAGCTCTCACCGGGCCAGGCTCAGAGCCAGCCCTTCAGCCTGCCCACACCTCTGCCTCAGGGGGAACCTCGGGGGGAAGAGCCCCCCTGTGTCAGGGGGGAGCCCTTGGGTCGAGATGCTGAGGGGCAGACAGGCTGCACAGAAGCCCCACACCCTGAGCCTCAGGGCATAAAGCAAGAAGAGTGTGAGAGCAGAGATGAAGGGGAGAAAGCCAGCAGCAACCAGAGCCAAGGTACGGTCCTGAGAGCTCCCTCAGGTTGACAGTCACCTCTAGCTATGGTGGGAGGGACCTGCTGTCCTCCCTGCAGAGCCAGACCTTGGGACTGGCCAGCCTGTGGAGTGGCCTCCCATCTGTAGGAGTTGAGGTCCCTTTAGCTGCTGCAACTGTGGGCAAAAGGTGTTGGGGGCTGCATTTGCAGCACTCTTTCTCTGAGAGAGTTCTCTTTCAGAACTCTGTACCCTGAGCCCCAGCAGCCCTTCTGCTAAGAGCATGCCATGAAATGCAGGATGCCTTCCCCATTCTGGCACAGGGCACTGCCTGTTGAGCAGCTCCCTTTGGAAAAGCACGTGCCCTTCTTCTCACCCACCTAGAAATGGTCAGGGATGGGGGGCTACTGCAATTCAAACCCCCCAAACTCAGCTCAGGAGAGTGATGGCCCTTCTTGAGCAGTTTGGGCAGCCTTCTCTGATCCAGGTCTGCTGCTTCTCTTGGGGCCTGTTTGGGACCTTTGTGGAGCCAGCTGGGCATTGGGGTGGGAATGTGTGAGGACATGCTCCCCACCTCTGGATAGGGAGAAAGGCAGGGTGGTGGTGGGCTCTATTCTCCCTTGCTTTTTTAGATGGTCCAGAGAAGTACTTGGAAGAAGAGAGCAAGAATTCTGCTTCTGTCCTGCCCGGGGAAATTGATGATCTTCACGATGCCCGGGCACCTACCATTGCCCAGCTGCTGCAGGAGAAGACACTTTACTCCTTCTCTGAGTGGCCTAAGGTGAGGTTAAAATGAACACAGTTTGTATCAAAGTGTTCCTGGGTAGCCCTGGCCAGCAGTGGCTCACACAGCTCCAGCTCTGCCTCCTGCTCCTCTGCACACCCTATTGGATGTTCTGGCCAAGGTGTTCTTCCTAAGCACCTGTGCTGTGGAGATGCTTGCCCCCAGAGCAGTTCCTTGCTGAGCTGAGATCACCTGGGCTGGGCTTGACTTCAATCCTGAGCTATCATACATGGGTCAGCCATTCCAACTTTAGCTTGCCAGCATGCAATTCTGTTTGCAGGACCGTGTGATCATCAACCGCATTGACAACATCTGCCACGCCATCCTGAAGGGCAAGTGGCCTTCCTGCAGCCAGCAGTTTGAGTCCCAGAGCCTGCTGGCAGCCCCAGCCATGGCCAGCACTGGCAGCAGGAGCAGCTTTACCGAGGCAGAAGCCCCCGATCCCAGCTTCAACAACGGGATCCTAATGTCACGAGTACAAAAGGTGAGGGGCCCTCAGGCAGTGACAGGCTCTGGGCTCTGGGGTGAGAGAGCCCAGAGGTACTCAGGAGCTTCTCAGGTGCGGCCCCTTGGTGCCAACTGGGGTGTATAACACACAGCCTAAGCCACTTGGTGCCCTGGTGATAGCTCCTGGGGAGTGCCCTGTGCTTCTCCCTGGAAGGCAGCTGTTGTTGGCAGCTCCAGACATCCCACTGGTGTCCCAAAGGAAGGGGTGCAAGGAGCACTGCCCTGTCAAGCCCCAGTCCCCAGCAGTCACACTGGACAGGAGCTGGTGGCCTGGAGCCCCAGCAGCTGGTGGAGCAGCCATGGTTGTAACACCTTGGGGTATCTGAGTGTGTTCGAGGGTGCTCCTGCACCATCTCACACAGGGAAAAAGATGCCATATGCCCAGGGAAGGGACATCCCTCAGGGTCTCTTGGAGGGGCAGAGATGACCATGAGCTCAGTGCTGGTGTGAGGAGCTGTTCCCTGGGCAGGGCAGGAGCAGCCATAACCCTCTGTGGCTTTGGTACACACAGGAAGGTTTCCTGAGCCCTGCCTTTGCAAAGGACGAGCGGAAGCACAGGAGAGCCTATGAATTGGAGATGGACAGAGATGCCAAGCAGAGGAGCCTGGAGCAGCTGGCAGCAGCCCATGTCCACCCCCCCATCGTGCTGAACGGCTGGCGGGAGGCAGCGGTGGACTTGTCCAGGGCCTCTGATGGCTCCCCGGGGAATTCCTCCCCTTTCCCCCTGAACACAAACATGCCCAAACTGGGGACTGTGAATGCCCTCCAGAGCTCCCTGGGCATGGACTTGTCTGGCATCCTACAGGCAGGGTTAATCCATCCTGTCACTGGGCAGATTGTAAATGGCAGCCTCCGAAGAGATGATGCTGCCATGAGGAGGAGACGGGGCAGGAGGAAAAATGTCGAAGGGATGGACCTCATCTTCTTGAAGGAGAGGCCTCTTCCAAACAGGCTGCAGGTGGGTTGATGCTCCCCCCCCTTTCCCAAGGACCCAGTGGAGTCAGCACAGTTTGTTTCATGACCCAGCTGTTCCCTCCAAGCTCTGCTGCCCATGCCACTGTGCAGCTTCCTCCAGGACAGCTTGGTTTGTGCAGGACGAGGCAGGAGCAGATACTGCAGGGAGGAAGGGAAGTTATCCCTCTGGTATACAGCACTCTGGAGTGTTTGAATCCTTGTAAGCATTATCAAAAGCAGCTGTCCCACCTCAGGGAATGTTAAGGTTTAGAGAAGATGAGGAAGAAAAGATCCTACTGTATCCTTTCTCCTTCTGTCTTGGGGTCCACTCAAAGAATGGAGCAATACCAGTTCCCCATGACCACTTTTAGGAGTGATCTGAGGGGAAGTTGGTCTTCCTGGTGAACAGTGTTTCCTTGTGAGTTCAGAAGCATCTCCCAGCTCTCTCTGCCCTCCCTACCACCAGTGCTGGGGATGGAGTGGAAATGTAATGTGGTGGTGGGTGGTGATTTGAGGAAGAGGCACTGGGAGTACTTGGATGAGTCTGTGATGGGAGCAGATGACCTGCTTTGGGAGCTGTGCTTCTCGGGGTGCACATGCACCACTGCATGCTGCTGATGGGCTCTCCCTGCTCCTCCTTCCACAGCAGGATGTTCAGGAAGACCAGCCACAGCCCCCTCAGAACAGTCCCCTCCCTGATGGGCCAGTTGCTGCTACCTCAACTCCACAGCCAGTCCCAGCTGCAGGCAGCCAAGAGAAGGCTGTCCCCAACAAGAGTCTCCTTGACTGGCTCCGGCAGCAGTCTGACTACACACTCGATGTTCCCAGCTTTGGCACAGTAAGGGTAGCCTCCAGGGGCGTGTGTGTGTGTGTGTGTGTGTGTGTGTGCCTGCCTTGTGTGTTTCACTTTGTGGTAGGTTTTTTCTTGTAACATGGTTTGTGGTGTTCATTGGGGCTGTTGAGGGTTTCATGACATGTTTAAGAGGTGAGCAATGTTCCCCTGTACAGCAACAAAAAGCACTTGCTGCTGGAGAACTCCTTTCCCCCAGAATAAATATGCCCAGATGGGGGACTGTCAGTACTCTCAGGGCTCCCTGGGTGTGTACCTGTCTGGCATCCTCCAGGAGCTGAGCCCTGTTGCCCAGGGTTGGTTTTCCAGCTACAGTGCATCCATCTGCCCAATGCACAATGTCTTCCAGAAGTGCCAGGGATGGATGGGGACAGAAATGAGAAAATGGTTTTAAGGTGCTCAAGGTCTGTCTATATTGTTCTTTTTCACCTGGGGTCATTTTAGGCAGTGCTATTGTATAAAGAAAGTTCCCAGGCAAGAGGAAACCTGCTCTCTTTAAGAGCCAGACCAAAGAGGCTGTGTTGGAGGCTGACAGGCTGTGACCATGTGGCTGTGGATGCTCTCAAAAAGCAGTAGCTCAGAGTGAGGTGCACAGTCTGATTCTTCCTGCTGTCTCATAAACCTCCACCTCTTGGTTTCACAGGTTGGTTTGCTACAGATTTCAGCTTATTTAGCCTGTTAGACTAAGTGGTAGGCAGAGCACAGGCCATGAAACAGAGCAGGAAGAAATGTGGTGGTAAAACAGAAAAGACTGCATCTTGGTCCTGGAGGAGCATGTGCCCGAGGCAGGGATTTCCTGGAGCTTGGAGTACAGGCAAGACATTAGCATTTTGAAGCTTACTGGAGATGAGGGGTGTGGAGCCCAGCATTTGCCCAGCAGGTTGGCCTTCGCTTTTCAAAGTCCAGCAGCACATCCAGCTGTGACCAGCTGTGCCCAGGAGCCTTCCCACTCTTTCCCAACACCCTTGGGAGGTACTGGAGCTTACCCAGTCTGACCATGCCTCTGGTGAAGCTCTTGCTCCCAGCAAGCCCCCAGAGCCCCAGGCCAGCCCTGCAGGATCTGTTCTTTCTGGGTAGGATAGATTGAGAGAGGCTTTGGGGTACTGCACTAGCTCAGTTCAGAGGATAAGCTGCACTCAGGGTCTTTTTCTGACTCTCAGGAACCCCGTGCTGTCCAAGTTGTTCATCATAATGCTCCATCCCTGCAGGCACATCGACAGTGGGACTTGGTGCATGCAGTGGGTGTGCAATGACTCGCCTCTAACTCGGTAGGTTGCAGTTCAGAGGGCTCTGACCCAAAGAAACATGGTGCAGTATCTCTGTGCTGAAAACAGCTAAAAGAGGAAGGAAACACAGCACAGCTGAGCTGGTGAGAGGCAGGTGGCTGTATGAGAGTGACACAAGTGGCACACACAGACCTATTCTTTCTTTACTGACTGTATGCAGTGTCCTGTTTACAGATGCATGTACAGGAACCTGCAGCATCAGGAGCGAAGGGGAGTTAGGGCTAGAGCACTCTTAGTGAAGTATACTGGAGACCCCTTTATATCTACAAAAATCAGTTTTACTCATTTGAGAGCTGGTCCTGTGGCAGGGACCAGTTTGTGCTGCTGGTGCTGCTCCTGCCCCAGCCTGCAGGGATTCCCTGTCCCTTGGGAGCCATCCATGCTGCTCTCCTGCAGGGCTTGTAGCCAGCCAGGCTCATTTAGTCATCTAGCCTCATTAACATTGTCTTGTTTGCACTCCAGAGTTTTTCAGACAAGCCCAAGCAGAGGAGGCAGCGCTGCAAGGACCCCAACAAACTGGACATTAGCTCTCTGACGGGAGAGGAGCGGGTGCCGGTGGTACATAAGGGTACCGGACGGCGGGTAAGCGAAGGCTCTTCTGTGCTCTGCCCTCAGTGCCCCACAGCTCAGCACACCTTGGGCTCACCTCTGGGGAAGATTTAATCCAGAGAAGCCTATGGCTGAGACAAACATCTGGAGTAGGTCTCTAATCTCCATTATCCTGTGACACGTGTGTGCCCAGGATCATGCAGACCTGTGAAGTGAGTGACTGTCTGTGTGAAGGAAGGGATGTGGGAGTGTCATCCTTGCCAGGGGGTCCAGACCCCTCAGTGGCAATGGGATGTAGCCTTTGGCTTTAAAGCCACCCTCAGCACAGCCCTTCATATGCTTCCCATCCTGGATTTGAACTCCCCTTGAGTTCATTGCAGTATGCCACAAATTATAACATTGCCATGCAAATACCGTTGGTTTGTTCCTCCTTATGAGGTACAGGCCAGAGCACACCAGTACCCATCCCTCTGCTGGGCTTGTAGAAAGTCAAGGGCTGGAAGAGCTTTTTCTTGCTTTCTAAGCAAGGAACTTGGATTTAGTTGTCTGCAGTTTAATCTCCAGGGCACTGATGTTCACTTCTCTGGAATAAGAAGGGGTGTTCGAGAGTACTTCACACCAAAATTCAGTTCTTAAGCACACCCCGGACTGTACAAGGTCAGAAGGTGATGTGACATCAATCACATCTAAAAGCAAAATTAAAGAGTGAGACAGTAAGATTGTTTCAGACACATCTGTGTTCCCCTTTGTTGCCCCCATGCTGGCCTTTCCTGGGTGAGTTGGGGACTTTGACATATTTTTTCTAAATATGGCTTTTACAGAAGCTCTGTCCCCATCACTGGTACCTGGGAGGGTGATGGGCTGGGCCACAGAGGCTGAACCTGCCTTTTCTCCCTGACCTGTGTGTCTGGAGGCAGCAGGCACACACCAAATCCTGCAGAAAGACAAGTGTAGCAAGGCAAGACTCTCCACCCCAGCCAAATTGCAGCCCAAAGCAAGAAGCTAGGGGAAGTGTAATCATATTTTTTGTATTCTTTTACATAACTCTCTCTGCAATAGAGGTCATCCTTCTGTTTTATAGTTAGGGGGAGCCACGGCACCAGCATTGAAGGAATTGCCAAGGTGGCTTGATGCAAACTTGGAGTATGCTGTTGCAGCTGACTGGGCTGACATTGTTAAGCTTTCAGTAAGTTAGAGCTTTTGGAGAAATCTGTATCATGTCATCTTTTCTTTTCCCCTCCCCACCCCCACAACCTTTCTCCAGGCTCTGGGAGCTGCAGGCAGGCCCTGGGCTGGGTGTGTGGGAGGGGATGGCTGCAGCCCTGGGGCAGAGAGAGGGGCCAGCACCCAGGACTGGGCTCAGCTGCCTGGCTGGAGAGCCACGGGATGCTTGGGGTAGCAGGGGCAAGAGGAACCCAGGAGCTGGACAGCAGGGCGTGGACAAAGCATTCTCATGGGTCAAATTTTCAAAAACACCTCTAGTTGACGCTTTTCCTCAGCTCCTGTGAGCTCTGCCTGCACAGCCATGGGCCCACCAAAGGCCTGAAGGGTCAGGCACAGGCAGGGAGAGGGGCAGGACAGAGCCTCCTGTGCCACATTCATCCACCCTGTCCATCCAGCAGGTGTGTGGCAGAGCCTGTGGAGAAGGAGTCCTCTCCCCTCGGGCACACATGGCACTGCCTGATCCAGACTTCTCCCTGCAGTCCCTCTCACCTGCTGCCTGGTTTTGGGCTGCAGTGGTTTGTGTGACACCCTTGCAGAGGGCTGGAGGGTGAATCCATTGGCTTAGAGGTTTGTACTGCTCTCAAATTGGTTTTTCCTTAGCTCTGGAGATTTGGCATGGTCTGTCCCACTGCCCTAGAAACAGCTCCGTGTGCAGGCTGGCATCAGGGCCCCATCTGGGCAGCCAGCCCTGGGTGAGCTGACAGCTCTTCATTCCCCTGGTTTGAGGGAACAGTCTCTTTGCCACAGAAACCACTGTGTCCTTTGCACTGCCTGGGCACCTCTCCTGTGACCTGCTCCAGTGGCTGCATCCCATGACCATTCCCACCCCATGGACACTGAGCTTTTGGTGAATGCATGCCCATCCTGGCAGGGCAGGGGTGCACAGGGATGTTTGGCTGCTCTGGCTCTCAGGCCAGCAGGGGCTGGGGCTGGCTCTGCCCACAGAGCCCAGGGGCAGCCACGGCCCCATGTAGCTTCTCCCCCATGCTGGTGGGAGATGCTCCCAGAAGGTTCTCCCTCCTTGGGCAGATGCTGTGCTTAGCAGGCTGCCAGGTGCATCTAATTCACATTTCTGCACTGCAGGTGTCAAAAGGAAGTACTTGTCCTACCTAAATTTATTATTTGAAATGGTTCAAAGAATGGTGATATTGAAATCCAAGGGAACCACGAAGGGAAATGTTTAAATGTCTGTGTTGAGGATGCTGAAAAAGGGAGTGTTAAGCTGTGCTGTGGATTCCCCTGCAGTGCTCTGTGTAACCAGATGGTCTCGCCCACTTCTGGCTGCTAGGTTTTGGTCCCATGTCTGTTCTGTAAGGAGAGCTTTCTGAATTCTCCCTGGCATCTCCTTGAAACTCTGACCAGGAACTCCTCAGACAGCATGCCCACTCTCTGTGTCATCCCATGAGCTTTGCTGTCCTGCAGAGCTTTGAAAATTTGGCCCTTCCCATCTCAAAGAGGATTCCTTCACCTGTTGCTGCAGGCACGATTAGAGCTGGGCAGGGAGCTGAGTGGACAGCTGGCACCACGCTGCCCTGGTGCTTCTTGGGCTGTGAGCAGCTGGTGCTGAGGGCTGGGGTGAAAAACTGGGGAAAAACATGCTTCCTCCTCCCCTCCCTGAGCCTTGGAGATTGCAGGATCCTGCCAGGGCAGAGCAAGGGTGTTTTGCATTTGGCAGCATCCCTTGGGGAAAAGTTGTGTGTACCTCTCAAATTCCATATCATGTAGGCAGATATTTCTGTGCCAACACCATCTGGGCTGCAGATGTGGGCACAGACAGGCCAGATACCCTTTGCTGCAGCAGTGACTGTCGGGTGTTCTCTGTTGTGTCTCACTTTCAGGGCTACTTACCCGAAAGCAAATTCAACCGCGTCCTGAGCGAGCCGGTGCTCCGGGATGCCGGGCCCCGCCGCCGGGGGAGGCGGCCCCGCAGCGACCTCCTCAAGGGCCCTGGCGTGGCAGCAGACTCTTCCTCTGCAATGGGACCATTGTTCATGAACGGACTGATTGCTGGCATGGATCTGGTGGGACTTCAGAACATGAGAAATATGCAAGGGATCCCTCTGACTGGGCTGGTGGGGTTTCCTGCCGGCTTCGCAGCGGTGCCCGCTGGCGAGGATGTGAAGAGCACCCTGAGCATGCTGCCCATGATGCTGCCGGGCATGGCCACTGTGCCCCAGATGTTCGGGGTGGGAGGGCTCCTCAACTCGCCCATGGCCGCCGCGTGCCCCGCGGCTGGCCCGGCGGCGAGCAGCGCGAAGGGCGGCGCCGAGAAGGGCGGCGAGGAGCAGCAGGGCAGCCAGGAGGGCCCGAAGGAGCCTCCCGCCGAAGACAAGCCTGGCCCCAGCTCCTTTTCTAATCAGACAGAATCCGCAATAACTACCAGTAGTCCTGTAGCTTTTAACCCGTTCCTTATCCCAGGGATGTCTCCTGGACTGATCTATCCCTCCATGTTCCTCTCCCCCGGCATCGGCATGGCGCTGCCCGGCGTCCAGCAGGCCCGGCACTCGGAGGCCGCCGGCCTGGAGAGCCAGAAGAGGAAGAGGAAGAAGGCCAAAGGGGAATTGGCAAACCCAGAGCCAGAAACTGTCTCACTGCCGGAAAAAGAAGCTGCAAACAGTCAAAACTGTGTGGAGCAGAGCCCGCCAGCAGCAGCAGAGAAGGAGCAGGATGGACCAGCAGAGGAGGAGCGCCAAGCTGCTCATGAGACCGATTAGAACTTTTGTTTCATTGAAAGAAAAACACAAAAAGATTGTGGCTTGTGAGTTTCTTAACCCATAAACTCTTTGTTACTTCCCCTCCCACCCTGCTCCACCTTCATAAACCTGTGTTTCCATGAGTAATATTATCTACCTAATTCCCTGTCAGAAAAAACTGGTGACATACTACATGTTAATAGTTGCAGGGTCTTGCCACTTTATTAGATAAACAGTGTTGTCTAGCTAGTATGGGAGGCACCGAATTCTCATTCTGTTTTTCCAGTCCATCATCCCAGCCGACAATAGCAAATGCAGTACTTGGTCACCCCCTGCAAATTGCTCACTCCTTTGAGAAGAAAAAGCAGCAAAAAAAACAAGAGCAAAAGAAAAGTGTTTATCTCTTGGTCTAACACACAGTCAAGGGTATTTCTGTCTGCAGCGACACTGAACGAAAAGGCCTGTATTGGGGCTAAAAGCACAGCTATAGTAAGTGCTAATGTGTATTTTTGATTTAAAGTATTTCCCTATTTTATCATGGTTACTAGAATAGTAGTATAGACAGAAGTATATAACTAATGATTGAAAATGCATATATTCATTTCTTTGAAAGGAAACACATAACTGGTAGTGATATAATTTCTTGATCACCCCCACCTCAAAGGTTCGGAGACAAACTGCAGAGAGTGAAAAAATGGTGTAGACATTCTTTTGTATTTTTTAAAACCAACGTTTGGTTTTATGTTACGTGGAGTTTAGTTGCCCTTTCCTTGGTAGTTACAAGAACTTTCCAGCTTGGGCTGGAAAGGTTTTGCACACTTGCATGACTTTTCTGGGGTTACTGTGTCTGTAGCAGCCAGTTCCTTCATCATTCTGCTTGTCTTCAGTTCTCTCTGGCATTAGTTCTCAGCTATGGCATTACAGGTGCTCTGAAGGTATTTTTTTCCAGCCATGAACAGACCACACTGATGTTCCTGCTCTGATGTGAACACTGAGGCTTTCTGAGTTCTCGTGTTTCCCTCTCCTTACCCAGGAGCCACGTTCTGGCAGCAAGCACGGAGGGGGCACAGGCCAGCTCCCCTGCTTGGGGAGTCCTCTGAGAAGGACTCTGGAGACTTTCAGAGCCCGAGTTTCTTACTTTCTAGTGGTGGACTGTAAAGAGATGACTTTGGCTTCTTCCCATTCCGTTTGCTGTTGAACAGTATTTCCAGTCCTCCGAGCTATCTCAGCACCTGCATTTCAAATGGATGGGTTTTAATGCTGCCACCTCCCTGCTCCAGCTCTGGGTACTAAGACTCCTCCACAGGCAACTCTTCTGATTTCTCCTTCTCCTCACTCCCTTAATTCTTCTTTCACTTGGGGTTGTTCTTACTTGCAGCTCATGGTCTGAGAATTGAACAAAGGCACAGTGGTGCAGCGGTGAGCGAAGGGCAGGCTGGGAGGGAGTTGGAGTGTGCTACTCATCAGTTTCACACTTGGTTGTCACAATTTACTGTATTTTTTACTTTTTTTTTTTTCTGTTGCAGTTTTGCTAATTTATCAGATGGTCCAAATGTTTTGACATAACTATTTCAGTTTGCATTATTTATTTATGATGCTTTTTGTCATTGTCTTTTATACATTTGGGATTATAAATTATGTACATGTTAAAATTAGCATCTCAAAGAAGTCTGTTACCCGTGGTCAAAAAAACAGTTGGTTTATATTTTCACAGAATTTATTCTCAGTTTACTGGATTGGATGATTTTTTTAAAGTATGTAGCCAATCATAATGCAATCCTCCTCCCCCCCAATATTTGTGTTCTATTTAATAACATTCTTGTAGCATAGATACTGTATCACTATTGACAGATTTCTTAGAAATGCTGCTATCTCTATTTAACTAACATTTTGTTCAGTTTTTGCCTCCAGTGGAAGCAGAAAGGGTTTTTTCAGCTGTTAAATCCAAAATCAATATAATTTATTTATGTAAAAAAAAAAAAGTCACGATTGATATATTTTTGAACCTTTTAAGTACTAACTTTGTTTTTATTCAGTGGAAGAACATGTACTTGCCCTAAATCCTTAAAATACAAATGCTATAAAACTTCATATATCTTCAAAGCCTTACTGTGAATGGATACAGAAATCTCTTCCGAGTCCATTTCTTGTTATGGGATGGTTTTTCCGGGGTTACATGCATAAGGAACAGGGTTTAAAGTGAAATTTATTTAATTAGCCAGCATGCTCTATACCTTGTTCTTTCTTAGCAGACATGTATGCTACGTCTCTGGGTGTTTAGGCTTCTCTTTGCTACTTTGTGACCCTTTTGCAACCCGGTATACTCTGTGGATTATTTAGACTGTAAGGCGTTAAGTGGCTGCTTCTTCTTTTCCATCATCTCCCAAACAAACGCCAAATTTTCACCGGTTTTCATGGCTATTCACACACATACATCCTTCACCAAATGTGCTAACAAAATAAACTGTCTGTGCTCTTGAACATGGATAAAAAGAAAAAGATTTAAAAGTCAGATTTTTATTTTTTTAATTTAGTGACTAGATGATGCTTATCTTTCAGACTTGGGAGAGCCTTGCTACAGATGTATATAATTTTTTTCAGCAAATATATGTGAATGTTTAATTCACCTGACTCAGTGATAAACGTGGCTTGCCTTTTTCTCAGCATGAATGCATCGAGCAGCTGTTGGAAGCAGTGGCATGGTGGCTGCTCTGGGCTGGCTCCCTGGTGTAACTCTGGGTCGTGTGAGAGGCCAAACCCGCAGCTCGGGCAGCCCCAGGGTGAGCTCAGGTCCCACGTGGGCTGCAGGATGCCAGGAGCAGCCCCAGCCCCAGGCCAGTTTGAGCATAGAGGATCCCAGGGGCTCTGCTGACCCACCTGTTCCACAAGGGTGGGTGCAAGCCCAGAGATCTCCACAGTCACCACAGCCCCCAGGCTTGGCACTGGCACAGCCCCTCCAGAAGAAGGGGTGCTGGGCTTCTCTCCCTGTGCTTCCTGCAGCTCCAAGTTTTGTGAAATGCTTGTTTTAAATCTCTGTGTAAGGGTCTCAGGCTTTAGCAAAGCAGGCCTTCGTCAGTGGATGTGCAAGAGCAGCTCCATTCTTCCAAGATCCAGAAAAAAGCCAGAGTGAAACCAGTGCTTTCACTGCTCCACCTGCCCTGTGTAAGCACCTTGTCCTGGTACTTTGTTGCTGCTTTGGGGAAGAGGAAGAGAAAAGCACCCAGCAGAAAAGACTGGCAAAATGGTAGCGTGAACTATGAATTTCCAGTTCCAGAGCCTCCCTTTTAGTCCTGGCTCCACACACTGCAGCCTTGCACTTGGCATCCATCGTGCAGGATGTTTGCTGGCACAATCTGCAGGGGGAGGGCCAGGGAGGAGCTTGTGCTGGCTCGGGGCTGTCACATCAGTGGTGGCTGCAGTGTCCCTGTCTCTTCAGTCAAGGTGTGTTACATGCTGGTGGCAGGGAGTGGATGTAGTGGAGGATGGGGACAGCTTGCTCCCTGCTGTGTTTTACAGGATACAGGTGCACATCCCCACTGCTGTCCTGCCTGGGTTTTATCTGATGGGACACAGAGAAGTCACATTTAGACAGGATCTCTAATTCCTTTTATGGTCACAAAAAGTGGGAGAAGAATTTTCCTTAGCACTGAGCCGTGGCTGGGGGAGCTTTACCTACCCTAAGTGTAGATGTCCTCACTCTGGGCTCTTCACTGTTACAAGAAAGGATTTGGGGTTGGAAATCTTAGCCAGCAGTGAGCAGAAGGCAATTTCTCTAATGACATCTGGCTTGCATTGAACAAAACTTGAGCTTTTCAGTGCAGTTTTGCTCCTCACCTCTTCAGGAGCCACTTGTGCCCCAGGGCTGGAGCATGGGCTGAGTCATGAGATCAGGAATCTCCTCACATTCTACACCTCAAAGCAGTTTCTGGGCACTACACTTTACCTAAAGTCCCCAAATGCCTCACACCCCATGTGCCAGTGCACAGCTGCCCGTGGCACCCCTGCAGTGCTGCCAGGAAAGGAGTCAGCCCAGTTACCCACAGAGCAGCAGCTCTGCAAAAGTGGAGGGAAGAGGAGCCCAGCTGCTCTCTCAACCCCTTTCCCCTTGATCTGCATGGTGTGCCCTGTGCATTTGGCCAGCAGGCCCAGGAACATCATCCTCACCCTCCCATGTGGCTTTTTGGGATGCTGATTTTTTCATGGTACTCCCAGGGGGGCTGGAGGCCATAGGTGGCACTAATTCCTGAAGAATCAAAGGTTTCACCTCAAAGGGTATAAAACAATGCAAGATCTGCAGCCCAGCAGATCGGTCCCACTCCCCATGTGGCCTTGTTCTCCCTCCAGTGGGGTTTTAATTCATGAGCAACTCCATACAGCACCACTACCTGGTTCCATTTGCCTGTGGTCTGGATGGGATGTGAATCACTGGTTTAACTTGGAATCAGTCCCAGCCTGCCTGAATGCATCAGTTCAGGCAAGCCCAGCACGAGCCTTCAGAGGGTTCAAGGCAGAGCAGTGTCCTCCTGTTGCAGGAGCAGCTGAGGGCAGTGGGAGCCATGGCAGCTGCTCCAGCCTCTCCCTCTGGGCTCCTCCCAAGCCTTGGCTGTCATATTTTTCAGCTGGCTGTGCTATAGCATAGGGAGACATTGTACAGGAATTGCCTGTACTTTCTGGAAAAATAAAAATTTAAAGGAAAACCTCACAGTGACTTTTTTCCCCTCCAGAGAGGGAGATTTCTCGTAGAGAAAGAGATACACAAAAACAAAGCTCAGCTCACCCAGAGGAAGAGACGTCTCTGGTCCAGAAGGAATAAATGAGCCTGTGGGACCTGCAGCTTCATTACCCCAAATGAAACACAATCCCTGTCTGCTCATGACAGGCTGTTACCCATGCTCTTAGGGCAAACCTTTTTCCAACTAGATTCAGATGTTGGATTAAGGCTGTTTTTTATGGAAAGTAACATTTTGGGAAGCAAGGAGCGGATCTGGTTCTCGATGAGGGACGATCCCCAGCAGCTGCGGATGCCAGGACCTAACTGGTCCCTGCGCTTTGCAGAGGCGTTTTCAAGCGAACCCGGCCCGGGATCGGTGAGTGCGGTGGGACGGGGCAGGGCCGGTCCCGGCGCTCGGAGCATCCTCGCTGGCCGCAGGCACGGGGCGGGGGATCCGCGATCTCCGTCCCGCCCTCCCCGAGGGGATCCCCCGTGACCGGAGCGGGCTCAGAGCCCCGTTCCTGTCCCGACCCAGCGCTGCGGGAGCGCTGCCCTGCCCGCGGGGCGGCCGGCTGTCCCCACAGCCGCGGTTCCCGACGGGCACGGCGCTGCCGAGGGAGCGCGGTCCGACCGGGATGGAGGCGGGGGCGGCTCGGGGGCCGCGGGAGGCGCTGCAGCCACCGCGCGTGTCCCGGGCGTGCGGGACCGGGAACAGCCGCTCCTGCCGCGGGAACGGGCCGCGAGCAGCCGCCAGCACCGAGGGCCCGCCTGCGGACCGGTGACCGCGGGTGACCCCGGGTGACACCGAGTGACACCGGGTGACCCCGGGTGACCCCGGCGGGCCGCGACCGCCGCCCCGCGCGCGCCCGGCCCGGCCCCGCCCCGCGGCGGAAGCGGCCCCGCCCTTCCGGCGGTTTTGGCGCGCGCTCCGCCGCCATGTCCCGCCCGCGGGCCGCCGATCCCGGCGCCGCCGTGGAGCGGCTCTGCCGGGAGCTCAACCTGGACGCGGCGAGCGCGGCCGAGGCGCTGCGCGAGTTCACGGCGCTGCGGGGCACCTACAGCCTGGAGGTGAGCGGGGCCGGGCGGGGCGGGCGCGGCCGGGGGCGGGCGGCGCGGCGCTGCCCCGGTGACCGCGGCGCCCGTGCCCGCAGGGCGAGGCGCTGCACTGGCTGGCCTGCGCGCTGTACGTCGCCTGCCGCCGGAGCCGCGTGCCCACCGTGGGGAGCAGCCCGATGGAGGGGAACGGCGTCTCCCTGACCCGCATCCTGCGCTCCGCACGCCTCAGGTGAGCGCCCTGCCCTGGCCTGCCCTGCCCAGCCCATCCCAGCCCTGCTCAGCCCATCCCAGCCCTGCTCTGCTCTCCCCTCCCCTGCCCTGTCCCTCCTGCCCTGCCCTGCTCTGCCCCTGCCCTGCCCGCCCTGCCCTGCTTACCCAGCCCAGCCCATCCCTGCCCTGCTCTGTCAGAACCGCCAATCCTCTGCTGCACCTTCGCCCCCAGCGCTGCCAGCCGCGGGGGGTAAAAGCAGTAAATCCGATGTTATTACAGATGGAAATCAGATGCAAATACGTGATTTCCACCTTCGAGCCTTTAGGAAACCTCCTCTGTCGGCCAGGAGCCGTTCTGCACACGCCGTTGTTTCCGTGTGTGCTAATTTGACCGCAGGCAGCTCGGCGTGCGCCGTCCCGGTGCAGGGCGTGTCTGGCTCGGGATCCAGCCCAGTCCCGAGGGGATGCCGGAGCTGCTGCTCTGTCCGGGAGCTCAGCACTGATCCCGGAGCTCACTCACTCCTGCCCCGGCAGCAGCTCCCCGGGCTGAGGCTCTGCCCTGGGGCAGGAGCCCGGAATGCTCGTTCCCTTTAAAGCCCCGCTGAGCTGTCAGCTCTTTCCGTCCCAGCTGGCAGGTTTTTGTGCTGTGCAGGTACCTTCGGCAGGCATTGACTCTTGGCTTGTTCTGTTGCCTGTTCTGCCTCCACCTCAGCACACAGAGAGCTGTGCCTACACTTTGCTGTCCTCCACTGCCCTGCTCTGCACAGCCATGCTGGCAGCCTCCACATCAAATTAATGTTCCCATACCTTAAAGAGGGTCAGGAGAAGTCCCAGAGTGATGAAAGGCAAAAAGCTGGTGACATATACGGTTTGGGAGTCTTATCAAAATAAACTGTAAACCTATGTAGTAATCATGTCAGTCATTAAAAGAGTAAATATGTTGCATTTTGGCTTTCTAAAATTTTAGAATGGAAGTCAGTTAAAGCTCAAAGTAGACATTTCTTTTTTCTCTTTTAAGTTTAATTCAGTTTTTTAGCAAAATGAAGAAGTGGATGGACATGTCAAACCTGCCCCAGGAATTCCGAGAGCGAGTTGAGAGGCTGGAGAGAAATTTTGAAGTGTCAACCGTGATTTTCAAAAAGTTTGAGCCAATATTTTTTGATATATTTCAAAATCCTTATGAAGAAACTTCCAAACCGCATCGAAGCCGGAAGCAGAGGTATTTTTTAGATTTGATGTGACTTTTCCTGGGAAAGAGTTATAGCCAATATAATGAAAGTTAGTTTCCAAAGTGATGGGGTCTCTGACTCTGAAGTGCAGCCAGTGCAGAACCAGCCCTGGCCCTGCTGGGTGCAGCTCAGATCAGCTGGGCTCCACATCCAGCTGCTGTCCCTCAGTGAGAATGGCAGGCTGTGCTGGGGAGGGCTGCCCTGGGGTGGGCTAGCTCCAAGTTCAGTGAGAGCAGCACTTCAGACATTCAGCAGCAATGGCTGAATGGCACAGGAGTGGTTTGTCTTGGTGCAGAGCTGGCAGGTGTGGTGTCACACCATGGTCCCTGCTGGTGCTTGCCCTGGCTGCCAGATGAGTGGAAGCAGCAGCTGGGAGGAAGTTGCAGCTGATGTGCTCGTTTTTATGACAGATTTGGGAGTGTGTGGTGTCATCATCCACTCACGCTTGGAACATCTGCCTTATTGAAAGCAGTGGCAGCTTTTTAGTGAGAGTGTAACCTTGGGGATGAGGGAGCCAAGCTGTGAATCTGCAAGGTGTTTTTGTCAGCCCTCTGCATGTGAGGGGGAATAACTGTTCTGGTACAATGCTCCAGTGTGGTTCCACATCTCCAGGCACAGTGCAGGGAGAGATGCTCTGTTGTTCTCTGTGGGCTGACTCCCTTGAGCTCCATGAGCTTGATAGGAATCAGCAGCTGAGCTGTAGAACAGGCTATAATTACCTGTTCTGAAGGGATGGCCAATGCTTTAGTAAAGTATTTTGGGAAAACCATCCCTGGAGTATGTGTAGGCTTTGTCCCCTCCCCACCTGTGGCTGAGGAGGTTCTGTGGGAGGTGTGACACCAGAATAGCATGGCAGGGTCAGAGGCCAGAGGCAGCCTTTGGCTTGGGAACAGGGTCAGGGAGTTGTGGCTGTGTGCAGGACGCTGTGCAGCCACGTCAGGCAGTGAGAGCTGAACTCAGGACATGTAGTTTAGACTGTGCTTAGTGTGGAATGAAGACAACTGCTCCAGCTGTTGTTTTGAGCAGGGAGATAGACTGAGAGCTGTACTGTAGAACAGGGTTTGGCTCCCTGGCAGTGAGGAGTAACTTCTCCCCTTTCCTCGTTGGCAGGCGGGTGCCGTGCAGCGTCAGAGATCTCTTCAGCTTCTGCTGGACTCTCTTTGTGTACACCAAGGGTAGGCTGCTGGCTTTGCCTGCATGCTGTGTATGATTCCCAGTCTGAACTTGTGCTGTCTTGCTTGACGTGCTGTGCTGTCTCTTGAAGGTAATTTCCGTATGATTGGAGATGATTTAGTGAATTCCTATCATTTACTTCTGTGCTGCTTGGACCTGATCTTTGCCAATGCCCTTCTGTGTCCAAACAGAAGAGATTTGCTCAATCCATCGTTCAAAGGTATGGTAAATATGATTATTTACAATCAGCTGTGCTTTGTCTCTTGGCTCATTTGGAATGAGTTGAAGGTTGGTTGTGTCCCCCTCGTTGGCAGGCCTGCCAGTGGAATTCCTCACTCTGGAGCTGCAGGGCTGCCAGGAGCCTCCCTGCATCATCCCCATGCTCTGCCAGCTGCACGACGGGCTCCTGCTGGAGGCCAAGGGCATCAAGGAGCACTACTTCAAACCATACATTGCAAAGCTCCTGGATAGGAAGGTACATCTCAAGAGTTCTATCAGCACTTGGTGTCTCGAGAGCTTTTAAGTCCTGCAAGTTCCACAGGGGAGAGCAAAGGAAATGAGCAAAGGAACTCAGGTTTTCTTTTAGCAGGAGCAGAATTCTCTCACACTTCTAATGCTGTGTGCTGGAAAGTCTCCTCTGTTTCAGCTTTTTATGCCAGTGAAGAATGTTTGTTTTCCCTTCTTGGCAGTGTGAAACTGAAACATGAAGGATGGTGCTTTCCTCTGGCAAAAAAAGAAGTGATCTGCTTGTGAAATAATTGTGTGGGATGTCTGTCATGTGGGTTCTGCTGCTTTTCTTGAAGTTGAGCATAATGCTTTGGGAGGAGAGGTGGAGGTTGCAGATGTACAAATTGTCCTGTCTAGTTCTGCTCCTGGAAATGCTTTCCAAGCTCTCTGGAAGCTGCTTTGGAGTTGCTCATTGAGGCAGCCCCTGACCCAGCAGTGAGCAATGTCACATTGCAGAGCCAGCTCTGAGCAGAGGGTTTGTCTGGAACTTGGATCCAGTTGGGCTTTGTGCACTGTAGCCCTTTGATCTAGGCAAAAGAAAGAGTCCATATGTGCACCTAAATCTCATTTCCTTTTTGGCTAAAACCACCATGCCCCTACACTTGAAACAGTTTTGATTTTTTTATCTAAGATATTTCTGCTTTTTTTTCTTAGATCTTAAAAGGAGATTGTCTGTTGGATCTTTGCAACTTCACAGAAAATAGGTAAGTTACAACTTTTGCTCTTAATCACAGGGTTTGGTTCATGTCTAAGTCACAGGCCTTTGTGCACCAAATCTGTTTTCCTTTTCCTTTGTCTTGCCATATCTGATGGGTTTTGGTTATTTGACCATCAAAGCTGCTCCCTGGCTGAAACACTGGATCTGAGCTGTGGCCAATGTCAGGGCTTCAAGCTGCAGAGATTCTTTCTTGGTGTCAGGTTTTTTGGTGCTTGCTCTGATTTTCTGGCAACTGTAACCTTTGAATAATGTAATGCAAATAAAAACCTTGGCTGTGAAGGTAGTAGATGTATTCTGCTCAAGTAGGGAAATCTCTAAATTTATTTTCTATCTCTATTTGAGTGTATAAATCTGTGATGTGGTAGATGGACTCAAAAGAAAAGGAAGCAGAAATTGTAAAGCCACAAAAAAGAGGTGAACAATTTCTATGGGAGACAAGTGCAGTTGTTTCAGAAACTTTGAATTAAAGCTACTTTAAATGCAAACTATAAAAAATCCTTGTCAGGTTTTTTTTGCCTTTTGCAAAAATACCTATTAATTTGTTTTTGGCTTTTGTTTGTGAGCTTTTAACTTGTTGGGTTGCTTTGGGAATTTTGAGCAAAGTCTCAATTGTTTTAACAATGCAGATAACACCTCAATTTAGATACAAACTCATTTCTTTTATCATTGAACATTGAACTTCTCTTAGTATTTCTAGTTTAAAATGAATAGTATTCCTTCAGTACCACTGTCATATGGAATGATCCAGTAGTCCCTGTTCTATTGCAGTAGTGTGGCATCTCAAAGACTTGTCAGCATCTCTGGGGTTTTTTTGTCCAACTTTCCACGGACCTTTTTCCAAAAAGACATGAACCTGTGGTACAGTCAGGTGTCCTGTGGGATCACCAGCTGCTTGTGTCATGCATACATTGTACATTCCATTGTTATACATGCTGGAACTGCAGTCCTGACCCAGCTGCAGGCAGGATTATTGGTGCAAGCCATTTCTGATTTTCATCCAGAAGTTCCATCCTACTTCCCAAGTCCGTGTTTAAAGTTTTGCACCCTTGGTGGAATTAAACATTCCTTTTTTTGAGCTGGGTTTGCTGGAATAAAGAAAATGAAGGATTTGTTTGGTCTGTCATGTTGTTTCTTCAGTAGTTAAACCTTTGGTACCAAACCTGGGCTTCTCTTTCAGCAAAGCACTAAACAAAGAATATGAGGAGTATGTTCTGACCGTGGGTGACTTTGATGAGAGAGTTTTCCTGGGAGCTGATGCTGAAGAAGAAATTGGCACTCGAAAATTCCCTGCAGATGTGCCAGGAGAGAAAACAGCAGCAAGAGCTCCCATGGAGTGTCATCTGCAGCAGCATTTTGAAAAGGTAATTCATTTAACATGGCAAGTTCACTTGAGGTTCTCCTTCAAGTTTTCTCATCCTTTTACACTCTTTGAATCTTTGAGGTGACTTGAAAGAAGGTGTGAACACAGGCTTCAGTGCTGTCTTGCTAAGAAGAATAGGTGGTATGTTCTTTCCTGTGGAATTTTAAGAGTAACTGTTTCTTAAACAGAATGAGTGCACTTTCAGTCTGGTTTTGTCTAAGAAAAATCAGTAAGTAATTAATACCCAAGTATGTGGTTTTAGTTTTGATCAAGCTTCATTTATACCCCATAATCATACCACGAAACCTTGACACTGAATTCATCTGTTTTCCCACTGTTTCCTGCCTTAGGGAAGGAAAAGTCAACTTTCCTACTTATCTGGAAAATAAGATTCACACATAAACCTCAACAAAGTCTCTCTTCATTATAAAAAGTAGCCTATAAACAGAGTTGGTGTTTCACTATGTTTGAAAGTATAAAATGTGTTTAATTAAGTTGACATGCAGGAAAACAGTTGCTTGATTACTTTTTAATTTTGGATAAGGGGAGATAGTACTGGCTGTGTGAAAGAACCATATGCTGTTGGATTTACATGTCATTTAAAAAATAAGAATTCTTATTCTGAGATGCTGGTGCTAGTGTAAATGAATCATATGTCTTAGCTTTTTCTCCCAAATGTAAGTGTATTTCATATTCAGGCAGGAGTTGAAGACAGGAGTTTGGAATGGGTTTCATTAATTCTGAGCTTCAGTTTCTGTAGTAGAATAATATTACTGTTCATGCATAATGACTGCAGGCTTAACCTTTTCTCATTATTTGCCTTGTATCTTCAGAATGTTGTCAGTTCAGATAATTAAATCCAAAAACTTTATTGTGTCACTTCCAGAGAGCAGGATAGAGATAGGTTAGTGCAGTCCACAAAATTCCATCAGTGCCACTTCATTCTTTGGGTGAAGGCAGGACCATTTCTTAGGGAATTCTCCTGTGAACCTCTCCTAGGCAGCTCTGCCCCCAGTCCTTGTGTCACCCAGCTGATGCAGTCAGGGGCTGAGAATGGAAGTGTGTGCTCTCTCTTCCTCAAACTGTATTTTCAATGTTCAAATCAGCCAAACACTTACAGGTTTTAAGATTTTAGGTCTTGTTTTAGTTGTAAAATCCCTTGGAGTTCATTTTTGGCTGCTCCAAGATGTGTTGTATTTTGTATTTATGGAGTCCTGGGAAGTCTGGGACTCATTTTTAGTCACTTCTGAGCTCACAGGTTTGATGAAGTTTTCACCTGGTCGTATCATTTTAATCTTTGAAACAATTTTGCAGGAGATGCTCGTTAGGAAGGTGATTAAAACAGTTTGTTGGCTGATTTCTATTCATTCTTTCTCTCTGTCTGACAGAAGAGGTCCTTTGCACCCTCCACTCCCCTGACTGGCAGAAGGTACCTGAGGGAGAAGGAGGCTGCCATTACCCCTGTGGCCTCGGCCACGCAGAGCGTCAGCCGCCTGCAGAGCATGGTGGCTGGGCTGAAAAATGCACCCAGTGAGCAGCTCACAGCTATCTTTGAGTGAGTATGTCCCCCTCAGCTGCTCTCATCGACACAGAAAAGCATATTGTGGTCTTTCTTATTTCTTGTTGAAGGATCTTCTGTTTCCCAGATGATCTCATCTGCAGAAGGGTGGCTGAACACACCCCCCACCTGACATTGTGTTAAATGGAGCTCCAGCTTTTGCTGATGTTGATTTGTCTGTCTGCTTGAAAGCCAAATGCCTTTTTTTGTTTGTTTACATTTTAAACAAGTACTTGTCAATGAAAAGATGTGGTAACCATGTTGGCAGAGGTTTTGGAGGAGGGTGGAAATGTTCAGGTGAACAAGCTGCAGTCCTCACCCTCAGCTGAGAAAATAAAACTAAAAGCAGCCTCTGGTTGCTTGTTTTTCCTTCACAGCACTTCAGGGTGTGTTGGTGTAACCCCATGGCACAAGGACAAGCCTTGCAGTGACCCTGAGTACACTTCAGATTCCTCCTTCCTCCCTGAGCATAGCTCAAAAAAAGCAGCAATTGAATAGTAAATCCCTGTGAGGATGCTGGGTGTTTGTCTAATAACTTTCCAAGTTAAGATCCTGCTGTATTCCAGGTGTATTTTTACAAATCAGAATGGACATTTAGTATTAGCACTTAATATTTGAAGTGCAGAATCAATGTTTTTTTTAAAGTAACCGTCATAAACAGGTGAAAAATATTACTTACCATTTTCATATTTGGAGTTATGTATATTTGAAAGTTTTGCTAGCACTAGTTCTTGAAAATTTACAACTTTGCTCTGTGGGATGCATTTGTTTTCAATGTTTCTTTGATTGTTTTTATAAGGACTGATACTATTTATACTATAAAATGAAGACATTAATGTGTCTGTAGTCTCTAATAAAATGTATGTTTGTTCCAAATAATAAACCAGGCTGTCAAGAGAGGTAAATATTTAAATGGGAACAAGAATTGAGTAAACCTTTGGCAAGAGCTGTGATGAGTACTTTGCTCATCTCAGATACAAATTCAGCAAGCACTGGGGTATATATACTGTGTCCCTGGAAGAAATGCAGGAACTGTAGTTTGGACTGTGTAATATTCTATGCTCTTCAGTATTTTCTTTTTCAAATTAAACTTCCATGGAAAAAGCTTTGGAGTTAATTAGAAGGCTTTATTTGAAGAGAAGCCCTAGCTGATTTTAGTTCTAGCTTTTCAGAGTAGTTTAGTGTCTTAATTTGACACCAGCCATGGGCCACTGTCCTCTAAAACAGAGTTGCTGTGAAATTCAGAAGCATTGAGAAAGAGCATCTCCAGCCAGAGATGCTATGGCCCTTTTTTGTGGCAGTGACCATGTGGAGTTCCTCAGTTCTCCAGTCTTGGTAGGAAATGGGAAGATGCTGCTGCCTCTCCCTCTAAGCTTTTCTGTGCTCCCTCAAATGGACCTGGCTTGTGTGGTGTCATGAGTGCCTTTGGTTGGTTGGTTGCCTGCTGTAACATCCTTACTCCTGGCAGGTTTATCTTCTGTGCTGCTGTAGCTCTTGTTTTCTCCTGTGTTTGTTCCAAGATCCCCTCCCTGGCCCTGGTAGGACACAATACTTGTGTATGTTTTATGTTTTCTTCTTGTATAAAGCAGGTTCTTCCTGATGAGGAATACTCAGCATCATTGGCTTATCTTTTTATTTTGGTCTTATGGTTGTTGTTGTTTCTTGATATTTATTTTTTTAAACCAGATATCAATTTATACAGACAAGGCTTTCTTTGCCTTTCAGGTCTTGTGCCCGCAGCCCCCTGGAAAGCATCGTGAGCAGGGTGAGGGAGATTGGGGAGACCTTCTGCTGCAGCTACACTCAGTCAACAGATGAGCAGCCAGGGTCTCACATAGGTATGGGGAGTGCCAGAATACTGAACCAGAGCAAACAGAATGCATACCTGTACTGCTTTCTGTGTTTAATGCAGTGGAGCTGGTTTTATCCCTGGATACACCCAAGCAGAAAACTGCTGCTGTCAAATAGCACACTGTAAAAAAGAAAAAATTTATGGCAGAGTAAACCCAAGGTTGCAGTTCAAACTGGGGTAACCAGGAAGTCATGGAAAATCAACTCTTAACAAATGTAAACTTGCAGTCTTGTTAGCTTTAAATTTTGAAGGAAACTGAAAGCAAATAGGAAAATTATTATTGCAAAATTACATCATAATAAATATTACAATAAATAATCCTTTAAAATATTTATGGGGTTTCATGCTGTACTTGAGACTAATGGATTTCTGAATTTTTTTGTTTTCCTTGCAAAGTCTGTACACACATGAATTATTATTTTGAGTGAGGACAGATGCTGGTCAGTTTAGTCTTAACCCCATTTGTGCCAGTGGCATTGGACTTTATCTCTGTTGATTTTAAATTTCAGATTTTGCTGTAAACAGATTAAAACTGGCAGAGATCTTGTACTATAAAATCTTGGAGACTATAATGGTGCAAGAAACACGGAGACTGCATGGGAAGGATCTGACTGTAAGTAGAGAACCAGTGAAAGACTGGAACACTTTTTGTAGCTGTTTCTTGGAGTTTATCTTCAGGCAGTTCCAGAAAAAAACACTGTAAAGCACTCTGTATATGTTGTTAATATTAAAAAGGGGAAATACATGGGAGCTTGCAGAAAATGTATTTTTCTTCTACAATTTTAACCAGTATAACTGTCATAACCAAACATTTCAGTTTGTGTTACTTTCTAGAATCACAGCTTTATGGACAAATTACTTTTATTCTCTTTTTATCCAATGAACAGTATCAATAGTTCATGTTAGACAGCATTGCATTTGCTCTGCTTTGTGATGCACAACAGGGAGGCCATAGCATGCAAAATGTGATTGTTTAGGTGGTGCTACTCTACTTCTGGTCTCCTCAACTTCTGTGTAAAAAGGAGCTTGTGAGTGGGAGAAGAAGCCAGCTTCTTTCTAACAATGATTGTGTAGTGTTAGAGCCACAAAATTCCAACCTGTGTTTCCCAGATCTGAGGCCAGTGGTATTTTGTGGGTCTCTGAAGGTGTTGGGAAGGAAATAGAAAAATTTTATGAGTGCCTAGCAAGTAGTTTTGAAACAATAGGTGAAATAGAGATGTTGGCATTTTTTGACATAGACACTGAAAACAGCCATGTGAAGGTTTGAGACCTCTTCCTTTGTTTAGATGATACCAAATGCCACAAAAACCAAAGAACCAACAGACATCCTGTCCCAAGCCTGGCAGGAAAGGTTTGAAGATAAGGGTTACAGATAAGAAAGCCATAAAACATGGTAATTTAGTAGGTCCTATAGGTTGCATGCAAATATTAGGAAATTAGTATATTGTGTTGGATTGGTTAATGGAAATTAGAATATTGTATTGGATTGGTTAATGGAAATTGAAATGTTCATCCTCTGCAGGCTCTCCTGGAGCAGGACCTCTTCCACCGCTCGCTGCTGGCCTGCTGCCTGGAGCTTGTGCTCTTTGCCTACAGCTCCCCTCGCACCTTCCCCTGGATCATTGAGGTGCTGGACCTCAGGCCATTCTATTTCTACAAGGTAAACAAACATTGGGACAGGATCTTATTAAACCTGGCATGCTGCTGAATTCAGATTCTGGCTCTCTTGAATTGTGTTACTTGGAAGGGGTAATGCCAGAGCTGAAGCTGAGATATAAAGGAAAAAATCTGTTTTGTAAATGGTACTGATCTGTAACATACTGCTGATCAACTGATACTAGACTAAAGCCTTCAAGCATTTGTTGATATTTATATTTACTGACTGCAGTGTAGTCCTGAAATAGCAGATACAGATCTGAAATATTGCCTTTAGCCACTGCTACTTATCATAGGCTTGCTTTGCTATGTTTGGGGATTTTTCCTTTATGTAAAAGAACACAGAATATATTTTCCAGGCTGCTCTCTGGTTTTGCTCTTTTTTTAACCACATTTTCCCCCCTTTTAGTGTTACTTGATTTTTGACTCCTTCAATCCTTTTATCATCTATCCATATGCCTCCAGTTTTTGCTGGATGCCTAGCAGATTACTGAGGTTAGTTCTGAATAAATCAAATAGTTCAGCAACCAAAAAATTGCAGCCTTTGGGAAAGCTGGTTTGTATTCTGTCCTTTCTTTTTCCTTTAGGCCTCAACTGTAGGGCAGTAGTGGAGATGTAACAAAGCTGTCAATATTGGTTGGCTGTTGGTAGTCTCCATCAAAACTGGTGCACATCCAACTTTGTGGAACAAATCTATGTTTGATTTGAATTTTCTCAGCTATTCAGTGTATATTCTTGCAGCACTCTTATTTGGATAAAAATTGCCATTGCAAAGGTCTCACACAAGAGAGACTTGAGGTGTTTATAACTTTGCTGTCTGAGTGTAGCTTCTGTAGCAGGAATAACTAAACATATCAATAGGTCTTCCAGGGAACTTTTATGGCATTTCCACCTTTGGAGCTTTAAATAAAGAAGCTGAATTCTCCTCTGACAGGAATAACTCAGGGTGGATCCTGTGTTGGAGTATGATACTGCAGGGGGTTGGTCAGCTCTGTTCAACCCCCATTTGTCCATGTTAGGGGCTCTGAGTGCTTCTTAAATCAAACTTCAGAGCAGTGGTTTTCAGCTCCTGAAAGCTGAAACACTGGGGCTGTCACATCCTTCTGAGCAGGTGTACCTGATCACATCTCCCAGGTCAGTGCTTCCACTTGAGCACAGACAGCAGTGGTGAGAGAGGGCCCTACAAACCTCTGGAGTGGATTGTGCTGCTGCCAGGTTCCTTTGGGAAAGGGGGTTAAAAAAGAGGCATCGGAAGAGGGTTGGGGAAGATGAAGATGCAAGGAGGAGGCTGGAGCACTCTGACCTTTTGAACAGGAGCCTGAAATGGATCAAGTGTTAAAGGTGAGCAGTGTGACATGGCTGTGTGTGTCATTGCCATCAGGTTATTGAGGTGCTGATTCGCTCTGAGGAGGGACTCTCCAGAGACATGGTGAAGCATCTCAACAGCATTGAGGAGCAGATTCTGGAGAGCCTGGCCTGGACTCGCAGCTCAGCACTCTGGAGTGCACTCGAGGCCTCAGAAAACAAAGTCCCAACCTGTGAAGAAGTATGTGATCTCATTCCTGTTACCAGGAAATTCATCTTCCTTTTCTCACTTGTTTTATACAGAAAATTGTTCAAATGAGACCATCACTGCAGAAAATCTTCTATTAACAGATTGTCACAAAGAAGGGAAATTGTTGTCTTACACTGACCTTTCTTATTTCTCAGGTGATATTTCCCAGTAATTTGGAGGCCAGCAATGGAGGGAGTGGGTTTGGGCACTTGCCCATGATGCCATTGTCTCCCATAATTCATCCTCGAGTGAAGGAGGTTCGGACAGACCTTGGTGGCAGTTTGAGACGAGGTGTGTTCAAGACTTCTGACATTATTTGAATGTGTGAATTTGGGGAGAGGGATTTAAAACTTCTTTGTAATTGCAAAAAACAACCTTGAATCTGAATTGAGTGTTTGGAATTGTGAAGTTTATTTGATCGGGGAAGGTCTAGATGCACCCAGTCAGACCAGTGCTGTGACTCACTGGCAGCAGACAGTGGTGGCAGTGCTTCCTTTCTCTACTGGAGCAGATTTTGTTGCTGGTTTCATGCCTGGGTAACCTTACTCTGAGATGGGTTGTCATCTAATCACTTATATATTGATGTTCAAATTTTTGCAGATTTTTTTTTGTTTTCTGTTAGTTTATGGTCAGTGATTTTGACTGGATTTTATGTGACTTCCTTTATTTTTTTTAATGTAATGACAGAACAACACTTATTCTTGCTTCCTACAGAACTGTTTTTGTGCAGGGGTGGAGGACAATGCTTTGCCTACAGTGTTTTGTCCTCTGAAGAGCTGCTCTTTCCAGATTCCTAGGTCTCACACAGAACTGTCTCCTGAAGTGAGGGTGCAGAAAGAGTGCCAGCACTGCTGTTGCTTTTGCATGCCTCTCTAGTTAGGAATTGCTGCTTTAGTTGTACCCCAGACACTGGTCCATATGTTCTTGGACTGGTGGGTTGTGTGATGTTGTCTCTGTTGGTGTTTGTCCGGCAACAAACAAGACTGTTTGGTAGTTTTTTAGTACTCCTTAGGAAGGAGATGTACAAGCAGTTGCTGTAAGTGTTAGGGTTCACTGATGGAGGACGAACCACATTGGAGATGGTGTCTCATATATGGGGAAGGCTTTGTGAGACACAGCTTTGTGTATGAGAATCTGGTTCTAGAGGCTTCTCCTAAATTCACTTGGGAAGATGGTGGGGATAGGAGATGTTTATTTGTCTTTGGTACCAAGAGAAACATTTTGGAAGAGTTAGAAGTAAGGTTTCCTGTGGGAGATCAGGCAGCCACAGAAGCTGGGCTGGGCAGCACTGCTGACCTCGTGGCACTGGTACAGGGAAGCGGTAGGAGAGAGAAACTCAAGGTGAGAACTAAAGTGAAGACATCACTTAGTCTGGTCATCCTGACCCTCTGAAGAGAGAAGATGTAACAAGGACATTGCTGGTGTAAAAGAATGTAACAGGGACCTGATAGCTGAAAAGATTGTGTTGCTACAGGGTGGAACATTTTGGACAGAATTAGGGAGCTACAAGTACTGGTGACCAGTGTAGTAAACTGGCTTTGCTTGCATAGCATGGTCTGTATCTCAATCCCCACAGTCTCCAGTCAATCTCACCTGGCCAGTTATTCCATGAATTTCTAATTCATGGGCAATAGAAAACTGTTGTCACTGTTAGTCACAGACTACAGCAGAAATGCAAAAACCCTGTGAACAGAAGCCTGTATGTTAGTGATGTGTACTTCAGGTTTACTACTGGAATAAATGTTTGAAAGCAGCAGAAAAGCCTGAGAGGAACTGGGTCTGTGTGGGGTGGAGTCACCTGACTGGGGGCAGTTTAGAGAGAGTCTGAAAGCCAGAACATGGGGAAGATAGCATGTCCAAGGAATATGGCCAGGGTTCCTGTAAAGGAATTGTGTTCACAGGAGTAACACTTGCAAGTATTGCTAATTGCTAGACTGACTGGAGTAAGTAGCTGTGATCCTGTGTTTCAGTCTCTGTGGATCAGGGTGGCTGCTCAGCTTCCATCTGATACCTAATGCAGAACTGGGGGTCACCATCTGGGGTGGCTGCCAAAGGAGTCAGTCAGACTATAGCTCACCCCAGAACAGTGAGCTCTGAGGGGAGGCCTGAGCTACAAGTGATCTCTGCTGGTGTGGTTGGAAGGCATCCTTTGCCCTTCTCTGTGGAAGTATTGCCATTAAGCTGCTGTTGTTAAGGTTTTGGTTTGTTTTTTCTCCCTTGACATGCCAGACATGCAGCCATTGTCTCCAATCTCCGTTCACGAGCGCTACAGTTCTCCTACAGCTGGGAGTGCTAAGAGGAGACTCTTTGGAGATGACAGCCCCAAAGAAATGCAGACAGAAAAAATCTTAACGAAGGGAACTAAGCTGACAATTGCTCCAGCATCCAGCATTGGTGCTGAGAACATGTCAGCATCTCCTGGCCAGACAGTGCTGACCATGACAACCACTACAGGACCAGGAAAAGCAGGACAGAAGGTCACTATCCCACTGCATGGTAGGAGTTACTGCTGTTTTTCTTCACTACTAGGATGTTTTCTTTACTCTTAAGATATGCTTAGACCAACCATGCATCTTGAAAGCATGCTGCTTTTTCTTTGTAAAAAAGCAGTTACTTTGTCAACATCCTGGACAGATGGCAGGGCTGCTCTCCAGGGAGGCAAGTGCCAGTAAGGTCCCAGCTGGTGGCTTCTCCCATGGCAGGAGAAGCAGGACAGGCTGGCTCCTGAGCTCCCCCCAGCAAACAGCAGCTGGACCATCCTCCTCTGGAGCCCAGCCTTGCCCCTCACCACCCAAACAAAATCTCAAGGTATCTTTTCCCTCCCAAAGAGAAAAACCCCCCAGGTAAAGACAGTATCCAGGGTGGCAACTTACTTTGTCTCTCTTAAGTACTGGTCTTTGTCTCAGCAACATATAAGAGAAAATTCCCTGAGAGAAGGAAAACAAAAGGAGCAATCCTAAGTTACAACCACAGCAAAAAAAGCATAAGTTTAGATTGACATCATCTCCTTGGAGACATCCATCTGTTCCCTGGCTAACACACTGAGGATTTCTCCCCTTGAAGAAAAGATCATGGGAGTTTTTAGCTCCTTCCAGTTATACCTCACGCATTAAGCAGTACTTTGGTTCTCAGCTCCCCTAATGATTTACTGCAATTTGTCTTAATTGGATCTGTTATAATCTCAAAAGTCTCTGAACTTCTGGAAGAAGGGTTACATGTTAACATTATCAAAATACTGTGAGACTTCTCTTTTGTGGAAGTTGAGTGGTACTTGAGTATTTCTGAAAATGGTTCGTGAACTATGAGTTTATAGCCATTTTGTAATTTAAAAATTGGGTCTGTAGTTAAAGATGGAAAGAAAAATTCTGCACTACTCGCATTTAAGGCGATTTTCAGCAAGAGAATTTGGTTAGTGAGGACTGTATTATGAAGACTGTATAGGATATGCTGCCAGTTTTGCAGAATAAGAATAATAATAAAAAACCAGAATGCCCACCTTCCCCCAAAAGAGTGGAAAACCAAGTACAGAAATTGTGATTGCTTGTAAGCTTTCTATTTTCAGATAAGCTTTAGAAAAGATCATTCACATTCTCCTTTTAAACCTTACCAGAAATGTAATTTTTGCCATTTCTGAAGACTCTGAGGAACAGTCATTTTAGACTGTAGTAGAGAGGATGAGATGTCTTTAGTGTCAAATATACATAAATGAGTTTGATTTGTTCTTGCACTCTGCACACGAGGAGAGCAACCAGTTTATTTCTGTGTATCCTCTCCAGGTGTGGCAAATGACACGGGTGGAATCACCTTGATCCCCATCTCGATGAATTTGGGCCAGCCATGTAAAGTGGAGGCACAGGCTCCCTGCCTCCCTCCTGGGAACCAGGCACAAGAAGTGCAGCTGCCAGCAGCCAGCAAACCAAAGAGAACAGGCTCCTTGGCCCTGTTCTACAGGAAGGTGAGTGTCCTTACTCACAGGTGGTGCTGTGCTGGTGCTCATGGCCTGCCTCCCTGGGCAGCTCCCACTACCTTCAGTCTTCATGTGCATTGCCATTAGCACATGCAGTTCTTATATACCTTGGAGAAGAAGGGAAAAGATGTTGAGTGTTGCAGGGAGTCCAGTTTTCCCCTTTCCACCCATGAGATTTTTTTTCCTTTTCGATTAGGAGCTTCTATAAATCAATATCGAAGGCATACTTTGCTTCAGGTTTTACTTCTGTTGGCTATTTTGATTGCCCCCATTTGCAAGGGTTAGAGAGTTTTGACATGAGATGCTTTTCCTGTGTCTCACTCATTCAGAGCTGTACTGCTGTGGATCCAGCATGTGGACATGCCCCTTTGCCACTTTTAAGTCCGCCCAGCAGTGCTGATCTTGCTGGGCTGGGGGCTCAGAAAGCAGTGGTGAATAACACAGTAGCTAAAGTTTTCTAGAAAGAACGAGTTTGAAATAATGCAGGATTTAAAGATTGAGTTAAGAACTGGGTGTGCTTCAGAGAAACTTAAGATTACTTCTAGTTTCTTTCATTTTCAGTGTGAGTTTTGTGAGGGGTCTTTGGAGGAAGCAGGGTAACTTGTCTAGATGACTACAAAGAATATATCCCTAAATTAGTCTCTCTCAAAAATACTAGAAGATTTTATTTTATTTTTTGCTGCTGTTTTCTTACTAGGTAAGTTATTTTCAGAGATTTTCCCCTTTGAGGGTATCTATATAGATACAATAGAACTTAAGAAGTTCTACCATGAACAATCTTTAAGGTACATCTTAGTACAAAAAATAATTTCTGGAAACACTTGTAAGCCACATCATTTGTCTGAACTACTGGTTCTTTAATTTTGCCAGTGATAGGTGGTTTCTCTGAGAAACGATTAAGAATTGATCAGCCACCTGCCAGCTGGGAAGGTTTCATTTTGGAAGGTTTGCTCTCAGCTGGGGAGTACTTCAGGTGTAGCCATGTCTTGGACTAACATGTCATAGGCAACATAGTTCTTCTTAGTTGTGAACAACTAAAACATTAACTTATGTTTGTCTTTAAATTTAACCTTCCATTTACTGTGATCATTATACTTACAATGATAGTTTTCCCCTACTTTGCTTTCTTGCTCCTGTTCAGTAGAGCAGGTGAAAAGCACACTGTCCCTTCCTGCTTTCCAGCATGAGGAAAGTGCCTAATTAGTCAGCAAGGCATAGGGTATAGAAGCTATACACATAATGTTTTTAGGTGGATTTTCTGTGTTAGAGATTCAACAGCTGAAGAGTGGATAGCTTAGTCTTTGAATTCCAGGATGGTTTTGGTTGGAAAGGACCTAAAAGATCAAGTCATTCCCCCCACTGCCATGGCCAGGGACACTTTTCTCTAGACCAAGCTCCATCCAGTCTTGCCTTGAGCACTCCAGGGACCCAGGGGCAGCCACAGCTTCTCTGGGCAGCCTGTGCCAGCTCCTCCCCACCCTCACAGGGAAGAGTTGCCTCCCACTATCCCGTCTAACTCTGCCCTCTGGCAGTGGGAAGCCACTGGCACTCCAGGCCCTTGTTTCAAGTCCCTCTGCAGCTCTCCCGGAGCCCCTTTAGGCAGTGGAAGGGGCCCTGAGGCCTTTCTGGAGCTTTCTCTTCTCCAGGCTGAGCAATCCCCACCCTCCCAGACCTCTCTCACGGGAGAGCTGTTCCTTCCCTCCAATCATCCTTGTGGCCCTTACAGAATCGCTGTGCTTTGAGCTATTTTACTTGTGCAGGCCAGGATCAGCTTGTCTGGCTTCTCTCCTTGCTGTGTCTTTCCTCCCAGGTGTATCACCTGGCCAGCGTGCGCCTGCGCGACCTGTGCCTGAAGCTGGATGTCTCCAACGACTTGCGCAGGAAGATCTGGACCTGCTTTGAGTTCACCTTGGTTCATTGTGCTGATCTGATGAAAGACAGGCATTTGGACCAGCTCCTGCTCTGTGCATTTTATATCATGGCAAAGGTAACGTCTGCTTTTAAGAAATTAATGGAATTTTAGGTTCAGTTGAAAGCATCAGGTGTGTTCAGTGCTTAGAGTTTGACTGATTCATTCATGTCATATTACTGGAGGGAAGGGGAAAGTCCTTCCAAGAAGTGGATGAAGTCCCAGTATGGTTTTTTCCTTGTTTTGCATGTCTTAGTTCACTGGCTTGTTGATGGAAATTCTTGACAGAGCTTTTCCTTCTCGAGTGCATTCACAGTGAGCATTGGTTGACACAGGCAAAGCACTGTGGGTCTCATTGCCCTGTATTTGTTTTCTGTCCCATCTGTCATCGTGACAATCTGTGTAATCTGAACTGAAAATTCCACTACAATTACAGAATTAGGCAGGTGCAGAAATTTGCAGGAGCATATTTATGTAAAATGGTTTCTATTCCCAAAAATCCCTTTAGCTTTTGATGATTCAGGCTGAGGAATTGAGGTACTTCATTTCTTATTCCATTTGCCAGCTTTAATTTAAGGTGGTGTTAAGTTGGATTATGAAACTGGACTGTTGGTTCGACTCAAACTTGAGCTGATGGTTACAGTGTCCATCAAGCCTAATTCAGACACAAAATTCAGGGCCCTGGGTTACCTTTTCTTGAGGGCAGATGAAGATGAGCGCTGTGTGTGGAGGGAAACTGATGTTTACCTGGCTCCGACTACAAAAACTGTTTGTCTGCTCTTAAAATTACAAATGTGCTGCTGAAAAACAAAGCTCTTTAACAAATGAGCTATTTTGAAATAAAATAGCAAGGCAAAATTGCACGTGTGTACATACCTGCTTAATGTCTTGTTCAGAAATTCCCCATTTTCTGTTTCGAAAAGTTAAGGGATAATTCAGTTTCTGAATTCACAAAATACAATTTTGACTTTATAATATTTCCTGACTTTAATTTTAAGTGTAACTGGAAGAAAAGTCTGGAAAGGAGTAATGCCTAAGCATCATATGCAACAAAAAGCTTTAGTAGCTAAGAAACAAGGAATTGCAAGAAAAATCTTGATTGTTTCATGCTCTCATCACCAGAGATAAATTTTAAAATTATATATTCATAGTAATACTCCTCAAAAAGCTACATACTGGACCTGAGCAGCCTGGCCTTCATACTTGTACTTGATCTTCAACAACCTTTTCTTTTCTAGGTAACCAAAGAGGAAAGAACTTTTCAGGACATAATGAAAAGTTACAGAAATCAGCCACAAGCCAACAGCCATGTAAGTCAACAGCATTGCCTTTGCTTTCTGTGAAGCTCAGAGGTGGCTTTTTGTTTATGCTCATAGGAGAAGTCAGATCCTCTGCAGTGTAATACTTGTTCCTGTTCACTTGGATTTCATTTAGTCTCCTGACTTCCTTGTTTTCCTTGACAAGAGTGGTTTTTTTCCCTGGTGTCTTGTAGGTTTATAGGAGTGTCTTGTTGAGAAATACTTCTGGTGATGTCTCATTGGACAAAAATGCAAACCCAGATACGGAGATGACAGAAGGTGAGTACAGCAAAGGAGTCTGCTCCTTTTCAATAACATACTTGGGGCTTTAAAAGAACTGGGCTGTCAAGTAATAAGAAGTAGAGCAAGTTTTACAAGTTTTTTAAGAATATTAACGAAATGTACTGTAGAAACAGAAACCATCTTGCATGTAGTTCTCTTGTGTATTAGATATGGAACATATACTTCCTAGTTGGAAAGGATGTTTAATTTCATTTACTTGAATTTGGTTGCTCAGGATGGAAGTATTTTCTTAGAATGTCAATGATACTGTAGCTCTTCTTGGATGGCAACACTGATAGCAAAGAAGAATGAAGATAACCTGGAATATTATGGTGGGGTTTTTTTAATATCACCTATTCTGAAGACTGAAGTAGGGAGAACTTGTTTCAGAAAATAAAAGTGCTAACTCTCCAGTACCACCATTTTCTTATATTCAGGTTTCTTTTAAATAGGTAATGCTTTCTTTGCTCTGGGTTAGAGAGGAAAAGGAATAAGAGTAGTATTTGAGAAAAACATGAGAACTGTGCCATGTCTGTTTTGAGTGACATGTCAGGAAAGTGAGAGATCACAAGCCCATGTATGAACCCATGAGCAGAGCAGATCATATATGAACCCATGAGCAGATCTGTAGCCAGGACACACATGGAATTTAGTTTGTTCTTTGTAGCAAATTCCCTCTGGGTGGGATTCATCTGCCTTAATGACTATAGAGCCATTTTAAAAGGCCTTTTTGAGGATTTTACCAGGGTCATGAAAAGTGCTGATCTCATCTCAATCCTGTCTGACACCTCCACAGTTACTGGATGACGTGGAGTATCTGAAGTGACACTGGGCTCTGGTATTTTGTCAGACAAATATACTTGGTTACAAAGTTCTTCAGTGGCTTTTTCTACCAGACTTTCTTCAGTTCATGGACTCCTGTCTCCTTTACACAGATTTAACTCCTGCTCTTTTGACACCAGTTCACAGGAGCTGTTCTTGTGTTGTGAGAGAAGGAAGGCAGACAGACAAAGGAGTCACTTAGGGGTGTCAGCTGGAGCTTTGGATATTTGTCTCAGTGCATCCATTGCCAGAGACTTTATTGTGTGCTGCTGTTTTAGTTGGCAGACAGCAGAATGGAGAAGACATAGAAGTTTGTATTCGGTAGCACTTCAGCTTAATTAGAGGAGAGCAAACATTAACAGAAGTACTGCTGTATGGCTGCAGCTTTCTCCCACTTAACAGAATGTGCCTGAACAAATGGTGTCATTACTTCCTTGGTGCAGATCTGAGTTGAGCACCAGGTTTTTCTTCACTAGCTGATCACAAGAGACTTTCAGAGAAGCCAAAAGCTGGGAGCTGGTCAGACTGCTTAAAACTTAGTTTTAAGAGCAAGTAATGGCTTTGTACCGCTCCCCAAAATAAGCATGGAAGAAGGGCTCAGTTGTGCTACAGTTTCTTCCTACAGCTATTTCCAAGTTTGGAATAAAGGTTGTTACTGGCTTTTTTAGCCATAACCCACAAGTCTGTTCACAGCAATTGGTAGCCCTCCTGATGTTCATAACCACCTGCAGCACATCCTGCTACTGGCTCAAGCATATTTCTTGAATTCCTCTTATTGACTGGTCAATTTATGGACAAGTTCTTGCCAACTGGACATTATAAGTTCAACTCTGAAGTGCCTGGTTTGCCAATGCTGTAGTTTTGAAATCTGAAGCTCTCTTATTGCTAGACTCATCTGTGAAAGCTGGCAGCTCCTCAGGACGATCTGCAGCAGAGAACTCGAGTGAATCACAAACAGAGGAGAGAGGAGATCTTATTAAATTTTACAATGCAGTCTACGTAGGAAGAGTAAAGTCATTTGCACTGAAGTATGATGTCACAAACCAGGATCATGTGGTAAGTTAAAGTATTTTGGAATTAATACTTACAGTCATTTTTCCTGGCAGTTAAACTTGTGTCAATAACTTTGTCTAGTCACCTGGTGTGGGTCAGGTCTGACAGTTGGAGGTAATGGTAGGAGCACTTGCTTTAACAGCCTTTCAAGAGGACAAACACAGATGCTGGCCAGTTTGCAAACCCAGTTCCAGCTTCTTTACATTGGTGCAGTATTGCTTAAATGCCTGTGGACTGTCTGTGTAAGCATCTGGAAGATTCATTCTGTAGCTTGATGGTGACTTGATCTGTTTCACTGTCACAAGATAAAGTATTCTAAAGAAGACGTGGAACTGCATTAGTGCAGGAGTCTTTGTGTCGGGACAGACGGTCCCAGGGACAAAACTCCTGCTCTCTGTGTAAGCTAAAAGTTACTGTTGCATTTATTGTAAGAGTGAAAATACAGAGAGTCCTACTGAGTGTTGCCAGCTGCAGCACAGAGTAGGACAAGTAATGAGAGGGGTTAGAGAAAGAGCAATGGGATAAGGGGGTAAGAGAAGAAGGGAGAGAGAGTTAGAGGAAGAGGTAAGAGAGTAAGAGCAAGAGGGCAATTTCCCGTTCACAATACAATAAATTTTCTTCTATGATGAATATTCTAATTTCCACTAACCAGTGTAATACAAGATACAAATTCTGTATCATTTACATATAGCCTATAGGAGTCCTTACATTACCATAGTGTGTTACACTTTAAACTCTAAAAGCTACTCTTTGGACCCTGGCAAGTCTCCTCTGACCTTTGGACCCACTATGAGCAGAAGGGATTGTTCTATCAAGAGGGGATTACCCCTAGCTGGCTGTCCCATTGTTTCATGGTAATTCCATAACTAAGGCTTGGCATCTCAAAAGTGGCTTTCATTTCAATCTCATTCATGGTTTCAGAATGTGAGCATTCATATTTGTAGGGTTTCCCTGTTTCATCTTCACCAACACATTAGTCTTCTGTTGTGAGCAGCTGCTGCTCTCAGATGCTCTGAGCTGCCGTGCAGGTGTGTGAGCTGCCCTCAGATGCTCTGAGCTGCCGTGCAGGTGTGTGAGCTGCCCTCAGATGCTCTGAGCTGCTCTCAGGTGCTCTGGGCCGCCGTGCAGTGTGCCCTCTCTCGCAGGTGGAGGCGCCCCCGCTGTCGCCGTTCCCCAGCGTGCGGCAGCAGCCGCTGTCCCCGCGCCGCATCTCCCAGCAGCACTCGGTGTACGTGTCCCCCCACAAGAACGGCGCCTGCCTCACACCCCGAACTGCTCTGCTCTACAGGTTCAATGGCAGCCCTTCCAAGGTAGGGAGAGAAACAGGGCTGGCAGTGGGCAGGTTGGGAAAGGGTTGGATGTCACTGTTGAGGCTGGTACGGCATGAACAGACACACACTGCATTTCCCTCTACAAAGTTTACACTTTGTTCACTGGTTACAATAAACCAACGTAATATTCCTTGGTGTAAAAACTGTCACCACCTCTGTTTTTCACAAGACTTTTCTAAAAATACTTTTCCCAGCTGCAGGTTTTCTTTCCCACTTATCTCCTTCTTCTCTTCTTGGTCTCCAGGCCAGTGGCTTTGATAACATTCCTTTCAGAAATAGCCCTTATTCATTAACCCTCTCTGGCTCACAGGCCAGCTGTAAGCCTTTCCACAGTTAATTAGTCTTCTAATTAGGATCTGGTCTAGTGCAGTTCTGATGTGTTGTAATGAATAGTCTCTCACTTTGCACTGAAAGGTAGAATTCTGTACGTACACTCCATCACTCAGAGCTGTAGGATAGCCAGTTGTGCTCTGATATTTCAGACATAGCGCAAGTTTGAAATGGAGTCAGAGTAACTCAGTATTTTGTCTTGATCACAGAGCTTGAAGGACATCAACAATATGATAAAACAAGGTGAACATAGGAGTAAGAAGCGAGCAATAACAATTGACAGTGACACTGAATCCCCCACAAAGCGACTCTGCCAGGAAAATGATGATGTTCTACTAAAACGTCTGCAGGATGTTGTCAGTGAAAGAGCAAATCGCTGAAAAACTTCTGTTTTCTGAGGGATCTCTAAGTTACAGAGCTGGATACAGCTATTGTGCTTTTCATTTCTTGGTTTTGTACATAGACAGCTGCCAAGTTCCTTCAACACTGAACTTTCACCTGACTTCCACAGGACACAAAAAGTAACAGTTATGTAGGAAATTCCAGTGATCTTCATTCCCAAAGAGCTCACTGTGCTGTAATTTGCTCTGAGCTATTTTAGCTGAAGGGTGTTCTGTGAAAACCATATTGGATGTTCTCAAGCCTCGTTTAGAGCATCGTGAGTTCTGAGTGTAACTCAGCTTGTAATACCGCTTTTATTGTTGGAATAACCGTGATAAGTGAGTGAAGTCAATGAAGTTTCCTTTTGGTATTTGGAGAAGAAACTTGCAAAGTGCCTTATTTGGAAAGAATAATGAATTTTATGCATTAGTTTACTGTGGAGTAACTGGAGGGAGAAGAAATTAATTATTTAGCTTCAGGAAGAGCTGATCAGTTTGAAGTGTCAGAACTTCTGTGACAGTGTAGGTTGTGACATGTATCTGCCAGCTTTTGCAGTAACAAAGGCAATAATCTAAAAATGCAAATAGTGGTGACTTAGGCTGGACTCTGGTAGAGCACTGAGATGCAGTTCTGTCAGCCTGAATTCCCTGTCTCTTGAGCCAGTGGTGCTCCACGTTGGGAGCCACAGAGCAACCTGCCCTAGGTGCTGTTCATACAGATGGCAGCTCACCCATGAGGAAATAGTTACAGCTGAAATCAGCAACTGGGGCTTGGCTGTCTCAAAGCTGTTCAAATGCACGGATTCATTTAACAAATTGAATCTCTCTGATTTTTTCCTGAAGGCCTTTAGCCTCTTGTGTAGTATCTACACTGAATGTAAGTCCATCACGTAAGGAGGTGTGTGTGTGAGGGTTTGTAGCTGTTGAAGGCTTGGATTCACTGAAAAAGTATAAATTCCAGCATTCAGTTCTCATTTCTGAGTTTTTGCTGCTGAGAATTTGGTAGGGTCTATTTTACCAAAATGGAGAAAAGTCAGGGTTTACTCATTACTGTAAATCAGTAGTTTGATCTTATTTTATAATTGTATTTAAGTTTAGAGCCATAGAGAAACTTCTCAGCACTGTAATTTTCAGTTTCTGTGTAACTGAACTAAAATTAAAAAAAAAGAATAGGACTTATTTGAGGGGCTCTAGGGGAAGACACTGCTGTGATTTTGAGCAGCCTCAGCCAGTGAATCTAGCCAGTGATGAAGGAGAAATTGATTACTAAGTGTAGGTGTGCAGGGACACTACTCAGCAAGGAGTAGAAAGTTTACAAACTTGGTTTTGAGTCATTAACTACTTGAATATTTGATTTTTTTTGTTTTAACTTTTTTACTTTCAAATAAAGGTGCTTGCCCTTGGAGAGCTGCAGTATGAGGAAATGGCCATGCAGTGGAGTAGGTTTCATGTAGATATTTAATTTCCTTTAAATTTATTCAAGTTCTAATGTTTGTCTTCAGATTTTGAGATAAAAAGTGGAATATTGCAGCCTTTCTGGATAGGAAATGTATGGTTAGGCATGACAGCATCAGTCTTTCCACAGTATTGTATGATGAGAGTTTAGTTGACACGGTTTTAGTTCAATATTGTGTGTAAATCTGGTGTCTCTGCTCCCCACACTGTCACTGCCTTCTCTGACAGTAGACAACTGATGAAGCCAAAATCCTTATTAACTGTTGATAGGTGTAATGTTTCTTCATTAGGAAAATGAATGTACTACAACTGAATGCAGTTCAGAATTCTTCACCTTTTCAGGTGATCTAAAAACTATTTTGAGCTTGTTGAACAGCTAAAACAATAGCTTACATGGAAATTTTCTAACGGTTTCAAGTGCCTTCATGTGTAAGTCTGTATTTTATAATAAACAGCTAAAAAGTATTTTAACCTGTGTTGCTGTATTTCCTGTTGTTTTGGTGTGCTAGTTCATTAAACAATGCCTTCTGTCTGCTTTTTCTTAATATCAAAGACCTTCATCATTTTTATGTTCCCTCAGATTTCTTTGGGATTTTTTTTCGGTTTGAATTTACAATATTTCATGTGTTTTGTCTGAAGTTTCCTCCAGAGGTTTCTTTACTGTTTGTGCTCCAGTCAGGATTCTGGGAGGAAGTGAGTAATACATTGCATGAAGTCACAAAAAAGCACCAAAAGGGAGAGAACCCTTCAGCAACAGGTGATGTGCCCACAGAGGCAGGTGTGACTCCAGCAGAGCTGAGCTGTGAGCTCCTAGTTAATCTCTGAGCACTGCAGGTGTGATCTTCAGGTGCTAGTCCTGGCTGCCTCCCTCCCAGATGTGGTTCAGAACCAGCCCTGGACAGGTTCAGAACTGTTCCAGCTGGTGTCATGCTGATTTTGTCACTCCAGGTAAGCTGGCTTGGACTCAGCTTTTCAAATACCTCTTGCTCATCTGCTTTATGAGGTAAAAAGGGCCAATTTGTGCAGATTCTGCTGTAATGACTTCTTTGTTGCCAGAGCTTTTGTTGATTAATCTGTAGTTTGTAGAATCACATAATCATGGAGTATTCTAAGTTGGAAGGGACCCACAAGGATCATCAAAATCCACCTCCTTGTCCTGCACAAGTCACCCCAACAGTCATAGGGTGATAGAATGGCTTGGTTTGGAGAGGACCTTCAAGAGCATCTCGTTCCCTGTGCCTGGGAGTGTTGTCCAAGTGCTCCTGGAGCTCTGGCAGCCTCGGGGCCGTGCCCATTGCCTGGGGAGCCTGGGCACTGCCAGCACCTCTGGGGGAAGAGCCTTGCCCTGGTACCCAGCCTGGCCCAGCTCCTGTCCCTGAGATCTGAGCTGCCCCTCAGGGGAAGCTGCAGACCCGATGAGGGCTGAGCTGTCTCCTCCAGGCTGAACAAACCAAGGGACCTCATATGGCCCCTCTGTATGTGCTCTTCAATAGCTTTATATCCACGCCTGGAGGCACCTCAGACTGCCCCCAGGGCTCGAGGTGAGGCCACCCCAGTGCAGAGCAGAGCAGGACAGTCACCCCATGCTGGGCCTGATGTCCCCCAGGACAGGGCTGGCCCCTGGGGCTGCCAGGGCACTGCTGGCTCCTGTTCCACTTGCCCCCAGCCCAAACTCCCAGGTCTCTTTCCTGTGGTGATGCTCTCCAGCCTCTTGTTCCCCAGTTTCTCTGGACACCCAGGTTTTCCAGTCCCAGGTGCAGAAGCTGGCACTATCCTTTGTTTAACTTCATGTGGTTGGTGATTGCCTGTCTCTGTGTTCCTCCCTGACCAAGCAGGTCAGGTTGAGCAGCCAGAGTTGGCTTTCAAGATGGATTCTGGGCACTATAGGACTAGCACCATCAGTATTATTTAGCTAAAAATGGATGGCTGAGGTGCTTATGCCAGCTGTTGAAGACCAAATCGGCAGCTTTAGAAACATTCACATAACCTTGTGTAGTTACCTGCAAGAAATGCATCATTTTAAGAAGCTTTCCCAATTTACATCAATACAGGTTAGTTTTAGGGGTATTTTAGGGGAAAACCGTCCCAGCCAAGGCCTGGGCTCTGGCCAAGCTCTGGCCTCTGCTGGTCAGAAGTGTGCCATCAGATCCAGGAGTTTCTGTGTAAAAATATCACTAAGTCACTTTGACTTGCTGATTTGGGCCTATAAAATCTGGACCCATTTTCAGGGTGTATTTGGAGACCTCACCTATGGGTGGATGCACCATGTGGGATTTTCCCAGTTGCTGGGAAGGGCTCTCCAGATCATCACTAAAACAGGGTTCCCCAGTGACTGCAGGCTCTGGCTGATGGTGGAGTGTTCAGGCAGTTGATATATCTTTCCCAATCACTGTCCTTTCTCTCATATAGTAATGATTAGCTGCATTACCTTGCTTCTCTTTGCTTGTTGCTGAAGCTGAGTGTGAAGTTTTATTGCATGTATCATTTTACTTTCGTGTTACCTTTACATTCATAGTAAAATAAGACCATTCTTTCCATTGGTGGCTGCTGTCCCTTAAATCACCCCTGCCAATTGGCAGTACATTCCCATGGCACCAAACTTGTGCACACTGACCATACTTTGTTTTTTTTTGCCCTAGCTCCAGAGGAAGCTTGGCCAAGCTGGCCTTCTGCCTCGCCTCTTGACTTCTGGTACTGGGAATTGCCTGTTCCTGTGCCCTTAGGGTGTGGTGCTTAAAAAATTGCCAACGTGGAGGGACCCCAGCACCTTCAAAAGCATTTCTCCTGGGGACCTTACTGACTTATTCCTTGAGTGGCCTGAACTCTGCTCTCCTCCTGGCCAGGGTGGAAGTTTTGCTGACACTTTTCCTGCTGTTATCAGAGATTTTGAACTTGATTGCTTTGTAGTCACTGTGGCCAAGACAGCTGCTAACCACCATTTCCCTTACGAGACCCTCTCTGGTGGCAGCAGATCATGGAGGGCACCTTTCCTGCTCAGCTCCCTTAGCACCTGCACCATGAAATTGTTATCCAAGTGCTTTAGGAATTTTCTGGACTAGTTTGTGCCAGCTGTGTGGTGTTCCCAGTTAACATCTAGCAAGAAGTCAGACAAGGACAAGGGTTGTTGAATAACAGATGTTCCTTAGTGTCAAGGTCCTGGCTGAGTGGCCCATGGTAGTTACCAGCTTTGTTTGTTTGTTTGTCCCTTAATCTTACCCAAGGATTAGTTACCAGGCAGGGGGATGATGAGGGTTGTATAGCTGTGAAAACCTGGCTGGCTTTTAGGTTTTATCTTTGTAAACTTCCTTCTGCAGGTAAGCCTGCCAGTGAAGGGACAGCATCGTGGGCAGCCTGAACTCAGAAATTAGGCTCTTGTATTCCAGACTTGCAAACCATCCTGTCTGCTAGGGGGGTGAGGGGTTTCACCAATTCTTCAAATTACAGTATCACCTCCTTAATGCTCCTTGAAGTGGATTCAGAGCTTCCATGTTTACTACAGCTCAGATTTTTAGAGAGTTGGAGTTAAAAGGTTGTTAACACCTCTGCAGAGAATACCAAAAACTGCCAGCTCTTTCCATATAAGCACTATGTTAATAATAGGTTGGTACATCCCAAACGTTGTACTAAGATGTGGCCTCAAGAAAAATTTGTGGTTAGACTGCAATTAAACAATTCAGGGAATCAAAACTGGTTTTCTCTTTAATTTCCTGTTAGGAATTACTCTTCTTGTGGTGCTGCTTTGTGACTCATTAGGGGATTTTTGTTGATGTTTTGTTGAGGAGTGGTAGGGATTGAAACTGGGGACACAGTACAAACCCCTTAAGAAGTTGTAAGTGTGTAAGCAGTGCTGGGATCTCAGACGAAAGAAGCTGAGTAAACAGAGATTACTCAGTTTGGTTGCTTTGATTACAATAATAAAAGTTTGCAATAAGCACATAACTAATCTCCCAAGTAGCAGTTCTTGAAAAACTGGTGTCAGATAAACACAATGCCAAACTCCTGAAACTTTTTAACTTCCTTGAGTGATGAGAAGTGCACTGGAGGATAGGTACATCAGAGGCAGGTTACATAAGTGATTCCCAGCCTGCCTGAGGCCTGGGCTCATGCTACCTTGGCTCCATCTGAGCCACAAGGCTGGGCAGAGCTGACGGGACACAGGGCTCATGTGGTGCCTCATCCTGGAGGTTTGTGCACCTGAGCAATGGGGACATTTCGTTTAAGGAGCCCACTTTCCCCTGCACATGTACACCACAGCAGTGCTCCTGTGATCCAATGCTACCTCTCAGCTGAGGCACAAGGAACTTGGGCTGCAGCAGCTTTACTGCAAGCACCTTCTCTGTCTTCACTTACATGTCATCCCTCATGGTTCCCAGCCATGGTTCCACAGCTCTGCAAGGGTTTAGTCACACAAATTTCACGTAATTAATGTGTAAATATGGGGCTCAAGCAGCTTAGGGTGTGGAACAAACTGGTGCCAAGTCACAAGTGGCTTTGCTGTGAACTTTTCAGTTCCTTGGTAGCAAGCTTGCAGCACTACTTCATGGAGTCACCAACGGGGTCCAGTGGTGGATGCCCCTACCCTGGAAGTGTTTGAGACCAGGTTGGATGGGGCTTTGAGCAACTTGGTCTAGAGGAGAGCTCACCTGCTCGTGGCAGGGACAGCTGGAATGAGATAAGGTTTTAAGATGCTTCCAATCTCACCCACAAACACCAGGAAAGTGCAACAACATGTAAAGTGAAAAAATAACGAGCCCTTACAATAATTCCCCTTCAGCCTGAATTTGACCATGTGCTTTGAGTTTTGTTTGCCATTGCAGGGGAACTTGTTGGTATAATTTTGGGTTGTGCACCATGTTGTTGAGCAGAGATAACTGGGTTTCCTGCAGCAGGCAGGGGTGGGGAGGCACTCAGGCCACCCCTATTGCACACAAACAAGTCTAAAAATAACTTTTTCCTCTTTTCCCCTTTTTCATGTGTCATGTTTGATTATGAAGGAATTTGTGGTATTCAAAACAACACCCTAGTGCAGTATTTTTTTTTCTTTTTCTTCCTGCTACCCAAGAGTGAAGCTAGTAATCCCTGTCCTCTTGCTGTGGTATGTGTTCATCTCATGTCACAAAATCAGCAGTTTTTTGATTGCATCCAAGACAAATGTCCAGTTCTTTCAGAATAATCCTCTCTTGCTGTTTTTTAGGCCGCAAATACAGTGAGCTCCCTTTTAATTTTATTTTTTTTTATAAGCTCTCCAGATGTATTGGGCCTGTGGATCCCATCCCCAAAAAGCTTCTTTAGGTAGAGCTATATATAGGGCAGTTTTTGACTCTGCTTAGAAGTAAAGAATGGATGGTGATCAATTATTCCTTAAAAGGCCAAGCACCAGTGACACTTGTGTGTCACTTGTGTAGGACAGAGGAAATGGAGAAAATTGGACACTATTTTGTATGACTGTATTCCTTAGTGGATCTGGCCTGGTTTTGCCTCCTCATGTTGCTTCCAAGAATAGTGTTTCCTCTAAAAGGGTGGGACTCAGCCAGTTTCGTTTCAGTGCTGATGCATCAGCACTGACATACCCAGAGGGGATGGAGAGAGACAGCCAAATGAAAATCAGACAATAAACTTTGCTAACAAAAGCCAAGAAGTGAGAAAGCAGGCTCTTGCTTACAAGAGGAAATTCCTGTAGCATGACAGTAGAACATGTGAGCTTTGTCCCTCATAAACAGAGACCTCAAGAAAAAAATAAAGGACTTTTTATTATTAAGGTGATAGGAGGTTTTCGCAGTTATTTTTTTTCTCCCCTCTACACACCTGAAGGGGAGAAGGAAATGGGGAGGAGGATGCAACAACTCCAGACATGCATTGTGTTGGCTTGTGGCTGGCTGCCAGGTCCCTCAGCCATGCTCTCACCTCCCCTCCTCAGCAGAGTGTGGAGAAAATACCACAAAACAGCTTTGAGATAGAGACTGGGAGATCACTCACCAGCCACCATCATGGACAAAAGACAGAAAATGAGGAAGTGAAATTGCTTTCCAATTAAAAACAGAGTAGGATAATGAGAAAAAAAACCAAAATTAAAACCACTTTCTGCCCACTCAGCCCTTTTGCCTAGGCTCAACTTCTCACTTGACTATCCTACCTCCTCTCTGCAAGTGTTGCAGCGGGATGGGGAAGGACGACGAGGTCAGTTTGTAATGCTCTGTCCCTGCTGCCTCATGCTCTGCCCCTGTTCACAGCTGACGTTCCTGCTGGGAACCTGCTCCTGTGTGGGATCTCCATGGGCTGCAGCTTCCTCAAGGGCATGTCTAACTGCTCCAGTGTGGGGTGTCCTCCACAGGCTGCAGGGTGGGTCTGCCTCACCATGGCCTGCACCAGGGCTGCAGAGGAATCTCTGCTCTGTGCCTGGAGCACCTCCTTCCCCTCCTTCTTCCCGGGCCTTGGTGCCTGCAGGGCTGTTCTCTCACATCTGGCTCCTCCCTCCCAGCTGCAGCTGTGCACAGTGGATTTGTCTTGGAGGCCTCTTGAGCCAGCTCTGCCCAAACAATGTGCAGAGGCCACCACTGCCCTCCTTGTTCCCCAAACCTGGCCTTGTAAACCCTCCACACGTATGCATAATGTGCAGGGATAATGTGTGGGAGCCTGTGCAGCATCACAGCATGTGCTGGGCATCACAGAACTGCTGGGTCACACAGGGAGCTTGAAGGTGCCTCGGGGTCTGGATCTCTGGGATGGTGATGGCAGTGGAGAGACAGGCTTTTCCCAAGCAGGAGTGCCTGGCACACCCTCCATCTCCAGCTGCTGGGAGCGCTGAGTGCTCCGCAGGAACTGTGCCGGTGGGAGTATCCCGTCCATTATCCCGTCCATTATCCCGTCCATTATCCCGTCCACTCCCGTCCATCGGGTGCCATGTGCAGCTGCACTTGCGGCAGACACAGCTCTGACAAGCCTGTCGGGGGGATCCAGGCAGCAGCGATTTTGCCAGCCTTGCTCTGTGGGGTCTCTAATGGGAGCCAAAGTTTCAGGCCCCTTCTGGGCCCGCCGTGGTACTCTGAGGCCTTGGGCAGCTGAGCTGTTTTCATGGATATCGGGACACTACAAGTGAACGAGGTACATAAAAAGCAGCCCATGTGTCTTCCCCCTCGGATGGCTGTGGTGTTCCGGCAGCTGCGGTGAGGCTGTTTCCATGGCCCATGATATCTCGGGGATGAGACCTTGCTGGAGTTCAGATGTGGGTGCCCTCAGCAGTGTTGTTTGAAGGCAGCAGTGCTGTGGCGTCACTTCCTTTGGGAGCACCATGCGGCAGCTGCCGTTCATGACGACGGCCGGGATGTGGGATGATCACCGGGCAGTGCCGGTGCAGGGCTCTAGGCAGCCCACGTGAATGCCCTAGCGCAGGGCCGCCGCCAGCACCGCGGGTCTCCGCGGCGAGCAGGCAGCGGCGGGCTGCAGAGCCGACCCCGGCGCCCCGCGGGATGAGGCGGGCGCTGAGGCGGGGGAAGGCTCCCTGCGGAACCGGCCGCCATGCCGAGGGCTGAGGGGCCGCGGGGGGCGGTGACGTCACCGCGCGCCGGACCCCCGGCCGGCGGCGCCTGCGCGGTGGCGGCGCGGGATGGGGAGCCCGGCGGGCGCTCCCGCCCAGCGCGCGCGGTGCGACCCGCGGCTGTGGGACACGGAGCGGCTCTGCCAGCACCTCTCCCGCTGCGGCGTGGGCGACCCCAGCCTGCTGCGCCGCTTCCGAGGTACGGCGGGCCGGGGCCGGGGCCAGGGCCGAGGCCGAGGCCGGGGCCGGGGCCATGGCCATGTGGCCCCGCGGCCCCGCCGCTGGCGCTGACGCTTCTCTTGCTCCCGCAGAGAGCGGGGTCACCGGGAGGATGCTGCTGGACCTGCCGGCCTGCGCCCCCGAGCTCCTCCGCGTCTGGTGAGCGCCGCCCGCAGGGAAGGGGAGGCGAGGCCTGGGGCGCATGGCCCGGCTGTAGGCCGCGGCCGCCCCGGAGCCTCCAGCGGGGCCGTGCGGGCCGAACGCGAGGGAGCGGGCTCGGCGGGCTGGTCTCGGACCCGTGGGGCAGTTCCCGTTACCCGCTGATCCCAGCACAGCCACGGCGTGGACGCACGCTGCCCACATAACCATGAGAAGCAAAAAAAACTCGATCCTTTAGAAGAGGTGTAATAAAATTCCCCTGAGTAGCACGGTGAGCTTTGGAGTGTTGCTGGGAGCACAAGGGGCTCTGACAGGAATTTACTTTTCTGCCTGAAGTTGCTGCTGCTGCAGCTGCAGGAACGACAGCAGCCCCAGTGTTTGGCAGAGCGGGAGGTGCTGCTCAGGACAGGCCGAGTGTCAGCCGTCTCCTGGGAGAGATCCAGGGCATTGACAGGTCAGCCTTGCTGAGACTTGGCTCTCTGTTGTGCCTGCAGGAGCGTGGCTTGCTGTGGAAAAAGGAGCGGTGTTGTGTGTGCTGGCAGAATAGGGGCCTGTGGGCGAGTGGCCGAGTCCTTGCTGCTGTGAGCTCCCACTGGCAGACAGGCTGGTGGTGGTCACCTGCCACAAACACAGGCTGGATGTTGTTCTAAAGTGTGTAAAGGGTTGTTCCCGGCAGTGAGGGAATGGCTGATCCCCAAACCCTTGTAATCTTTCTGGTGGTGAATATGTTTTCCTGCTTTTCTGGAACTGCAGAGAGTATGAATCTGTGTGTTGGAAAGGCCCCTTTGCCCATTCTCTGCCCCACTGGGGATCCTCTCTTGCTCCCCTCTACTGGGATGTGAGCCTGCTTGCTCACCACATACTTCCTGGTGGTTTTTAATCTTGTAATGTCTTTTCTTTACTCCTTTGTTAACCTTGTTTATACTGTTTCCTTCAAATCTGTCTCAAAACCCACCTGCTGGCTCCAGCTGTTTGCTGATGTTGTAGTTGGTAGCCCTGAGGCAGGCTGGGGTGTGTAATCTGGCAGGTGCACACAAGTGCAGAGCTGTGCTTTCTGCTGGGGATTAGAGCACTTTGGTCTTGGCTCCTTGACTGAAAACTCATCACAGCTCTTGGTGTGCTGGGCTCTTTCACTGTTTTATTGAGACATCAGCATGCAGATGGGAGTGGGGAAGGGCGGGTGTCTGAGCATGAGTATAAAGAGCTGGTCTGACACAGCGGGACAAGGCAGAAGTGCTATAGTTTGGACAAGGTAAGATGTGCTGGAGTAATTAATGTGTTTTTGATTTCTCTTTTTGTGGAAGAGCAGTTTAACTGCAGCTGTTTGAAGTGTGCAGATAGAAATGCTGTGATGTCATGGAAGGCAGCGGAAGGTTTTGTTTATTGCTGAAGTACCAGGTAATTGCCTGACTGAAATGACAAGCTGGTGTTTTATTTAGCACTTGCCAGGAGGCTGCTTGCTTCTAACAGGAAAGGAGCATCCAGGACATATTGGACATGTGCAGCCAGTCTGGGGAGTCAGAGACTGTCTGTCAGTGCTGAACACGGGCAGCAGGAGTCCCTCAGCATGAGATAGATGTGATGGGGCCACACGGCTGTGGAGAGCTCTCAGCTGATGTAGGGAGCAGGTAGTGATGGGTTTACAGGCTTGTGGGTTTTTTTGTGTGAGATACTGTTAACTTTGTATAAGTTTCCTTCTGTCAGATCCGACATCTTGTTTCTATTAAGCTGAAACTGTTGGGAGGTGGATGAGAAATTGCTCAAGTGTTCTGTTTTTTGTAAACATCTCAACTTTGCACCGAGAACAATTATTTTGCTGTCCACTGCACACTGTTCTGTAGTAACTTTGATAATTTCTCTGTGACAGGCCACTGATGAATGTCTTTTTATGTTCCCTGGGTTCCTGATGTTCAGAGGGGAGAGCTGTGGTGCCTGGAGGAGCACAGTGGGTTTTCCAGGTGTTCTTACATTGCTGGCAGTGGGTGTTTCATGTGGTGTGCAGTGCTGAACACAGATGAGGAGTGAGACTGTCTGGTTGACCCCTTCGGGCATGGGAGAGGGAACTTCTCATCCTTGTGACCAGTGGCATGAAGGAGGGTGTGGACAAAGCAGGGAGGGAGTGGGTGAGGAAGTGCCAGTTGTCACCACTTCCAAGCAGTTAGCAGTAATGCTGCTTTGGCTGTTGGAGGAAAGCTGCCTGCAGAGCCCTGGAAAACTACAGTTTGCTATGTTAACAGGATTTGTCTTGCTTAGGGGGGTCTGACCTTGTAGACTTCTGTTGAAAAACGCCTTGCAGCTGTTTTCTATCTGAAGGAGGACAAAGAGCAGGGAGGGTGGGTGGGACATCGAGGCATTTGGTCACACCGAGGATCCAGCATGCAGGGTCCAACCTTTTTGTAGAGGAAATTATGGCTGAACAGGGGCATAATCTCCTCCTTGAGACTAAAAATGCACAGCCCTGCATATTACTGGGAGGATGGTGACATTGAGCTATCCGTGAATGAAATATATGAGAAAGAACCATGAAGTAACAACAGTAAGCAGATGGGGAAGAATCATAGAGTAGCAACAGCAAGTGGATAAGAAAGTATAGTAAAGTAGCAAGTAAGGAGAAAGGATGTGACTAGATCGGGGTGCTAGACTGCTCGAGCCAAGGGGCAGAAAGATGCTGTAAAAGCACGTGAAACCAATCAATAAGTAACAAGTAATATGTAGACAATGCTTAAGAACCAATTATATGCTGGCTAGATTCACGTGATCATTGTAACAAACCCTATCAAAATGTATACTTTACTGCAATGAAGATGTCCGACAGACATTCATGTACCTCTGTGAGGACTCTGTGAATGCTCTGTGAAGATTTCCTGCTGTCTGGATCAGGTTTTTTCCCCAGCACCTTTTCCTGATTCTCCTCCCCATCCCACCAGAGCAGCTAGCAGCTGTGTGGGACCGAGTTCCCATCTGGGGTTAATCCTTGCCCATCCTTCTTGGTGCCCAGCATGGGGCACAAAAGGTTGCCATTATGACAGATCTGAACAGAGCAAATTAAAGTACAAATAGTGTGCCTGCGGAACTGGGGAAATTATTCTTCCCCTGTGCTGGTTGGGCCACTGGTTGTGCCACACCTTGTGTCCAGTTCTGGGCCCCCCGATGTAGGAAGGATGTTGAGATGCTGGAGCGTGTCCAGAGAAGGGCAGCAAGGCTGGTGAGGGGTCTGGAACTCAAGCCTTATGAGGAGTGGCTGAGGGAGCTGGGGTTGTTCAGCCTGGAGAAAAGGAGGCTCAGAGATGACCTTTTCACTCTACAGCTCCCTTACAGGAGGGTGCAGCCAAGTGGGCTTGGTCTCTTCTCCCAGGCAACAAGTGACAGGACAAGAGGACACAAGCTGCACAAGGGTGAGTTTAGGCTAGACATTAGGAAAAAGTCCTTAGCAGGAGTGATTGGGCACTGACATGGGCTGCCCAGGAAGGAAGTGTGTGTCACTTAGTGCCGTGGTTTAGTTGGTAAGGTGATAGGTTGGACTTGATGATCTCAAAAGTCTTTTCCAACCTGGTTAATTCTGCAATTCTGTGTGAAAAATAAGTTGTTAGAAGCATTCATTATATAAGTTTAATAGTTGCTGGTTATAGTGTTGATTCCTTTGCTCTCAAAGTTGTATCACGGAACACATGCTGATCTGGGCATCACCAAGGATGCTTTTCATCTTAGAACTGTGGAATGGTTTGGGTTGGAACAGACCTTAAGGATCATCTCATTCAGACCCCTGCCATGGGCAGGGACACCTTCCACTATCCCAGGCTGCTCCAAGCCCTGTCCAGTCTGGCCTTGGACACTTCCAGGGATGGGGTGGCCATAGCTTCTCTGGGCAACCTGTGCCAGGGTCTCCCCACCCTCACAGGGAGCAATTTTTTCCTAATACCCTATCTGACCCTGCCCTCAGTCAGTTTAAAGACATTGCCCCTTGTCCTGACAGTATCTGCTTGTAGAAATACAGGTGGAGAGCAGGGTGCAGAGCTCAACTCATGACTGAAGTGGATGTGCTAAGTTTGGTAGGCCACAAGCCTACCAGCAAGCCAAAGCAGAAACCTAAATGCAGAAGGAAAAAAGTGTGCTTGGTGTGCTTTGTTTAAGATAAATCATGCAAGACCCTATGTCTCTCTGCTGGTCTGTGCAGAGGGTCTGTGTAGAGCTCTGATTAAGTCATGTTACTTAGAAACACCAATTGTGTGGTTGTGCTATTTTTAGCTGCAGTTGAAAAGATCTATATTAATGTTTGAAATCAGTAAATTTGACTTCATGCTTGCCTCAAACAGGGGTCCTGTCTCTGTTGATCGCCATCATCTGCTCTTATAAAAAGTCCCTCTCCCTCCTTTTTATTGATCCCCTTAAGGTATTGGAAGCTTCAGTGAGGCCTCCCTGCAGAATTCCTTCTCCAGGCTGAGCAGCCCCAGCTCTCAGCCTGTGTGCACAGGAGAGGTGCTCCAGCACTGCCTGTAACAGTCTGAGCAGCAGCTACAGCCCAAGAGCTCCCTGTAAGGGAAAGCAATACCCAGCGGTGGAGAGTAACACTGCTCACCAAAGCTCAAACATCACATGCCTTTAATATTTTACGGATTGTGAACTATTAAAAGATTCAGATGAGGAGAGTTAGAGCTTCAAGCAGTACTTTTTCCTAGTAGTTTACACTTTATAATCTTGTTTTCTGTTGAATTTTATGTTGAAGGGCTGATAACCTGCTCTCAGTGGTTAACTGCTGGAGAAAAGTTATTTTCTCATGATAGTGTTTGCTGTCATAGTGAGGCTGAAACCATTTAGCTCCAGAGCAAGGCTTGCAGACAGAGTTAGTAAAAGTAGGTGTGATAGACCATATTATCTCTCCAGACTTGTCCCACCTGTGCTCTTAGACTGCAGTGGCTACAGCAGAGTATCTGCACTGGAAGTTTAGCTGTGTGTTGTGAGGGAGACCTTTAATAATTTATGAAAAATGACAGCAAAATATCTTTTCAAAATAAAATAATCTGTCTTAACAAAATTAGAATGTGTTTTAAACTGCAGTAGTTTCGCTGTTGGAGTTGAAATTAATTTTTGTAAAATTCAAGTTAATTTGACAAAATTAAACTTTTAGTACACAGTTGACTAACTGCAAGAGATTTTTACAAAAATAATTTTTGTGACTCTGACATTTTAATTTAGGGGCGTTTTACATCCTTAAACAATGTCAGTTATTCAGATGCTGCATGTTGTCTTTCCCATAAGTTTAAAGGATTCCAAGTGTGGCTTGCACAATTTTTTTCATCAGTTTTGTGGTTGCTTTATTTCTTAGTTCTGTAAGTGGGAGAAGCACTTACATTGCTCTACAGACATGTTCTGTAGCTATTTGTTTCCTTCCTGCTTGACTTTAGAAGGATAAATGCTTTCAATATTTTTCTGAAAAAGTTGCAGTTACAGTCTTCTTCTGTCGAGGAATATCAAAGTAATGTGAACGCTTATAAATAATTCCATATTTACTGCAAATTGTAAATGGAAGTGCATTGCAGACTTTCCTCTCAGTGTCTCTTTTTCCTTCCTAGCTGCCCAGCTGAGCGACTGGAAGTACTGGCGTGCCTGAGACAGCCAGGACAGCAGCACATGGAGGTGATGAAGGTAAGCAATGCTATGGGGACACCATGGCCAGGTCTTGATGCAAGCCCTGCACAGGGCTCTGCTCCCCTCTCTGCCTCTCCCCTCTTGGCTAGGTGCTGCCAGCTGGTGCCTTTCCTTTGCACAGCAGCAAACTCTGGGCCCTTGATAGTGGTGGTCTGTGAAAAACCACATTAACTAAAAGAAATACTAGAATCATCATGTGGAGGCTTTGAGTGGGCACCTGCAGGTTGTGAGGGACTAAATGAGCAGAAGAGCTGTGTCTTGGTTTGAAAGACAGGTGTCTGCTGAGGAAGGCAAGAGCCTCTCTTGAAAATGAAAAAAATGTAAACCCCTTCCCTCCAAATGATTATAATTTTGAAATTAAGGGGCTCTCAGGCAAAGATATGGGAATAGGAATAACAGTTCTTTACTAGGAAAATTAAAATAGAAATACAGTATTACAAAGAACAATCCCAAAACACTGCCAGAGTCAGAATCCAAGCTGACACCCGTCAGTCAGTCAGGGTGTTGGCAGCAGTCCCATTCAATGGTGGCTGCATCCTCCTGCAGTGGCAGATGTGGTTCAGTTGAAGCACATCCTGTAGAAGGTGCAGTTTTCCTCCAAAGGTCCAGTGATGCTGTAGATGGGTCTGGTTTTCCTCTGGAATCCAGTGGAAAAAGGCTGCCTGTGGTGTTCCAAATCTCAGATTTTATCCAGGTAGGAAAGTTTGGCTCCCTGGGTGGGACATCTCACAATGGGATGATGTAATTTTATCAGTCATGCAGTGGGACTTAATGGCCCATTAACAGAAGATATCTTCCTGGAGGAAGGATGGGTGAACACTGCCCCGCCTGGTTTTAACAGATGGACCATTAACAGAAGATATCTCCCACAGAGAATAGAATCACTGCCCCACCAGTTTTCAAGAGATGGTGATAGAATACATACTTTTGGTCACATCCTGCATTACAACCCAAGGCAAACTCTTTGACATGTGTTGGAGAAGCTCCCCTTTCACGTCCCTCTGTTTAGAGCCTGCACTTGGTTTATTGTCTGGATTTGAAAGACAGGTGTCTGCTAATGATGGCAGGAGCTTCCATTGAAATAGAAAATGTAAACTCCTTCCCTCCAAATTATTACAGTTTTGAAATTTAGGGGCTTTTAGGTGAAGAGATGGGAATAGGAATAATAGTTCTTCACTAGCATGTATAATAACGCAAACAAACAACAACAACTATGGCCTTAACAGCAAAACAGAACTGCAAACCCAGTGACAGCTTTCTTGGCTGCAGGCATTTTTGTCTTTGGTATAGTTTTCCTCTTAAGGTCCAGTGGTGGTGTAGATGAGTCTGGTTTTCCTCTGGGAATCCAGTGGGAAAAGGCTGCCTGTGGTGTTCCAAATCTCGGATTTTATCCAGGTAGGAAAGTTTGGCTCCTCCCTCTGGGTGGGGCATATCACACAATGGGATGATGTGGCTTTATCAGTCATGCAGTGGGACTTAATGGCCCATTAACAGAAGATATCCCTCTGGCGGGAGGGTTAGTCATGGAAGAGATAAAGAACACTGCCCCACCTGGTTTTAACAGATGATAATAGAATACACACTACTGGTTACATCTTGCATTGCAACCCAAGACATTTATTTTATTAGTTTGCCCCCAGGCTGGGGTTCACAAACTCCTCACTTTCACTGTTTCCTGCATCCAGTTGTTTCTCCTGGTGGTGTGTGTTTGTTTAATTTGGGCCAGGACTGTCCACATTCTGTAGTAGTCTGCATATCTGTTAGAGCCCTCCCAGCTCAGTCACCAAGGGGAGAGAGCACAAGAAAACCTTATTTGCCTCAGTATTTTATGAAGGCATATGTGTGATGGAGTGGTCCTGCCTGCAGTTTGACAGCAAGATTAAATGTGTTTACCTTCTCTACTGAGTCCCTTAGTTACTGAGATGTCTCCAAAAATATGTGCATATCAGGAAGCACTTCTTTCATATTTTAGTCGTCTTGGGGGTTTGCGTTTTGTTTTAAGAGAAAAAATAACAGCCATAATAAAGCAAAATAGTATTTGACTTTACAAGCATGAACGGTATCAGGCAAAACACTTTTACTGGATATCTCAGACATGCATTGTGGTATCCTGCTTTAATTGGAATAGCAGATTAGTAAAGACAGCAGTTTTCACACATGTTAAGTTTTGGAATTGCACAGGTGAAGGTAATATTTTTAGGCATTTTGACTTTCCTACCCTTGCTACATGACGTATGCAGTTTTATCTTTTTGGTGTCAAGCTTTAGTAGTTCTCCAAGATAAATTTGGTTGCATAGAGAAGTTGAGGATTCCTGGTGCCTGGGAAAGGTCAGATTGGACAGGGCTTGGAGCAACCTGGTGTAGTGGACAGTGTCCCTGCCCATGGTAGTATGTTGGAACAAGATGGTCTTTAAGGTCCCTCCCCACCCCTGCCATCCTATGATACTGATATATCTTCATATAGGATTGGCAGAATATGTCTGTTTCACAGAAGATGAACAGTCTCTCTCACCAAACACCTGACTATTCTAGATATCCTTTACCTTGTTTCCTTTCAAAGTCAATTTTTTTTATTTTTTTTTTTTCCTTCTGTAGGTTTTTAATGATCCTATCCATGGGCACATTGAATTTCATCCCCTGCTGATTCGGATCATTGACACCCCCCAGTTCCAGCGCCTCCGGTACATCAAGCAGCTGGGTGGCACCTACTTTGTGTTTCCAGGAGCCTCTCACAACCGCTTTGAGCACTCCCTAGGGTAAGGTAGTGCTGCTGGCACACACATCTCTGGCATCTGGATGTTCCTGAGTCTGGTTCTGCTGCTGTGGGGTGCCAGCCAAGGGGCGTCGCTGTCTGAGTGTTGGTGAAAAGTGCCAGGGGGCTGTTTCTGCTCTCAAATGTTCCTGGATATCCTGTGTGATTGTGGGCTGTTCCCTTGAACTTCTTTTAATAAAGGCAGATAAAAAAACTTACAAGATGGATCAATATTAGATTTCCTTTGCCACCCTTTATTATTCTAAAAATAATGTTAGCTAAAAACTGTAAGTGCTTAATAGTCTCCCAGTCAAAATACAAGTTTTAACGCACAAACATACGGGGCTACTCTTATGATCTGCCAGACAATTGTAATCCCCACACATCATCCAGCACAGCCAAAATCCATTTGATCTGTAATGTTTGCCTTTGTAGGGAGATGTGCTTCATGCAATCAGTGGCAGGTTGCCAGGCTGATAGCTGTAATTCCATTAAGCAGAAATATGATGGATGCAAGGATTCCTAGAGTGTTGCCAGCTCCTTCACACCCCTCAGGGAAGCTGATGAATGACAAATTTCAGCTTGTTTTACGGGTATTTCTCAAGGTTCTTATTCAGGTGATCTGGCCAGCCTAAAGTTGCTTTTGTTGATGCTGAAATATTGTGAAGTAAATCTGGCTTACTTATAACAAGATTCAAAATGGCTGTTTGCAAAAGGGTCAGATGAATGGCATAGCCTGGATTGATTGCATCTGGTTAACCAAAAAGACAGAAATTGAATATAAACAAAGTTTCCACAACAGAAGTCTGAAAACGCCAGTTGTACCAGAAACTTTTCTTTTGAACAGTTCCATTGATCTATCGAGTTAAAGTTAGGACAGTTGTTCTCCACTTGTATATAATTTCAGAGATTTCTACGGTGTTACAAATAGAAGAAGTGAGCTTTGTGTGCTTATAGGTCTAGTAAAAAGCCATCATCAGTGAAATTTGGACTAACAAAACATATTACCTCATCATAGAAAGCCTTGTCTTGCTTTAAGCTATTCTGAAAGGGGAACTGTTGAGGCAAGTGGAAAAAGAGGTGTGTGCAGAGGTTATAAACAGTTTACGAGAGTATGTGCCATATATTTGCTCCTGCTGGTTTTGTGTCATGAAAACAGAGGGTCCCATTCAATTAAATCAAATCTCAAATCTAAAATGAACGAGAAGAAGAGAAATAATTGTCATTAACTATAATTAAAATGGCAGTTTGAGAAAAGTACAAAATGCTTTGGTGACTGTTCTGGACCTTTGCAGTTTGCCCTGACTGGAGTTCAAGGATTTGGTGTAAGCTGAGGTTCTTCAAGATTCTCAGTCAGTGGTGCACTACTGTTCCCTGACATAGCTATTGTGGAGTTGTGTTATGAAATACTGCAGGATGCTGTAGAGTCTCTGTTTAGGGCATGGTGTCCCACTTGGGCATGGTGTCCCACTTGGGCATAGTGTCCCACTTGGGCATGGTTTCCCATTTGGGCATGGTATCCCTTGCTTTTTTGCTTTCAGAGGACTAAAACTACTACAGGAAGCAGTTTGTGATTCTCTGGCAGGTATTCTTTGTATCCTGCCTTTCAGACAAGGACTGTGACTTAATGGAGCAAAACACAATAGGAGAACTTCTCTTTTTGTGTTCATCCTAAAGCACTGCTGTATTTCTTTCTTTTCCTCCTGTCACAGGGTTGGCTACCTTGCAGGATGTCTGGTTCGTGCGCTGAAGGACAGACAGCCAGACCTGGGTATAACCCAGCGAGACATCCTCTGTGTAGAAATTGCTGGCCTTTGTCATGATTTAGGTAAGGAACACCTGAGATGGGTTGTTGCTCTTGGAAAGCTAACCATGATGAAGAGCTGGCTGTGAGGTCAGAACATGTGAGCTGTTTTGGGCTGCTCAGTGCACGGGCCATATTCCAAGACAGGTTTTATCTGTTTTGTTTGCTCTGGAGTACATCTCTGGAGATAGTTCACTTGAATCTGTGGCCACTCTTAGCTAGTGTTTTGTCCTGTTTCCAAATGGTGCTTAGAGTTCTGCCCTCAGTGGCTGAAATGTCCGCTTCCTTCTGTGATTTCTTCAGGTCTCTTAAAACATTTCAGAATGCTTCAAAAATTTTAGCATTTATTTCATGATTGCTTCTTTTCTTCAGTGCTGACACAGAGTAATTAATATTCTCATTGTTGCTGCAGTACTTGCCTGTGGTATAGGTACTGGAAATGGCTCTTAAGTGCAGTAGCATTAAAGTATCTTAGGAAAGTGTACTTGTTATATCTGAGCCTTCCTCACAGGTGATGAGTTAGGAATTCTCTGGATGGTTGCACTCAGAGTTGTGGTTACAGGCTTGATGTCCAGATGGAGCCCAGTGATGAATGACCCACGTGGGGACCAGTGCTGTTGGATATCTCTGTCAGTGAAGGGGACAGTGGGATCCCTGCATCCTTGGGCAGTTTGCTGTGTGGTGGGGTCACATGATGGAGGGAAGGGATGGGGCATCTAGAGGGACCTGGACAAGCTGGAGAGGTGGAGATTGAGAGCAGCCCACGGGAGAAGAACTTGGGGGTGTTGGTGGATATGAGGCTGGACAGGACCAGAGGCAGCCCAGAACCCCCCATGGGCTGATCCCCAGCATGGGCAGAGGTGAGGAGGAGATTCTGCCCCTCTGTCTTGCTGGAGTGAGGTCTTGGAGATGCATCAAGGGCTGGAGCCCCTCTGCTCTGGTGCCAGGCTGGGAGGGCTGGGGGTGTCCAACCTGGAGAAGAGAAGGCTCCAGAGAGGCCTTAGACCACATAAAAGGGGTTCCAGGAGAGCCCAGAGGGACTTGGGACAAGGGCTTGGAGTGACAGGACAAGGAGAAATGGCTTCCCACTGGCAGAGGGCAGGGTTAGATGGGATATTGGGAAGGAATTCATGGCTGTGAGGGTGGGCAGAGCCTAGCAGAGGTTGCCCAAAGAAGCTGTGGCTACCCCACTTCTGGAAGTGTCCAAGGCCAGATTGGACAGCCTGGGATAGTGGAAGGTGTTCCTGCCCATGGCAGGGGTCTGAATGAGATGATCTGTAATGTCTGTTCCAGCCCAAGCCAGGCTAAGACTGTGACATGTCAAGAAAAGTCAAATACAGGAGAATTCAGATTCTAAGCTGTCTTGAGAAATTTTTGCTGACAGCTATGTCTCAGACTAAACCTGTTAATCTTTATATTTAAGGTCATGGACCATTTTCACATATGTTTGATGGAAGATTTATTCCACTCACTCGTCCAGATTTGAAGTGGAAGGTAGGCTTTTCACTGTTAGAATAAAAATATAAACCTGAAGTTTTTAGAGGCAGAGGAATTAATCTTTAAAGAGTTCCAGTGCTTGTGAGGCTATAGTGGCCATCTGGCCTTACCTTGTTGCATCATTTTGATGGCTTAATTGAAAACCAAAATGTTGTTTCCTAATCTTATGATGATATACTTGTTGGGGCTGCACTGATCAATTTGTGCCTTAAAATGCATATTGAGAGCTTTCTGCAGAATATATTTTGCATTTGCAAAATACCAACTGGAGGCTTCCTTTCCACTATAATGTTTTAGTCCAAGGCCAAGATATTCAATAGCGTTTAGAATTCAAACTTTCCAGAATTTTGAACAGAGTTTCAACAGTTGTTTGCTGTGCATGAAGTGCAACATAGTCCTTTCAGGCCTCTCTCTGCTTGTAATGTCTTATCAAAATCAGCAGAGTAAGCTGGTTAATCTTTTACACAGCAAAATTGATTATTTTGTCTTTTAGCATTGTAACTGCCTTGCTGCTGTTTGTCAACACACAGAATTAACAGTGGTCTGCTGTCAAGTGTCCTTCTGGACTCTGTAGACTGAGTGCTTTCCTGTTCTGTTTAGTGCAAAATGACTAGGAAAGTACCTAGGTGCTGCACTTCACACCAGCCTAGGCAGTGCTGGTGACTTGGAGTAAAGCTGTGACACTGCAGGAAAGATGCTTAAATTACATAATGCAATATTTGGATGGGTTTTTTCACAGCATGAAACTGCTTCTGTTCAAATGTTTGAGCATTTGATCACTTCCAATAAACTAGAAGAAGCCATGAGGTCGTATGGTCTTGTCCTGGAAGAAGATATGTTGTTCATCAAGGAGCAAATAGGAGGGCCTGTAGATGAAACTGCCTGTGTGAAATCGGTGAGTCAGTGTTGCTCCTGTCATTATCCCAAGAAATATCTTTATTTCACTGAAAGAACACATAGTTTTGACTTCTGCCATATGTTACTTCTAGCTCCATGGAGTTCTGGGAATCATGTCACAATTGATGCTGGAGGAGTGTTGTGTTTATTTCTTACAGTGCTGGCAAATGTGTTAATGTGCTTACAACTCCCTGAGAATGCTTACCCAAAAGCTTCCAGATCAGAGGAAAGCTCTTGGAAGTTACTTGTATTTAGGGAACCTAACTGCTGACTGGGATCCCACTCAAGGGTACTGAAGGAGTTGGAAGAAGTGCTCACCAAGGTATTTTCCATCATTTGTCTGCAGTCCTGGGTGGTCCCAGTTGACTGGAAATCAGCAAATGTGACTCCATGTACAAGGATCAGAAAGATGATCCAGGGAACTGCAGGGCTGTCAGCCTGGCCTTGGTGCTAGGGGAAGTCATGGAGCAGATCATCCTGAGTGCCATCATGCAGCATGTATACTAGGGAATCAGGCCCAGCCAGCCTGGGTTTAGGAAATGCAGGTTGTGCTCAGCTGAAGAACAGGCAGGCTCTGCAGAGGGATCTGGACATGTTGGATCAGTGTGCCTGGGCCAGTCCTGTGAGGTTCCACAATGCCAGATTTGGGTCCTGCCAAGGCTGGGGCCAGGGCAGCTGGAAAGTGGCTAGGCAGAAAAGAGGAGCTGTTTGGCTGGCAGTGGCTGAAAATGAGCCAGGCATGCCCAGGCGGGCAAGAGGCCAATGGCACATGGCCTGTACCAGCCATAGCATGGCCAGCAGGACCAGGGCAGTGACAGTGCCCTGTGCTGGGCACTGCTGAGGCCACAGCTCAAATTCTGGGTTCAGTTTTGGGCCTCTCACTTGAAGAAAGACACTGAGTGCAATGGAGAAGGGCAGTAGAGCTGGGGAAGGGTCTGGAGTGCAAGTATGATGAGGAGCAGCTGAGGGAACTGGGGAGGCTTGGCCTGGAGTAAAGGAGGCTCCTCCAGTCTGGATAACAAAACTGGCAGCAGGGAGGCAGTGAGCAATCCAAGCCTGGCCCAAGTGCCAGAGCCACAGCAGCTTTGATGACAGCAGCTAAATGCTTGGATTTATTGCAGGAGTAAATATAGAGGCAGGGATAAGACTTGAAGAAATGAGTTGCCTCAAGAGGCAAGCAAGAAGAGGTGGCAGTTGTTAATCATTGCAACTTTGTGAAAGGCTTAAGTCCTCTCTCCAGTTCACAGCTTTTGTCATCTCTTCAAGGACACTCACTGGAGTAAAGAACTGGTAGCAGCTGAAGTCAGTAGGAGCTCTGTCAGGGCAGTCTGGTCCTAGCCAGAATTTATATGTAGTCCCAAACAAGTAACCCACAAATGTTCCCACTTGCCCATTATTTTCTGCTGCAGGAGTGGGTAGCAATCCCATGGCAGATGCAGGGGACTTGGCACAGTGAAATTGAGTCAGATCCTACAGGAGGGGGACGTTCATTTACACAACCCACAAACTGATTTTTATCGTGCTGGGCTTGTTTGCACACGAGTCTTGGTGCCTGCTACTAGCATTGATCTTGTGCCAGGTTCTTTCCCTGTGTCTGGTTTGCCTTGTTGGGATTCTGTGCCTGTTTTCCAGCAGGATACCAGAAGAGGAGTGCCACACACGATCCATGTTAGGCAGCAGGTTGCACTGCAGGCTGTGCACTGTGGTGCAGGCCTCTGTCATGACATTGACAATGGGTGTTCAGGCATCAGACATAGTGTCCTGAGCACATCCCAGTAGCTCTTTGTGATCATGATATTTTTATCCATGATGTGCTTTCTTCCTGCTGCATGCACCTGTTTCCATTGCTATTCACATCACTTTTAGTATTTCTGTAGTGCAGGTAACATGGAAGCTGTATCTGCATACAATATTTTCCACTTTCAGAATTTCAGGGCCACTTCATGGCATTTTTTTAGGTGAAGGATCTTCAAATTTTCAAGAAAATGTGCATCTTGTATCTTTATTGTTCATTTCCTATTTATCTTATGGCTGAATTGTCCTTGTGAGGTAGGAGTTTAAGTAGCTGACTATTCAAACAAATTTTGCTTAAAATATCTAAGTAAGTATTTTTAAACTCTGTTCTATAAAGTTGTAGATTGCAGAAGATTGCAGGACAGTGACATGTTTGTGTATTTAATTCTCTGAGAATTAAATAATTCCAAAATCTCCCCTCTTTGTTGATATGTTCTTTTTTTCTTTTTTTTTCTTTTTCTCTTTTTTTTTTTTTATTCCAGTAGAGTAATGGGGCAGTGAATACTTGTGTTCCATGGGTTTTATTCTTCCTGAGATTCTGAGAAGTCAGCTTCTTAGGCCCTGTTGTATTTCTAATGCCTGATAGCTTCTGGAAGTTCCTTCCTTGTCTTTTTGTTCTCCAGTACCTCAGTGTTGGATGTTTGTCACAAACAAAGTCAAAGTGTATTCCCACTGACTTTAAAAAGCTGTTTGACATTGTTGGTACTTTTTAATTTCCTGTTTTTTCTGATGTTTTTCTTCCTGGTTCCCATCAGTGGCCCTACCGTGGTCGACCAAAGGAGAAAAGTTTCCTCTACGAGATTGTAGCTAATAAAAAAAATGGCATTGATGTTGACAAGTGGGATTATTTTGCAAGGTACAAATCTTACATTTTATTATGAATTCCCATTGACAAAATGCTACTGTATGTACAAAAATGATCATGTCATTAAACACTCTGTGGAATATTTCTAGGGATTGCCATCACCTGGGAATCCCAAATAATTTTGACTATAAGCGGTTGCTTGTCTTCACTCGGGTGTGTGAAGTGGAAAGCCAGAAGCACATCTGTACTCGTGACAAGGTGAGCAGGGTGTGCAGCCCAGGGGTCAGAGCACCTGGGGGCTCACAGGGGTCCTGCCCCCTGCTCCCTTAACCCAAGAGGGAGAGAAGTAGCTGCTGCTCTGAAAGTTTTTCTCTGAAGCTACTGTTTGGGGGAGGGCCAGAGCAACCACTGTTTGAAAGGATTTGTGGCAGGTCCTGTCAGGGGAGGCTCTATAGACCTGGCAGATCTGCAGGATCCTGCAGTGACTGTGGCTGTGGTGAGGGGCTGCTAAAGGGATGAGGGATCCTCTTTGCTGCCAGGCTGCCTGGGGTCACTGTCAGCACTCTGCTCTCCTGCAGTGGCCTGAGCCAGTTCCAAAATTTGGAAATCGTGAATGATAATCATTCTGCTTTATGCTGTAAATGGGAGGAGACAACTAATTTAATTAATTGATTGATTGTTTTAATTTTCCTAGTTAGTCAGTGGCCAAAGTAAATGTTGCTAGGGGTTCTTTGTTTCAGGAAGTTGGAAATCTGTACGAGATGTTCCACACCCGGAACTGCCTGCACCGGAGGGCATACCAGCATAAGACTGGCAACATCATTGAAATAATGCAAGTATATTTTCCTTTCCTTCCTTTTCAATTTCTTTTTAAATTCTTGAAACAAGCCATATCCATTTAGAATATTCAGAAAATCAATAGGGTGTGACATAGAATCAAGGCAACTTCTGATTCTTGTGAAAAGACTTAGTGCTTAGAGTGACATAGAGACCTGTGGTTAACAAAGCAAACAAAACTGGAAGAGAGGAGGACAAAAACATCCTTCCATATAAAATTAAATTCTCATAAAATTTAATTTTCAAAGGAATATTACTGAAGGCCTGAAGAAGCACAGGACCAGGGTGTGCTTAAACCATTTAAATTGCTGACAGCTGAAGTCAAACCTTTATCTGCAAGTTAGAGACCACTTAGCTCAAACTGTTTGGTTACTAGAGCAAGGTTACTAACAGGGTAAAGTCATGCATGGGCTCATGTAGCTCAGCTAAGGCCTGGCTTTGTGTTTATGTAGTGCAAAATTTGTTCAGGACCAATTCAGCTGGCTACCTGCTGTTTTACCTCTCTTGTTGATGTCTATAGAATTTTCCCTATAACATTGTTTTTACTTTTCTTGAGGATCAGAAATACTTGTATCCCCAAATATTTTTTCATTAGAGTGTTGTCTGGGTAACTGTCTGTTGAGTTTTGTAAAAAAGGATATTAAGGATTACACAGTACAGGAGTAATTTAGATTGCTTTCATTTCATAAACTTCAACACCCGATTTAGGGATCCTCTAAAACTCAGACTAAAAATGCTCAGGTTTGACAGTACCTACACATGATGAGTAAAACATATTTTTTACTTTAGAAAAACCCAGTTCTTGACTTCCTGTAATTATAGCAGCCTTTCCAAAAGAGTGTCCAAGCTGGAAATGACAGCAAGATACATGGAAGTCTGGAAGAACTTCATCTTTAGAACATAATATTTTCCCATCTGAAAGTACTAGGTGTTTGTGATGCTTTCCCCTTACAAAGCTTTGTACCCTCTCAGCTAACTCAGGAAGCAGGGAGTCTGTGAAAGGGTGTGGTCATCTGTGGAGAAACCTTGCTGCAGCTCAGGGACATGTCACTATATTGCAGGGTACTGCAATTGTCCCAGCAGTGCTAAACACAGTCTGAAGCAGAGCAAAGTGAATTTGCTCGTTCATCTAAAGGTTACATTCTGTTCTGAGCCTGTCTTCAGGAAATCTCTGTTGGAATGTGCAGTGACAGCACGGAGACAAGATGTTGCAGTGATCAGTGTCTGCTGTGTCCTGGGGATACACTTTCATCTGTTGCTTCTGTCTATAACGTACTAATTTCTTTCATTTTGCCTGCTGACCAGGTGTTTCAAAATTACACTATCCTAAAGTCATAATTTTGTCTCAAACCAGGATAACAGAAGCCTTCCAGAAAGCAGACAGGTTTTTTGAAATAAAAGGCTCTGGAGGAAAAGTGTATCGGATTTCTACAGCAATGGAAGACATGGAAGCCTATGCTAAACTAACTGGTAAGAGGTCTCAGAACTATTTTTTTAAGTAAAAGAGCATGAGTACCTGTTAAAATGCTATTTTTACTGCTTTTGTGCACTGAAAGTGGGGCAGGCCTTGGCTGTCTAATGCTTGTGCTCTCCAATCTTGCTGGGAAAGCAAGACCTCCTAGTTTAAATCACTTCTGTGTTGAGAGAAAGCAGCACCAACTTTATGTTCCACAGATGTTCAGATTCGACTATATTAAAGGTCCTGCCCGTGCCCTGAGTTTGTTGCACGTGTCACAAGTGGGGTGTAAGGGAGCTCTAGCTGATGCTACAGGTGGCTCTGTCAGGTGAAGTACTGGGTGTGTGTTGTGGTGTGCAGCTATTCCCAAAGCACGTTCCAAACAGCTCTCCTGGGGTCTCAGGGTTGCTGCCCTGCTTGCCTGCTCTCCTGGTCTGTGCTGTGGGGCCCCAGTGTTACCCTGGCTGTGTTCAGAGCTGCCCTGTGGGCCAGGCAGTCCTAGTGCTCCAAGGCTCTGTGCTTGGCTCTGTGTGTGCAGGGCAGGGGTGCTGCAGGTCCTGCTCAGGGCAGCATCTTTCTGCTACAGCTCACCAGGACTGTAGGCAGCTCTCCTGAGCTTCCATCACCAAGCCTTAGGTGGCCAACAGAGGGACTAAAGAACTTCTATCTTTGGCCCATGGGTGAAGTGACAGGGCCTGAGGGCACTGTGCAGAGAATCCTGTGTGCCTTAGCCTTTGTCATGCTAAAGGCCTTCTGCTGGCAGTCCTTCATGTGCCACACCCCCTCAGTCTGACCACACTGCTGCTGCTGTGTCCCCTCTGTCGTTGTGTGCCTCTGCTCAGAGCAGGACAAGAGGGGCTAGGAAGAAAGGAAAGAGCTGAGGTGAAGCTGTTCCTGGGCTGGGCCTGTTCTGGGGTCCTGCTGAAGCCACCTGCTTACCTGTGGTACCTGGTGAGGAGCAGAGCTCAGGGCAAGGAGTGCAGGGCTGTGCCCAGCGTCTCCCAGTCTGCCACAGCAAGGAGCTGCTTGCTGCGACCATCTGTTCAGCAAGGAGGGCTGAACAGCAGGGAGAGTGATGTGAGGAATGTACTAGCATCAGATGTACAGTGAAGCATGAAGAATGAGTATGTTCTCCTCTTAAATCTCCTTCCTGCCTCTAGTGCTGTGGAGGGTAGGATTTTTCCTTTTTTTTTTTTCTTTTTGCTCAGGGAATTTTCTCCCATTTGTTGCCTAGGAGATGGGAAACAACTATACTTTAAAGAGACAAAAGAGGTAGCCAAGGAGGAGGGGGAAGGGTGCAGTTTGCTACCATCTCTGGGCTGGGGGCTCTCTCTTGGGAAGGGCAGAGGTGCTGGGAGATTTTGGGTAAGGGACTGGTCTCAGCTCGGCTCTCACTCTCTTGCCCTTGGGATCAAGGGTTGACCTTGTCCATTAGAGCAGTTGAAGGTGTTTTGGTACATGGCTCAGAGGTTGTTCTGGAGCACTGGGAGCTCCTCAGCCTGGTTCAGCTCTGGGTGGGCTCTTACAGGGCTGTGTTTGCAGCATGTGTCAGAGCTGCTCAGCTGTTCCTGGCCAGGGAATGCAGGGGTGCAGATCATCTGGCAGCCTGCTGACCGCAGCAGTCTCCAGGACAGGAGTCTCAGCATCTCCAGTCTCCAGGAGGAGTTTCTGCTCTGAAGCCACATCCAAAGAAACCTCTGTCTTGCTCTGACTGATGGTGGGATTCTCACTGCAGGTGTCACTGTCATGTGGAGACAGGAGGGGGGATTTTGATGCTGGCATTCAAAGTCAGAGAAAACCTGAAGGCTTAATGGTAATTTTTAATGTTTTTTTTACAGGGCAGAGTATCCATGTCCTGAGCTAGTTAGTGGTGGAGTTCAGGATAGTCTGCTAAACAAGACTGGCTAAATAAGAGGAGAAAGTAACTTCTAGTGAAATAACAAAGTATGTTGCCAGGGTGAGAATTGAGATAGTTTTTCTGCCAACAACCACTGTGAGTCTAATGATGATTAAGATAATATTGTGACTCCTCATTGTTAGACTGAGTTCCTTCATTCTCTGAAAGTGTCTTTCCTGAACCAGCAGTTTTTCTGATTGCTTTAACCTTTGGCTCTGTTTGTTCATTTTACTGTGACACTGGATTGTGACATAGGTAACAAAAATCAATGTAACTTTGGCAGACTGTATCTACCTGGGAATTCTGCACTCAAGTGATGAAAATCTGGAGGAGGCACGAGAAATTTTGCGTAGAGTGGAACGACGTGAGTTATACAAATTTTTAGGAGAGACTCGACCTAAATCAAAGAAGGAAATTGTAAAGGTAATGTCCTTTAGTGGAAGGTTCTGAATTCTGTACCCATATTTTCTGCTTTCATGCTTCAGCTTTCTGGATGGCACACTCCTGCTCTCCCCCTGCCCCATCATCAGGTGTAAAATTCCTCCACAGACTGGCAGATTTTGGGTCTTCTCAATTGTCTAAGCCTAGTTTGTTTCTAAAAGCTGGGTTTTGTACTAATGGCTATGGTGTACAGTAATTCAAACAACCAGATTGCTGCAGGAGTCTTGCCAAGCTGTGAGGAATTGTAAGCTTTAAAAGCATACTGTGTCATGTGACCTAGACCTGAGAGTACATAAAAGTAATCTGAGTTAATATTTTGGTTTCTTTCAGAGTAATAGCCTGGCAGAAAGCATTGCAAATTCTAAGCCAAAGAAGGACCCTCCAGACGTGGAGCTGAAGGCTGAGAATTTCATAGTTGATGTAAACACCTCTCAGAGCAGTTCAAGTACAAACTTGTGGATCAGAGGGCCCTGTGTCCCCTGGAGAAGGAGCAAACCCACAGGGTGTCTGTAGCTGGTTCACTCTGAGGGTCTGAGGGCAATGAGCTGCCCATGGGAGGTTTGCTGTGCTGGGAGGGTGGGGCACCCTCACTGGGCTGTCACCTGTCCTCTGCTCCTGGTGACAAGTGGTCTGTCCTGTCACTGTCCCCCTCCAGCAAAGAGCAGTGGGGAAACCCATGGGCTTTGGTGTCTGGGTGTCAGGGGCAGCAGCCTGGGGACCACTGGGTGGGTCAGGAAACCTGTGGGGGCAGTGGAAGAGAAGAGGCAGTGACCTCCAGCTCCTGGTGTTGCTGCTTTGGGGTTTGTCTGCTGCACAGAGCAGCTGCTGCACAGCAGACAGCAGGGTTTGCAGGAGGGAGCCTGAGACAGAGCAGCTGGGGTGGTCTGCAGGTAGCACACAGCAATTAGCCTAGGCTTTTCCCATCCCACAAACTGAAGTTGTAGGGAAGTGGATCCCTGCTGACCACAGAAATGTTGGTGTGCCAGGCTGATGTAAATAATGTTGTCTAAACCTCATGTTTATGGTTGTAAGCTCTGCTGCAGCCTGTGTGGGTTGTGTGTTTTGGGGAGGCCCAGGCTGGCAAGGGACTGGTCCACTTCATTTGATTACTGTAATTTTCAGGAGTGGAGTGTTTGTTGTGAGAAAAATAAAGACAAGTATTTATTTACAAATGCCATTTGCTTTGTTTTACATGCAAGGTTGTCAGCATGGATTATGGAATGAAGGAACAGAATCCAATTGATAATGTTCACTTCTATTGCAAGGCTGATCCTTCCAAGGCAGTCAAAATCACCCAAGAACAGGTAGGTTTTTACTTTCCTTCTGAAACCATTTTCAGCAGCTGTGAGTGAAGTGGTGGAGTCCTGTGTGGTTGTTTGTGCAGGATTTGTGGACAGGTGCTGGGATCCATGCCTGCAGTGTGTGTTGTGGTTTGACAGTCTGGAACCCTCGTGGCCTTTGCATATGAACAGTTTTTAATTGGAATACACTGCCAGTTGAAATACTACAATTGCTTTGGATAAAACTCATGGATTGTAGTGGGGCTTCTTACTACTTTCCTTTTGTATTCCAAGAAATACTAAAGCTTTTTCTGTTTTATTTCAAAGGTTTCAAAGCTTTTACCCAGAACATTTATGGAGCAAGCTGTCCGGGTTTATTACAAAAGTCAGGATCCACTTATTATTTCAGCTGCCAAACAGTACTTTGTTCAGTGGTGCGTGCAGAATGATTTCACCAAACCACAGGTAACAAATCCACTTACTATATTTCTTGTTTGGAGCTCATCATCCTCATCCATAAGCTTGCTTTTTCTTTAAAAAGTTTGACATTCAGGTCTTGCCTTTCTGGCAGAGGCACTCACTCACTCCCCTTGTTTTATCATGGCTCCCATCTGGGCAGGCTTTGGTTTCACTGAAGAGACTGGAGACACCTGGAAGTACCATAGGAGCATGGAACCATGGGTTGGAAGGGGACCTTGAAGATCACCTTGTTCCAAACACCTTCCACTAGACCAGGCTGGGGAAAGAGAGGTCACCCACGAGATGAATGTTCCTAGCTGGGGATGCAGGAATGGAAAACTGTGTCAGGCCTGTTCTTAGGTCATTCTTCTGGCATCTGTCTTTTAGAGCAATTAATTTTAGAAGTGCCATTTACAAAGGGATGAAGCACCAGCTCTCCTTGGTTGTAGAGTGTGGTTGTGTCCTGTGAGCACCTTGTTGAGGTTCAGGCACATCCACCCTGCAGGCCCTGGCGTGCTGCAGAGCACAGCCATGTGCATCTCCCCTGATTCCTGGGCTTAGGCAGCTGGTTGTCTGTGTTGGCAGTGCCTGAGCACAGATCCAGGTCTGTATCTGACTGGGGTGAGCCTCCCTGCCTCAGCTTGTTTCAGACAGGGCAGGGCACATCCAGCACCAAGGGCAGGCTGATTGCAGCAGTGAATGAGGTGCTGTGGTGAGGTCAGAGGAAACACTTAATGATCCTCTTTGTAGACCAATGGCCAGGATTCAGCCAGTTGACCTTCCAGATTTTCTGATAATAATTTAGGAAGAACTGGACTGCCAATGGTGATACCATCTCAGGCAGGGCACTTTGTCTCTCCACCACTCTCTGCAGCAGTTTCCACCCCTGGGATGCACAGTCACCAGTATTTATTGATTTACAGACATTCTGGGACCTTGGATTGATTTTTTTTTCCTGTTAAACCTGATATTAAGCTGCTTTTCCTCTGCTTCAGAATGGAAAACAAAAGTGTAATAATTTTCCTGAATTTTAATACTAGGATGGTGATGTTATTGCTCCTCATCTAATTCCAATGGAGGAAGCCTGGAATAACATGACATCATGAACACAGGAGAGCATCAGAACCCAGCTGCAAACAAAGGCTTTCTTTTGATGAGTAACAGGTTTCTTTTTGGCACTATTCAGTCTGCTTCCTCAGAAGATGAATAAATTTGAGCATCAGCTCTTCTAAAAGCTGGTTGGACGGACTGGAGGAATTCACAGACAAATGCAGAATTTTACATTGCATTTTACAGCACAGAATGTTTTAATGTAGATACTTAAAGTGCATATTCCAGATGGACCTCTAAAAAACCACTTTACAACAGAGTAAACTCAGTTCTCATTTAGTTTTGAATGTATTGGCACTGTGTAGCAAGAGTAACTTTAAAAATAGCAATTCATTGTTTTTACAAGATTTCACTACTCCATCCAGTCCTGATCCCTTCCGGAGCTATTGCATGATTTAGCAGAAGAAATCCTAACCAGGCTTGATGGGGTTTTCTTAGTGTCTAAGAAAGAGGGGGAAAAGTATGCTTCTGAAAATGCAGTGGGCTAAAGAAGAAATTGCCAAGGGTAGCGTCTTCAAAATTAGAAAAATTAATTCATTTAAAAACAAAAAAACAAAAAAACAAAAAACAAAAACCCAAAAAAACCAAAAACAAAACAAAAAAAAAAACCCAAAAAACAAAGGAAGGGAGAGGGGAATATTTTGGTAATCAAGGATTATTTTTCTGCTATTCAAGAAGCTGGTGCAGGCCTCTTGCTACAAGTGACCATAATTTTTATTGAAGTAACAATGCATTGCAGTGCCATGCAGCTTTTTATTGTCTTATTATGTATTTTTGATACATGGAATATTACCTTTTTTACTGTCTGTCCTGCAAAGACTGCTCAGAAGGCCTGTGGTGTGAGTGGTTGCAGGAAGGCTGAGCTGCCCAGGTGTTTGCCAGGGCTCAGGTGTGCAGAGGGCAGTGCCAGCAGGTGCACCTTGGCTCTGCTTTGCCCTGCACTGGGCAGAAAAACTCATCAGGAATCCCTCCATTCTCATAGCCCTGTCCTGTTCTGGATCTCTTGGCTATCCCTGTCTCATTTTTCTGTCTCCTATAGATCTGTGAGGGTTCTTACAGTGTTCCTCTGCTGGCAGTACTGGTGTGAGTTCTGAATGTCTGTGCTGTTGAACAAGTGGAAGACCATTTTCCTCCCATCTTTACTCAGGTCTAAGAGGAAGGCTGCTGTCATTAAATAAAACCTCAATGCTTGGAAAAGTCTGGACACAAAACAAAAAGCATGAAGTGAAAGGTTCAGTAATGCTCAGGAATTGGAGCAGTCTGTGGCCTTATATCTGGAATGGGGAGAGGGGTTGGGCATCTGGCTCAGGCAGTCAGGTGTGGCTAGTCCTGAAAAATAACCCAGTGGGAAGGTGCTGTGAGAGAATCCTGAACTTCTGTCATGTCTCCTTTGCCCTCTGTGCCCTGGGAACTGATGCTGCTAGACAGAGGGAGGGAAAAGGAGTATCCATCTATTTCTGCTGCTTCTGTATCTGGTACTCATGTGTCTGAAGGTGTAACCTCTGGTGTTCCTGTCTAACAGTATTTCAGGTGAACCAGGTAACTGGTTAGAAGGGCTTGTGACCTCTTCAAAAGCTTTTAAAAAACTTACTATTCCTCAAGAAACAATATCTTAGAGCAAAGGCATTTAAGATTAAGAAGATCAAGTTTTGATATAATTTTGTTCTTGTTGATTGGATTTATTTTTAATTTGTTACTAACTGTGCACTTTATACTTGGGAAAGATCTTTTGCTTATGTTAAACCAAAAGTTTATACTTAATGTTAAGTTCTGAGAGCATTTATTTTCTCAACATGTTCATCTGAGCCTCTCTGAAGAATAAATTTATAAACAATTATTTTACTATTCTTTTAAAGAATTGCAGTGTGTGGACTTTACTAAAAATGATCTTACTGTGCCATTCCAAACAGCCAAGTATTCCCAGCTGCTGTCTGTGGCAGAGCTTCCCTCTGGAAGAGTTCTTGGTTCACATCTTGCAGGCAGTGGGGCCAGGGCTCAGGGAGGGTCCCTGGGGGAGGCCACCTGGCCCTGCCACACCTGGGCAGCCCCAGGAGATGCTGCTCCAGCTGTTGAGGGGGGGAAGGTGAAGTCGTGCCTGACCAGCCTGTCACCTCCTGTGCTGGGGGCTGAGGGGAGGGCAGTGCTGGTGTCAGCCTCAGTGAGCTGTCAGCAGGCTCTGGGTGAGCAGGCAGGGCTGGAGCAAAGCCTGGCTGCAGGGCTGGGGTCAGAGTGCGGCTCAGCAGTGCCACAGGCCTTGGAGTGGGGCTGGGTCCAGTTCCAGGAGCCCATGACTGGTAGACAGGGTCCACCCTCAGCACATTTGCAGATGGTTCTCCAGAGGGGGGGTGTGGTAGAGCCAGTGGGATCCTACCAGGCAGGAAGGGTCTGACAGGAACTTCCTGGAGGATCAGCAAGAGGAAGGGCAATGTCCTGCATCTCAGATGGTCATTTCCTTCTCCAAGATGTGTTGAGGCCACCCACCCTTGAGGCAGTGCAGGGGAAAGGATCCAGGAATTCACTGTGAGCCCACAAATGTGCAAACAACTCCCCTTTCAGCCAAGTGTTCCAGTGGTGTCCTGGGCTGCCTTAGGCTGGGTGTTGGCAGCAGGTGCAGAACTGTTCCCCTCTGCCACACACCAGTGAGGCTGCCCTGGAGTGCTGGGCCCAGAGCTGGGCTGCCCAGTACAGGAGACAGGGACAGGCTGGACAGAGTCCAGCACAGAGTCCACCACAGGGCCAGGAAGGTGATGCAGGGGATGGAGCATCTCTGCCATGAGGAGAGCCTGAGAGAGCTGGGACTGCCCAGCCTGGAGCAGAGCAGGCTCAGGGCAACTCATGCCTGGGGACAAATACCTGGGGGGAGGCTGCAGAGGGGACGGGGCCAGGACAGCCCCAGGGGCCACGGGCACAAGGTGACACACAGGAGGGGCCCTGCCAGCTCAGGAGACACTTCTGCACTGGGAGGGTGGCCGAGCACTGGGGCAGCTGCCCAGGGAGGTGGTGGAGTCTCCGTGGCTGGAGGGACTCAAAAGCCACGGGCTGGGACAAGACATGGTGTCACAGCTCCTGCAGCCTCCACCGAGCTGTTCAGTGCTTCCAGGGCAAGGATGAGGCCAGGAGAAGTTTATTCAGAATGGTGACTGTGCTGGCCCCAGCACTGCCAGAGCTGCCCCGGGGGCAGAGGCTGCCTGGGCTTGCTCAGTCCTACAAGCTCTTGCAGCTTCCTTCTTCCAGCTCTGCCACGTGCCCCCTTCCTGGGGCAGCTCTGCCTCAGCCCAACTACTGGCTTGGGCTTGGGAATCGGGCTGCAGTAGGGTTAGAGTTAGGTTTAGGGTTAATTGTGCAAATGATGCCGTGGGTTTTAGCTTTTATGCCACTGTGGGCCCACGCACACACTGCAGGGCTGAGAGCCCACTGCTGTTTTTTTCCAATCACGCTGCCCCCACCGGCTGTTCTTCCCCAGGAAATCGGGATATTGCTGGGAACAGGTGAAAGGAGCAGAGGTAAGGCTGGTAGCATCCCGCAGGCTCTTCAGGGATCAGCTGTGCTCGACATCAGTCCCATCACCCCCTCTCCAGCACCTTTTTCCTTCTGTCTTCGTTGGGTTCAGGCCAGACCCCACAGTTCCAGGTCCTGGATGCAGAACTCCTCCCGCTGCGAGAGGGTCTCGTTGTCGAAAGTCTCGCAGGGCTGGCTGCCCCCGCGGTGCAGGTCCCCGTCCAGCCACAGCCCGAACCTGCCGCTGCGGAGTGCCCAGCACGGTCAGACCCGCCTCCTGCGGGGACACATCATCCCACCGCCTCCCGGGCCACCGGCCATCTCCCGCCTGCACTCTCTGTCCCCAAAACGGGCATGAGAAAACGGGACAAGCAGCTGGCCCTGGTCTGCCATGGCCCCTGCAGGCAGGGAGCGGGTTGTGGGAGCGCGAGGGAGCGGGCAGGGATCGGGATGGGAGCGGGGTGGGAGCAGGCAGGAAGCGAGCAGCCCTTCCAGCAGGCAATAGCGTTAGACAATAAAAGCCCAGTGCTGCTGGACAACCAGTGCCGGTGTTTTGGGGTTCAAACCATCACCCTGTGCCTGGACCCCGGTCCGCAGGGCAGCCTGGGCTCCCGTGGTGGCTCTCGTGGCCATCGGGGCCCTGTGAGCGGCTGAAGAGGCCGGCGCAGTTCCTACCTGCCCCCACCGACCATCAGAAGATTCACATCCCCTTTCACGAAGAAGTCGTTCCTGCCCGTCCACCTGAACACCTGCGTGGGGACAGCACGCAGTGGGGACCGCGGGCTGGGGCAGTGTCCCCATCCCCATTCCTGTCCCTATCCTGCGAGGACCAGCCTTGGGCTGCTGAGCCAGGCTGGCTCTGCTCGGGCACCGCCGTGTTCCACCTCTCCAGAGCTGGTGGCTCTGCCCCATCCCTGCCAACAGCCCTGTGGGCCCTGCCAAGCGCAGCCGGGTCACCCCAGCCCCGCGGGGCCCCCCACGGCCGGTTCCCGGCCCACGGACAGCCCCTGCCCCGCTGCTGGCAGCCGCACCTTCAGCTGGGGGCGGAAGGAGAACAGGAAGGTCTCCCCGGTGCCGTAGAAGCCGCTGCTGCTGCGGATGGCCCTGGCGGAGAAGGCACCGAAGGCCTGGGGAGGCAGAAGGGGAGTCACGGCTCGGTGCTCGGAGTGCTCGGAGTGCTCCAGCTCCCGTGGGCAGCCGGGCAGGGGGCACGGCCCTACCTGCGCCTCCGTGTCCCTGATGAGCAGCAGCGCCGGGGAGTCCGGCCGGGCCCCGCTCCGGTACAGGGTCCGCAGGCTGAAGCCGTCCCGGGCGGTGGAGTAGAGCAGCTGCCAGGGCTGCTGCGCCAGCCGCGGGGGCAGCTGCGGGCCCAGCTGGGCACAGCGCCTCGGTCAGCGCTGAGCATCCCCTGCCCCAGCTAAAAACTGGGATCTCACCGAGAGCCCGCCCAAGAGCTGCCGCACACATCAGCCCTCAGGCAGCCTCCCGACACCCACCCGAGCATCCTTTCCAGAGGTGGTCCCAAGCACCCTCCGCTTCCACACGCTCCCAAGGGGTCTCCTCAATCCCCCGGCCCTCCCAGCAGGGTCCTGGGACGCTTCCCTCAAACCCCGCAAACCTTCTGAGATGGCTCCCCGAGCGTCTTTCCCCCCCGGAGGTGGCTGAGGGACATTCCCCAGGCACAGGGGAATTCCCTGCAGGAGCAGGGGGCAGAGCAGCGGGCCGGGGTCCCGGTGCTCACCTCGCCGATCTCCCGGTCCCGCAGGATGCTGCTGGGTGCGCTCAGCACCAGCCGGCACGGCTCCTCCTCCCAGCCCCGCTGCCCTTCTCCGGCCGCATCCTCGCATCCCAGGGGCAGCTCCTCGTCCTGGTCGGGCTGGGGGCAGCGGGAGGTGAGCGGACCCTCATCCCTGCGGGCCCGAGGGAGCAGCTCCCGAACCCGCCCGGGTGGGATCATCCTTTGCCAGGGGCTGGGAGAGTCCACGGGAACGGGACCAGGCCGAGCCTACAGCCCAGTCCCCGCTGCTCCCGACAGCCCAGGAGCAGTGCCAAGCCGTGCCAAGCCGTGCCAAGCCCGGGCACCCCGCCAGGCCGTGCCACCGCTGCACACGGAACTTCAAGGGTGTATCGCCACCCGAGGGGAGGAAGAGGTGGAGGAGGAGGAGGAGGCAGGGAGGGCTTCGACAGCTGCAGGTCTATAGAAGGGGTGAAGCCTTGCCTTTCCCCTCTTGGCCCGGGGCCAGGGTGACCCCGCAGCGTGGAAGAAGTCCTGGTGGCCGCTGGTGACAAGTGCCTCAGCCCACGCCCAAATTCCCTGCCCACCGCCCTGAGGGGCAGGAGGGGTGAGCGAGAGCAGCCCCGGGGCGCCCGGGCCCTCGGGAGGCAGCGGCTGCCGGGGCAGATCCCACCCGCGCCCATCGCCCCCCGCCCCTCCCCAGCCCCTCGCTGTCCCCTCCGTCCTGTCCTTCCCCGCTGCCACCACGCACCTACCAGCAGCTGGTAGCGGACTCGGAGCCCCCTCATTGCGGGCGTTCTGGGGCGCTGGGGCTGCCGCGGAGCCCCGACCCCGCCCCGGGGTTAATGTTCAGCCGCTCCCTGGCCGGCGGTGCGCGACAGGGCGGCGGCGGGTGCAGCAGCTGTCCCGGCCCGTGGGGGTGCAGAACGTGTCCCCCCGCGTGGGGCTGGCAGCCCCCTCCAGCCAGGTCACCTCTGTCGCACCCCGAGGCCACGGGCTGCCTTTGTTTTGGCATCACCCGGGCAGGTCCTGCCGAGCTGCTCTTTGCAGCACAACTATTGCAATGGTTGTAGCAGCTGCCAGCACCTGGCTGGACACCAGGCACCCACCAAAGCCTCTCCCACCGCCCTCCACAGCTGGGCAGGGCAGGGAAAATACAGCAAAAATGTCCATGAGTTAAGGACTGGGTGAGATCCCTCATCAAATGCTTTCAGGGCAAAACAGACTCGAATTACAGATATTAACTGAATTTATTGCTAACAAAATCCGAGCAGGATAATGAGAAGTAAAATAAGACCTCGAAACAGCTTCCCCACACTGCCCTCCTTCCCAGCTCTGCCTCCTACCTTCCAGCAATGCAGGGAGATGTGGAATAGGGGTTGTGATGAGTTCATCACCTGTTTCTGCTGCTGCTGCTCACGAGAGGAGTTGGAGTCCTTCTCCTGCTCCTGCTGTGGGCTCCTCCAGGGGCTGCAGGGGCACAGCTGCCTCCCCATGGGCTTCCCACAGAATCCCAGGGGAATCTCAGCTCCAGCTCTTGCAGCAGCTCCAGCCCCTCCTCCTGCCCTGCCCTGGCTCTGTGCAGGACTGCTCCTCTCACATATTCTATTGTGCTCTTCTCTGACTGCAATTACACCCTCACATAACTTTTTTCTTCTACTTAAATCCCTGATCCTCGAGGCATCACCACTATCTATGCTGGGCTGGGCCTTGGCCAGCAGTGGGTCCATCCTGGAGCCATCTGGAGTTGGCTCTGCCAGGCACAGGGAAGTTTCCGCCAGCTTCTCACAGAAGCGACTCCTCTAGCCACCCCACTGGAAAACCAAAACCTGGGCACACAAACCCAGCACAGGAGGCCCTGGTGGCACATGGCCCTCACTCTGAGGGAGCCAGCTTGGGACTGGCAGCTGAGGGAGGGAATTGCTGGCTGTGTTGGGTTGATGTGGCCAGAAATGTGTATTCTACCACCAGCTGAAGCCGGATGGGGCAGTGATTTCATTATCTCCTGGCACATATTATCTGCTAATGGGCCATCTTTAAACCAGCTGGGGCAATCATCTTTATCTTTCCCACAGCCCATCCTCCCTCCAGGAGATATCATCTGCTGCTGGGCCATTGAGTCCCAGTGTGTGACTGATAAAATTACATCATCCCACTGGGAGATGCTCCAGCCAGGGGAGGAGCCAAGCCTTTCCTACCTAGAGAAAAACTGAGATTTGGGACAACAAGACAACCTTCTTTCCACTGGATTCCAGAGGAAAGCTGGACCTTTCCACATCATCCCTGCACCTTCAGAGGAAAACTGCACCTTCTACAGGAGCACTGCTCCAGCTGAACCACATCTGCCACTGCAGGAGGATGCAGCCACCATTGAATGGGACTGCTGCCAACAGCCCTGACTGACTGACGGGTGTCAGCTTGGATTCTGACTCTGGCAGTGTTCTGGGATTGTTCTTTGTAATGTTGCATTTCTATTTTAATTTTTCCTAGTAAAGAACTGTTATTCCTAATTCCCATATCTTTGCCTGAGAGCCCCTTAATTTCAAAATTATAATAATTTGGAGGAGGAGGGTTTACATTCTCCATTTCAAAGAGAAGCTTCTGCCTTTTATTGGCAGACACCTGTCCTTCACACCAGGACACTGGCTGAGCACTTGCCAGCCCAGGTGTCCCTGGAGAAGCCCCTGCAGAGCAGGGCAGAGGTGCAGTGCCCTGGTGCAGCCCCTGCTCACCCCCAAAGCACTCAGCCTGGCTGTGAGCCCGGGGCCCAGGTGCAACAATGCCCCATTTATGCCACTGGCAGCATGTTGGCCTCACACCCAGCCAGGCCCTGGGCCCACTGCAGGCACGTTTGGGCTGTTCTCATCTCCACAGCAGCTCACTGCAGCCCTGCTGGTGAAGGCTCTGTTGTGCCCCCCAGCCTTTTGATAGCATGGCAGTTTGGGGTTCCCAGTGCCTGGCATGTGGGCACTGGCAGCACTTGGTGGGGACCAGGCGGTTCTGCTGGCCCCAAAAACTTCCTCTGGGACCCTGGTCAGGAGCCAGGACAGGGCTCCCAGTCCCGTCCTGAGCAGTCCCTGCCCTGGCAGTGCTTCTGGCCCTGGCCCATCCCTGCTCCTGGCCCCACCCTTCCATACCCCTGCCCCTGATTCTGCCCCTGCCCTGTCCCTTCACCCCTTCATTCTCCTGTCCTTGTCCCTGCCCCTACCTCTGCCCTTTCCTTTTCTCTACCTTTGACCATGCTCCATGCTCCTTGCCCCAGCGCTGACCCCACACCTTCCCTCATGACTGCTTGGGTCCAAATTTGGGACTTGCTCCTTCAGGATGCAGCTCAGGGGGCTGGGAGTGGGCAGAGCCCAGGAAGAAGCCCAGCTGCTGCACAGGGCAGGGGCATGCCTGCAGCCTCAGCTCAGTCCTGGCACCTTCTCTCTCCTCAGGGTTAATTACTGTTAACTTTGAGCAAAGGGGGGGCTGTACACCTCCGTCCAGTTAGTCACCCTCTCACCTTCTCTTACACCACAGTCACCTGTCCCTACCTGGCCTTCCCTAGTCAGGGGTGTTTCAGCCTGCCCCAAATACAAAAAATCCTATTTTGCCACTTGTTTCCCCCCCACCCCCTCCCTGTGTCTCTCAGTGTCCCCCACCCCTTCTCACCCCCCAGCTGCCACAGGCAGAGCACACGAGGCGTTCAAAACTCGGTTTATTTGGCTCCTTGCCATGCCCCGCCCGGCCCGGGGCGGCTCCACCCTCCCAGCGCTGGCGGCGGGGCAGTAAGGCAAAAGTTTGAATTGTCCGGAAAGAAACATCAGTTCCCACCCTGCCTGGGCACATCCCTCCGGCAGCTGCTCGGTACCAGCTCGGCTTCCATGCCACGTTCCCTTGGGTGTCCCGTGGGAGCAGAGGTGACGCTGGAAGCGGCTGTCACAGCCAGCAGGGCTGGTGGCCTCACCCCGAAGTGCCACATTCAGGGGCAGCATCAGCAGCTCCGAGGTGAGCAGGTGTGAGCACAGAGAGGAGCTGGGGGGACCAGGGGAGCCCCTGAGCACAGCCATGAGCCCAGCACTGACTGCACAGGGGTGACACAGACAAGTGCACATCCAGCAGTGATAAGCAGTGTGGAACAACTCCGTAACAGCAGTGGCTGAGACTCCTCCTGGATTTGGTCCAGGGCCTTAAAGGGAGATTGTGACACCTCCTGGTCCCTGCTGCTGCCCCAAGTGACCACAGCAGCACAGTGAGCCCAGCACTGCCAGGCTTTCTCACCCAACAAAAACTGGGAGCAGTGGGAGTCCATCTCCTCAGCAGAATTCCTTCTGAGACCTGCAGTGCCTCTATGCAGCTCCTGACATGGCTGTGTTGCTCCAATGGGATAGAGCAGTTCCTGGTACCCACTCGGCTCCTGATGCCATCCCAGTTCTGGTTCCTACTTGTGTTTGAGTGCTGAGGTTACCAGGTGTGGCAGCAGCTCCAGCTGTCCTCCAAGCTCATCATCCTTGGCCATCCAACCCTTTAAACAGTACTCACTGTGACTGAGCACACGAGATTCCCCCAGATCCCTCAACAGCAGAACCACCAGGCAATGGAACCTGCAGCCAGGGTTGGGGCACCAGGACCCAGAGATTGCCTCGTGCCAAGCAGGAGCATTACTGGTCAAAGCAGTGAAGGGGGAGGATCCCCAGAGGAGCAAACATCTCCCATTAGCAGTGGTGGAAAATAGTTCATGGTCTGAGCCCCAGCCCCAGTTTAGCCCAGACACTCTTGTTCCTGCTGGACTGGCCAGAGCTGGGGGCTGAGGTCGCAGTGAGAAGCACAGCTGAGGGGGAGGCACTGCAGCTCTGACAGTCTGTGCTGAGCCTGCAGCTCAGGGGGTATTCCCAGAACCCCAGCCCTTTCTTTCAGCAGGTACCATTCCCAAAGCCAGGCCTCATTCAGGGAGCCTCCCTCACCCACCCCACGCACCCCAAGCTTTGCACGTTCCTCAGAGTGGCCAGGCCCAGGAGGTGGTGGCACAGCCCTTATTTCAGAACCAGCATGGCCTCTGTGCCGTCCTGCCGGGTGAGGTGCAGCCCGTGGCTGAGGTAGTACTCCCGCCGCAGGAAGGCGTAGAAGTAATCCGACACCAGCAGGATCTGCGGGGAGATTCACACGTCAGTGCTGCTCCAGGGCAAGGGGAGGAGAGGCACACAGTGCTGGGGCCAGACCCTGCCAGGGGTTAAGCAGCTCCTGGGCAGTTCAGCACATGGTGCCACTGGGACCTTGGGAACACCTTGTCCATCCCCTTGCCATGTTAAGCCAAGGGAGACTCCACACAGTAGCTCCATAAACTGGCCAAAATGTCCCACAATGGCAGGTCCAGCTGTGCCACAGCTGCACAGACATCTCAGTTGCACCCACAGGACTCCCTTTCTGTCCAAGTGCTGTCCCAGAATCACAGGGTCATTTTAGCTGGAAAAGACCTCTGAGACCAGAGTCCAACCTTTGACTGAGATCTCCCACCTTTTCACCCAGCCCAGAGCACTGAGTGCCACATCCAGGCATTCCCTGGACACCTCCAGGGTGGGACTCCGCCACCTCCCTGGGCAGCCCCTTCCAATGCCTGACCAGGTGAAGGAATTCCTCCTAATGTCCAACCTGAACCTCCCCTGGCACAGCTTGAGGCCATTTCCTCTCATCCTGTCCCTGCTCCCTCAGAGCAGAGTCTGATCCCCAGAGCTGCACCCTCCTGTCAGGGAGTCACAGAGTGAGAAGGTCCCTGCTGAGCCTCCCCAGCTGCTCCTGAGGCTCAGTTCCCTGCTCTGGACACGTTCCAGCCCCTGTAATGTCCCTCCTGAATCGAGGCACCCAGAAATGGACACAACACTTGAGGAGCCTCAGCAGTGCCCAGCACAGGGCACAGTCACTGCCCTGGTCCTGCAGCCACACCGTGGCTGGTTCAGGCCAGGTGTCATTGGCCTCTGGCCCACCTGGGCACACCAGATCACTTGCCCCAGGGCCTTTCCTACTGGGCACTTGCCAGCCACTCTGGCCCAAGGACACCTTTGGCTGTACTGAGGCACACAGTGGGGCTGTTCCCACACCTGGCATTGAGATGGCAGGAATGGGTGACAGTGGATTCTCTAAAGCTCCCACCTTGGGAAGCTGTCACTGCTGGGGCAGCCTGTGGTGTGGCAGGGACCTGCTGGCTCAGTAGTGCCATTTGTCACTTAGCCTCCTGCAGTGTGACCTTCCTGCAGGACTGCTGCCCTCCTCCATCTGGAAACAGAAGCAGGTAACTAGAGTGGAAAACCTTTTCAGTGCCAGCCCGAGCTGGCAGTTACTGTCCTCGTGTCCTAGTGTGCAGATGCCACTTAAAGCATCCCTTATGTCACCTGAAGTGTGACAGCACTAAGGGCACAGAGGCAGGGACAGTCACAGCCTGCCTGGGTTACTCTGCAATACAGCACAGAAAAACACAGCACTGCTGCAGAGGCTCAGTGGCAGCACAGGAGGGGAGGGAGGACCAGGTGGAGAGCAGGGGAAAGAGAAACAGGGCTGCAGACTGCTGAGGCCAGGGGAGAAAGTGTGAAGGAGAACAGACCCAGGGAGAGGGAAACACTCATGATTTATCTGCTTGCTTTGCTGAACAGGTTCTGTCAGTGAAGAGGATTTTATCTTTAACTCAGCTTCTCTGCAGGTATCTAAATGGGAAAAGAAAGAGCTGAGGTGGGTGGGGATGAGGGCCAGGTCTTTCTCACAAGGAAATCAGACAAGAGACTTTTGCTGTCTGCATTTACAGAGCACAAGACTTTGCAGGACCTGCTATGACTTCCTCTGTTAGGAAATAAAAATCCTCTTAGAACACCATCATATTCCTAAAAAAATTTTACTATTCCTTTCATTCCATAGCAGGACACCTAATGAACTACTTCCAGTTTCCTATCAGCCCCTCTTAGCAGAATCTCTATTATCCCTCACACTCTGTGCAGTCTCCTTTGGTTTCACCACATGAGTGTTTCCCCCATCAATCAAGGGTAAGAATAGGTGATTTTCTGCCCCTGGTCAGTGTTCCCCTGGCTTTAGGAGAAGCAGACAAGCATAAATGGCTGAGGCACATTCAAAATAAAGGCAACTTTAACATGAAATGAATGTTCTGCTCACCCACACATCAAACTGCCCCAGGGCTCAGGTACATGACAAGCAGCACAGAGAGGAGGAAGGACTTACAGAGGTTCTAACACCTGTGCACACTCAGTTCCACCTTTCAAGGGTGCTAAGCTCTGCTTTCCCTAAAGCCAGTGGAAGCCATGTATCCAGAATAACCCCAGGAAAGGCAGGGAGGGCAAATCCTGGCATCACTGGGACTGCCATGTCTCAGACAACCTCAGCCATGTCCTCGTGCATGGGAAGGTTTCATTTGTCTGTTTTCTGGCCCCTGAAGTTTTTCCATTTCCCCTCTTAGCTCCATTCTCCTTTCACTTGTGCTTGGTCCTGCCATACTGAGATGCTTTTCCTAGGCCATCAGCAACAGAGCACAGAACCTGCAGACAGCCAGGTTGGATTGTTAAGCTCAAATATCACAAGAACTCTTTCCTATTGGTGTGCCAGGGGTTGAGGAACAGGCAGAATCCAGGGGGAGAGACAGGAAGCTGCTATGCAGAGAGCCAGCCCCATCCTGCAGGATCCACTGCTGCTGACAGGCCACCCCACCCAGCAGCCTGCCCACAGAGCAGCTTCACTTGCCTCATTCTACTGACCTGCCCTATGTTGAAAGTCAACGTGATGGCATAATAAAAATTGGAGTTGGCACTTCCAGCATAAATCCATAGATGCCACAGAACAGGGAACAGGAAGGAGCAGAAAATGAGCACACATGACAGGATGAAGATGTTCCGGAGGACTGCAAAAGAAAACCAGCTGTTAAAATGAGGCATTACTGAGCAGTCATGGTCACACAACCAGCAATGGTGTTCAGGGTGTGTGCAGGGGGTGAGAGGCACTTGCCAAGACATACTTCCCTCCAATAACCTTCCACAGGCTGCTTTAGTAACTTCCTGGACAGTGGTTATAAGAAATCCACTATATTTCCCTTCAAAATAAATCCTTCTGCCTTTGCTGCAGTGTGAAATCCCCATTTGTAGCTCTTTCCTTCTAGGTCCTGCTTCCAAACACTCCTTCTTGGATGACTCTGGCTTTTTGGTATCCACACTACAGTAACCAGCAGCCTGCAAAGGGGCCTTGCCAGCAGCATCCCAATTTGGAGAGCAGAGCACTTTAATCCCTTGCCTCACCAAGCCAATGACAAAGAAAAAAATGAATCTGTGGGCTATAGGAAAAGATACTTTCTTGGGAGGTGGCAAGGAAACAAAAGCACCATAAAAGGAAGAAACTCACACAGGCCAAATGCACTGACAACCACATGACATTGGGAGGTGCAAGAATCCAGCAGTCTGCCTGAGAATGCGTCAGGTGGACAAAAACCAAGCACAACTTTGTCTAGAAGAGCTGGGAACTACCAGGCCAGGAGAGGTTTTGTTTTCTGTGAAGTGCTTATGCCCATCCTTTGGCAGCAGTGAAAATCCACCCTGACACATGTGCTGCTGTGCTTGGCTGCAGCTCAGCTCATGCCCATCACTCTGCAGTTGAGGGCAGATGATGTTTTGAGAGCACTGTCACATCCAAACCTCTTCCCATTCATTTTAAACTTCTTGTTCAGTAGGTCTGTTCACACACTGTGGGGTGGGACCATGTCACACATGGCTGTGCAACTGAACTCCACTGAGCAAGGACTTGCAGAAGTCCATCACCTGCTACAGCTGTGATGTGCTCAGGGCCAGCCTGGGGATTCCTGCCCTGCTTGATCACAGCTGCTTTGGCCTCAGCTCTCCTGAGTCTGGAACCCACAGAGCAGATGGTCTCCAGGTCTCCTGACTCCTGATTATGTCTCCTACAGTAGGCAGGTGAACTGTCCATGAACATTCTTGGACTGGCTTCAAAAAGGCTGCAGTGAAAGGCCTGGATAACCTGGCAGTGTTGGTCAAAGCAGCTGGTTTAAGCAAGAAACATCAGGAAAAACACAACACTTTCAAATTTCTCCATGGAAGCAGGTTCTATAGACTGAACCTGAGAATCCACAGGAAGCTTTCTGGTGATTTGAAGAGCTAAAGAGGTCTTTTTGAAGCACTTAAGAAAGACTGGACACTTGTTTGCATCAATTCAGTACTCTAAGCAAACAAGCAGATAAAAAACAAAGCACAGCTGCAAGACCCAGCACTTTAAGGCTGGGGGTCTCACCAATTGCAGGAAAACTGTTCAAATTACAGAGCCTTAAATAGGACTGAAGCATCTGGAAGATGCAGGACTGCAAGAAGTTCTTATAAAAAAGACAATCCTCAGAACAAGTTGAGGAGGAAGATAAGGTACAAGTGAAAATTCCCTCCTTGACCAATTTCAACCCAAGTCCTAAAGACATGTTAGGGAGGAAAAAACCTCCAAAATCCAGCCTCCCTCTATTCACCCCATGGAGACCATGACAGCCTATGAACTTGGGTCTGGTTTGCTTTCGTGGTGACCATTTAATTTCATTATTTGGCAGGCCCTTTTCCATTCTAGATAAATAATAACCAAGCACAAAGAACTTACATCTGTAAAGGTGGCTCCAGACTGGAAGGAAGGCCATGTACAGTGCAATGTCTCCCACGGTGGGATAGGACTTGAAGATAGAAATGATGGCAAGCTGGACAAACATGAAGAACATGGGGTGCTCCCTGCAAGGGAAAACAAACAAAGGCTAAGAGGATGCAGTAGGGCCTCTGGAAACTGCAAATAAATATCAGCAAGGGCACAGATGTGCTGCAGGACAGGCTCAAAGAGGCTCCTGCAGCACTGTGCTCTCCACAGGAGGCTGCAATTGCTGGGTGGGGTGGATGGAGCTGCCCTGCAGAGCAGCAGGGTCAGGGGAGCACACCTGGGCCTCCCTCAGTGCACATTCACACCTGCACACTGGCAACCTGCACTGTGCTTCTGCAGCTCTGCCCCATTCACCAGGAGCAGTTAGCACCTGCCCTCTGACTGTAATTTGGAGAAAAGCCCATAGTTATCCCTCTGGTATACCTGATCCATCCAGTGCAAGCCAAAGGACAAGCTGACTGAGAATCCTGGTGTGTTAATGGGTGTTTCTATCAGAAAAAAGTCAATGAAGTCAGATAGGAAAGTCCCCATTTTTTTTCTGACAATGAAAAACTGGAAGGTCCAGCCAGTTCTTGCTTTCTGACTACAATGCCTTATGCTGGCATTTCTACAGCCTCACTTCTGCTGCCTCTGTTTATGCTTGCAGCACAGAGTTCCACTGCAGAGCCCAAGTCACTCTATTTAAGAGGAACAGAGCTGAAACTATGGGAAATAAGGATAGGCCCTGTTAAAAATCTTTTTCAGGCTTGTGGTTCAAGACATCCAACTTCAGCCTTAGAAGCTTCCACTGGATAGCTTAAGAGTAAAAAAAAAAAGAGAGTAGCAGAGAAACACACTCATACTTACTTTAACTTTATTGCCAAGGGAATGGTGTAGAAGAACACATTGATTTGAAACACACACACGAAGAAAAGACTAAAGTGTTCAAACATCTCTGCAAAGAAGTACCAGAAAAGGCCAATATTGGGTGTCAGGTCTGGAACAGAAAGGCTGAAATTTGAAAAGAAAGTCATGGTAAATTTTTTAATGGTTGTTGTTCACTGCCCTGATCTGTTGCATAATTAATCATTGTGTGCAACTGGATCTAGGACCTAAATTGTAAAATTTCCATGAAAGAGAAATCAAATGCATGAAAATGTGGAGAGCAGGATTAAATTCTACTGAGGAATCCTTCCTGATGTCACAGCAGGATTGAAATCATTCTCAAGTAGACATTTCTCCAGAGAGGAATATTTCAGTCATGGTAGCTCAACAATCAAATCCATTTCCAATCACTCCGTGGAAAACAGGTCCTGTAGTTAATTTTTGCTATTATTTGTTTAACAGAAGTTGGAGTTGGCTAATGGCTGTTCTCCTCCACATATTCTTTCTTTTATTGCATTGCCAGTAAATCACAGACCTCACACTTCCTGGGTCAAGCACACACCTGTGTGTAATGGGCAAGCAACAATCTGGGTGGGGAGGGTGGGGCCAGACAGAAAACCATCAGTAAGAATCCTTATACTTACATAAACCCATAAACAGAGGGGATAAAATCCCAGGAGTTGAGCAGGAAGAAGGAGAGGCAGATGATCACCACCAGGCTGCACAGATACAGGGATGCATACTGCAGGGTGTAGAGCCAGAAACTTTTGCTTTTCAGTTTGACAGGAATGAACTGACGCTGCAAGAGAAACAGAAGCACCTCATCAGATGGAGCCACAAGAAAGTGTGAGTGTTCAGAACATCATTCTAAACTGATGAAAGAAAGCATCTAGCACTGGCACTATGGCACTCAAAGGAGCAGCTTTCAAGCACAATTTGCTTGCTGTTCTTCACTCTGGCCAGTTAAGTCACACACACTGCACATACTCCAGAGCTGTGTTTGAAATGGTCATTTCTGCTTGCAGTGAGTCCCTTGTGTGAGTACACAGCCAGGGGAATTTACACAGCCCTCCTCACAGCTGCACTGGTACTCAGATGTCTGCAACACTGCACTGACCCCACTGCAAGGAGTGAGTAAAACCCTGCCCCACAACCCCCCCACTGTGGTACCACCACTTGTGGCCACTCCTGCTCTGCTGAAATCAGGGAAAGAGAACACCCACCGAGTTCCTGAGCACAAGGAGCCCCCTGAAAGCTGCTTCCTCAGATAAAGTCCTGCCACATTCCTTGTCACAAGTCAATGCAATGTGACAGGGATATCTCACTCCAGCCAGGTCCCCTGACTGCCTGTGTACAGACAAATGCACACAGGGGCCAACACCTCTGGGAATCACTCAGCATTCTGCAGCTCCAGGACAGGGATGTGGCTCTTCCATTTGGCCTCCTGCAGTGGCAAGAGATGTGCAGAGAACCTGCCCTGACTGCTGTGGGCTCTGGGTTTTCTCAGTTGGAGTGGGTTTAATGACACTTGCTGGGGCAATGTAAACAACATTACCAAAAATTTTGGCAGGACAGATTGAAAAGAGAAGGAGAAAAGTGATTTAATTCTGTACAAAGAATGCAGGAAAGTTCATTTACAAATTTAGATAAAAGGACCCACACTGGCATGATTGCCTATAAAAGTTGCGAATTAGGCAATCACACATGAAAGCACTTATTGTTTGTGAATTCCAAGTACAATGTTTGCACTTCACTCCAAATTTACTTTGACTGAAATCAAAAGAGAACAAACGAGGCCAAAATATTAAAGATATAAATTCTCCTAAAAATAATCATACTGAAAAAGCAACACTGACTCTGCAGTTCTTCTCTTGCAAAGACTAATAATAATAAAATTCCAAAAACAAAGTAAGAGACACTCATGTCGGATAGTGAGAGAAAGAAAATTAATTAGAACTGACCTCCATTCTGTCTGGAAGCTCAGAGATTTGAGAACAGGCTAGTTAAGTAAAAATGAGCTACAAAAATCACCACCAGAAGCAACAAAAAAGGAGTGGTGAAAGGCACAGCAGCAGCATTTCAGAATTACAATAATTTCAAATATTAAACATGATCACAAAGTGATCTGTGAAGTGAGCTGAGCCTCTGCTGGCATCACTGCCTCACCTTGCTGCTACAGCAGGATAAAATTGGCAAGAGCAGTCCTGGTGGGATTCAGAGGGAGAAAGGACAACCAGCTTCTTTCCAGAACATGCCTTCTGCCATCCAACCCCAACCCAGCATTTTCAGACGTCTGTGGGTCTGAGCCCCTCACACAACACAAAGAACAGCACTTATTTTGGGCAAGCTAAACACCACCCAGTTCTGCAGACTTCCTGCTCCCTTCTCTCCAAACACAGGCATTCCCATTCAGGGTTCAAGCTTGCCATGAGAGGAGAGTAACTTTCTGAAACTCTGCACTTTTCTGACTCCCCTCCCCAGCACTGTCCCTGCACAGCTACAAGAAGACAATAGGTAGCAAGAGTTAGAAATCACCTACCTGCAGAAGGTAAAGCAGTGCTGGAGCAAACAGTGTGAGAGGATAGAGTGACTGGTATGTTGCTAAGGCCAGGAACACAGCACTGAGGAAGGCACTACCTGCAAAGAAAAAAAGAGTTGATAAGGTACTTTTAGTATGAACAGCCAGACAGGAAGTCCAAATGGGAAGAAACTAATAACCCTCTGCAGAGGATTCACAAATTTCAGGGCACCACTTAAAGGAGCTTTTAGCAGAATGTATCCTGCAGGGTGTCCTCTTGTTAATGACATTTTGAATGAGAATGACTCATTCCATAAGAAAGAACCACTGGCTGGTTTATATCTCCTGTCATTCACACACAGAAAGAGATTCATGTAATTCAGTCTATAGAAAGCCCATGCTGGGCTTACTGGATAACCCCATCACCAGAATGTGCTGCAGCCTCAGCAAAGCTGTGTGCAAGAGAGCAAGCAAAGCCTGCAGCTGAAGGAGTGCAATGGCATTAGCTCTGCTTTACTGACACAAAAAATGAGGCACAGAAAGGATTGGCACAGCTTTCCCAAGTTATCTTATAAATATGAATGTCTTTATTGAGGCAGCTTTATTTGAAGTGTCTCAGTGTTGAGCACTTCTCAACTCCCAGTAACAGAAATAATGTCCAAAAGATCTCAGGTTAAACAATAAAATATAAGCACCCAGTGCAGCAGCCTGGTTCTAGCTACAGACTTGATGGAAGTCCTCTGTAAAAACAGAGCTCAGAGAGCAAGAGCCCTGACTCAGTGCATTGAACAGCTGTCACCCTGCTGACAGCACTCAGAGAGCTCTTCTCTGCTCCTCTGAAAGGGAAAATACAGGATTATTGGTGATGAGCCTTTCCTCTCTTCAACTGCACTCTCCTGACAGAAACCTCCCTATCCTGTATTTTATCCAGCATTCTGCTCTGCACAGATCTAAAGAAGTGATTCCCAGAAATCACAGCCATAACCTGGTATCCTCTTTGCTCACTTACACCCCAGACTGCCACACTCCCAGTCAGGGACAAACCACAAGACAGCCACTGCAGTTTTGTCTATGACCAAACTTTTGGTCTCAGGGTATCAGTGAACAGTCAAAAGTCAGTTTAACTGAACAGACCCCACCTGCTTGCTATTGCAAATGCTTTTAAATTAAAACAACTCCTGACTCAATTAGCCAAAAATTATATGAGAACTTTCTGTTGGAAACACTGATAAAAACTATATCAGCTTTTTTTACAGTGCCTGGGTCTGGGCCCTGCTGGAGACAAAAGATCAGACTCACCTTTCCTCTGATCCAGCAGAGAACTCCTTAAAACTTAGGTGACTATTACAAATCATATAGGCTAAAAGATTTTAGCACTGGGGAGTCATAAAAGAAACAGAAAGCTGGCATTATGCACAAAATGAATGAAATAGTGGTTCTGACATAATTTATACCACTGGGCTGGTTTGTGTCTTTGGTTACTGCTTCTGCTTCCCCAAAGCTCAATTAACTCATTTCAAACAATGTTTACAACTGTGAGTGAAAGCCAAATAATAGCTGCAGGCAAATGCTTGCTTTTGAATGAAAGTTCAAGGATAAGCTTGGAAAAGAGATTGTGTATGACACTTCAGTGCATATTCACATACAAAAGAAAAGCAACAGAGCTCTAACGTTCTGCAACACACAGACAAGTTTCTTCCGGGACAGAAAATTATTTAAAGCCAACCAGGAAAAGCAGTCAGTTTTTAGAGTAAAAACTCTCAGGTACACTGAGATGAAAATAAGTTTTCACTTGACTATAAAGTCTCTTGATCTCACAAATTCAGGTAGAATTTTGACCTTGTTCCAGTCCTGTTTGTGCCGTGTTTCACTGAGGTCTCTACAGCAATTGTATCTGTAAAATTCCTCCTGGATTGATTTTTTGCTACATTTCTAATCTTTCTAAAAAGTCATAAAGAACCCTTTTTTCTTCACTGTGTTACCTTTTATTGTAGCTAAGATGAAGAATGCAATGACAGAGTTGTTGATAGCGCAGGTGGACTTTGCCACACAAGACATCACAGTGTAGGGGTTTAACAGGTAGCTGAAAAAGAGCAAAGCTCAGGTTACACTCAAAGGTGCATCTAATTAAAGAGATGTTCAAAGGGAAAAAAAAACCAAACCCACATTTTGCCTTTTCTTTTTGTTTTTATTTGATGGGCTCCTCTCATCAGCAAATTAATTCAGTGGAACAAGTTCTTCAATCTGAAGAAAAGCCAGAGCTCTGGATTGCAGACTTGGACACAGGGGCCACAGGGAGCCCACTACAGCAAGGAGACATTAGGAAGATGTCCAAAATGCAAGTTCTGGCCTGGAAAATGACTACCAAAAATGTTTCTTGCTTTGCAGAGGCATTATACATTTATTCAGTCAGATCTAGGATTACTGGGCCCAACAAAACCTTTTCTGCTATTCACACCTACTACTTCTGAAGAAGAAGAAAACATGATGGAAACAAATCTGAGATATAAGCAGAGTTTCCCACAACCCAACCAGTCTCACCACAGCAGGATCTGAGCACAAATCCAGCCAGCTATGCAAGACTGGCACATTTTAACTGGAATTATAGAAAAACTCTAATGACTTCACATTCCAGAATTCAGTCACACTTTAGTTAAACTAGCAAGGATGTCAGCTCCTTTTGGAAATAAGAATTACAATAATCTCATTTAAATGGGTTCAGAGAAAAGAAAAAGGTTCAGTGGACTACCAATACAGTAAGTATGATAATGTACAGGTCAGCTTTGCCAATAACTAAATTACTCAACAGAATCACTGGACAGGGCTGATGATTCTCTCCCTGTATTTTTCTATGTCTCTGAGCCAGACAGGCAGCCTGTGGCAGGACAGGTACAATTTAATGTCAACTTCACTGTGGCAATGTGCAAAACAGTCTGTAATTTATCCACTTTACCCTTCTGGGCACAGGGAATGTGCCATTTAAAAAATGTATATGAAAATAAGAAAAAATGGCCATTTATCTAATGGAGAACTCTCTTTAATACAGAACAATTAGGATAATTTCTTTGTGTCAAAATATCAATTAAAAAATCTGTAACTGTAGGCAACTTGCTTGTATATTAGTTTAGTTGAAGCATTCTGAAATTAAAAAAATGTTCAGTATACAGAAGAAATTAATAAAATGATGACATGAAAACATCCTTTAACTATTATAATTTGGAATATTCAAGTTGTAATATTCAGCACACATTCAGGTATTTTGTCCAGCTGCTGAAAAATTCTAACTTTTCTAAAATTACACCATTTACAAGGCACAGGATCAATTTTGATAACATTATCTCTAAGGCAAAATAAACGGGAATGTTATCTGTGCTGACACAGCATTCCTGTTAGCCAGGTAATGGCCCTGTGCTGCTGAGCCCACCCCAAAGGGCCTGACAGAATTTACTTGTTGGCAACAAGCACATGTAAATGCATTCCACTTTCAAACTGAGTATTTAGGGCCAAGAGGGAATTCAGAATTTCTGTGGGAAAGAAACCCAACTTCTGACAGTTTTTGAAGGCCCAAAAGAGACAAATAAACCCCAAAGGGAGCAGAGGAAGCAGAGCAGCCCACTGCAGCCTACAGGAGCAATACTTACAATAGTGCTACCTTGAGGGGGATGTAGTGCATCTCCAGGGGTGTCTGGATGAGTTCAGCCACATCTGGTGCATATTTATCCAGTTCTATCAGGAGTTTCTGCTTTTTAAACTGAACAAGAGAGTGATCAAAGACTGCCAGAAGAGGAAAGTCATTATTCTGGACTATTGTGTAATTCTATTTCATATTACTCAGCAGTTACCTGGGGTTTCTATTAGCATGGAGCAGATCCAAGGCCCTGGTGTGAGCTAAAACTTGTGTTATGTGAGGAGTTGCAGAGAACAAAAACCCCTATCTTTTCCCAAATACTTAACAACTGAAGTGAGAAACAGGAGGAAGCAGATAATTTCTACTTGTTTAAACTTCCTTAATTACCTGTGTCTACATCTTGACACAGCTACCAGTGAATTCATCACTAGAGTCCAATACTCAATCCTCCTAGCACCTCTCCAGATCTCTAATGAAAAGCTAACTTCATTAATTCACTGTTCAACACACAAGCCCCTGAAAACACTAACCCTATACATATGCAGTCCTTACTGTTATAAAGATGGATACTTCTATGACAAATCTCTCTTTAATCTCTTTTGTTTTACAAGGCTCTCTATGGAGACAAAAGAGAAATCTGAAATATGAACTGACTGTTATGGTGAGACAGGACAGCAGTAAATTCTCAACAACCAAAGTAACTCCCATGTGGAATTCTTATGTGCCTGCAGCTCTATCCTGGATTTTTCCCTTAACCTCAAAGTCAGAGGACAAAGAAGAAGCACACAGCTAAGTGGGAGACCACAGAGATGCTGTAGAAAATGTAGTCTTCCCTGCTGATTTTGATACCTAATCCCTGCCCCTCTGGAACTGCAAAGAGCACAGCACTGCTTACACAAAATATTCTTTCAGAGCTGGGAAGAATCACTCACCTCCAAATACACATCCTTATAATTTGAAGGGAACAAGCAGTATTTGATTCAGACTTTCACCACACTCACAAGAGTGATCTATGTCACCTCAGAACCTCTGGAAGGTTTCACTCCTTCCTTTACACATTTCTAGTCTGTCTATTACCTCATGCTGTGTGCAAAGAAACCCTCTCCAAGGTATAACACCCATGCTGTAGAAGACTGTACACTCCTCTGATCACCACTCAGTGTGTAGCCACAGCCAAATTTAAAATGCTTCAGCTGTCTACCACATTCAGTCCTGTTTGTTTATCATTAATATATGACCAGATTGGACTTGACACCACATCCTCTGGCACATCCTTTCTTTGACCCAAGATAATTATATTTGCAGGGAGAAAAAGACCAGCAACACTGGGAAGTCAGCTTACCACAACTTTGTTGAAGTCCTGGATTGCCAAGTAAAGGGCAACAGCAGTTAGCACATCAGTTATCTAAAAAAGCAAGGGACAGACTGATTGTAAGCAAAATAAACAAATGGAGAAAAATACACTGGTCAGCATTTAAAAGGAGCTCTCATTTGAGCAAAACACAAGCTTTAAAAATCCTGAAAGGCTGATTTGTACAGTGCTTTCACACACCTCCACCTAAATCACACATTGCCTTGAAGACGTGAGCTGCATCAAAAATATTTATATTCACAAAACAAGAGAATAGGGAATTAAGAGGGAAAAAATTGTTCATGGAGAGCAGCACAGGAGGGTAATATACTGTTGTCAAGAGAGCACAGCAACCCTGGGGCAGTGGCCAGCTGGTTAAACCCAGCTGGCACTAGGGCAGCAGGACAGGCACACAGCTGCTGCCTCTGCACAAGCCCTGCCTGGCAGGGGCCTGGGCACACAGGCTCCACTGGGTGCTGTGTGCAGCCAGCCACAGCACTTCTGTCCTTCTGAACCATGCAGAAGAGCTCAGGGAACAATTTACAAGAGACATTTATGCTCCTTGCAGGTCTGGGGTTTGGCACGCAGAAACAGCAGTGTAGGCATTAGGCTGGGGGGACAAAGTATCTTGTTAACTATAAGAGATAACTCTTCAAGTTTGAAATAAAATGACACCTTCCTATCCCTGTGGGGGGCTACTTATCTAAGCAAGAACTCATAAAAAAGAAGGAATATGTACAAGAAGGGAAAAGCCTGAAGGTGGGTTTGTGCAGGCAAAGCTGCCTTTCTAATTAACTGTGAGCTCGGCCAGAATTTGAGCTACAGGGAGGCTGAAGGACTGAAAAGAAAGTCACACTCAGTGTTTCCCTGAATGGGACCTTTCAGGAGAAGCTTACCATGAACACCAGTTCAGCATATTCAATCAGGAAGTGAAAGAGATAGATTATCAGTGGGGTCTGAAAGAGAGCAAAAGGGAAATCCATATCAAAAACTGTCCGGACAAAAACCTGGTGACTTGATGAGACAAACTACAAGAGAGCAGTTCCACAAGACACTGCCAAAGGTGATTTTCTTTGGCCTATTCTATAACCCTGGTATTTCAGAGCAAAGTGATTATCAAAGCACACTTACTGGTCTTTTTCCTTGCAATGTCCTCAATGCACTTTATAAAAGACACAATCAACTCTGAAAATTGTATTCTACTCCAACTTTTCAATTCTACTACATTAGTGGAATTCTTACAATAGAAAGCATATAAACACCAGTCTTAGAAAGTAATTTTTTTCTAGAAAAATCTATTTCTCAGGTCTGCAAGCATATTTGAAAGATTTCCAACATTGCTGGCTCCCCTGCTGTTTAGATGTGTCTTTTGTAATGCAAAAAGAAGAAAGCATGTTAAAAACATAAAGCAGCATTCTCTTACTCCTAGAGTTTTTCCCTTCTCAGGTAAGAGGAAAAGCATGTTCCTGAATTATTCCCGATCACACAAAAGCTCAGTCTGGAAGTACTATATTTACATGCTGCAAATTCAACCTTCACTGCGAGAAAATAAATTTCTTTTAAAAAACTTTAAAAATAATGTGATGGTCTAAACAAGCATGTGGAAATATTTCACAGTCTGGTAGAAATTCTGTCTGAAGAAGTAGAATTTATTGAAAAGAACCCAGTTTTCAGAGGATACCAAGTACCTGCTTCACCCTAGGCAACATTATGTATGAGTCCACCTCCATATCAGTAAGGCAATTTGAGGGCACAAAACCCCAAAGGTGCTTAAGTGCTTTTGAAGGAAGCAGGTGTTTTCAAGGTGAGGAACAAATAAACTGCATGCTTGTGCTAGCATTAGAATTTCTGCAAGTGCAGGGACTCCAGGGGCTGATACTCAGTAAATGCTATGAGGCTCACAGTGACACTGTCCCTGCTCCAGTTGTGCTTACAGAAACATCTGGATGTGAACAGTGTCTGACTTCCTGCAGAGCTCCCCTGTCTCAGGGTTTCTTTATGCAGTAACAAATATGGCATTGCCTGCCCCTGCAGGGAATTCACTGGGATTACCTGGATTTCCTCATGCATAACCACTGCCCAGACACACCATACAGCTTCAAGTTCTCTGCAGTCTCTGGGATGAAGCAGCTGAACTAAGACCCCTGCCATTGGAATATCACATTGAAAAGCAAGAATGCAAACCAACCTCATGAAAAATAGCTCCAGAGTATGGTGAGACCCCTAAATCCAGCAGGGCTAATCCTTCGACCACTGAAACAGACAGAACACCTGCATTAGAGCCCTGTAGTGTGGGAAGTGAGAGACCTCGTGATGGTAAAACTGCAGCTTCAAAAATACTGACATTCTAAAAAATCTCACCCAGAACAGGTGCCACCAAACCTCCCAGAGCCTGCAGCCAGCCAGAACTGTCTCCCAGATCTGCCATGCATGTGCATGGGCACACTCACCTATTTATTTGCTTCAACTAAAAATGTTCTAGACAAAATCTTTTGCACTTAACTCTACATAAATCACATGCATGGTATCTCCTCCTTTTGAGTCACCTATTAAGTGACATATAGCATCTATGCTGGAGAAATACTTAATTCCAAGAGGACAACCACAACATAATATAGAATTTGAACTCTTTTGCCTTATTAGACGTAGAGAGGCCTCAAATGTCCAAAATCACAAGGGAAGAACATAAATGAACACATACTGCCAGGCAAAGCTAAAAGCTTTATCTCTTGTTGACATTTTATAGCCTTAATTCAGCTCCTTTGTGCTCATGGAGTTACAGCTTGCCCTGCAAAGCATGTCTGGGCTTTTCCACAGAATCTCCACCCTCCTGAGCACAGAGGTTCCCTGGCACTGAGCAGCATGCAGTGAGAGGAGCTAAGGGAAATGAGCCCATTTGTTCAGAGGGAAACGGGCAGGACACTGCAGAAAACACAAGAGGTGCTTAGTTCAGTGACATGCTGGAGAAATAAATTCTGGCTGCCACCAACTTCCTGTATGCCGACAACCCAGACTTTTCAAGATGATCCTACTTTTTCCCTTTACTGCCTAGATACCCACCTTGATGTGCTAAGGTGGTATTCAGACAAATTCAATAGCACAGGAAGCATGAAGTGAAGCAGAGGCCTCAGGTCATCAAATGCCTTGTACTCTTCCCCTTTGTAACTTCTGGCCTCTCTTTTCCACCCCAAAGCTGCAAATGACTTTACTTGCATAATAACTGGATACTAAAGGGACGTCTTAAAAACAAATTAAGGTTCCTAACAGGCTCAGATGAACATCACTGAAAAGCTGATTACCCTGTATCTCGCTCAACCTTGAAAGAGAATTTGCATCGCTGCTAAGGTGCGGGGACAAGCTGCCCAAGGGCAGTGAGCTGGGGGCCGTGCGGTGCCACTCTCGCCACGGAGAGTGTGCAGGGACAGCGGGACGCGCCGTTCGAGTCCGTGTGGGACAGCGCCGTGTCCCGGCCCCGGTGAACCGCGAGCTGCGCCTCAGCCCCGCGGCCTCCCGCCCCCGGAGCCGCCCAGCACCGGCTCCCACGGGCTCCTCCCGGACACGGCCGCTCCTCCGTGCAGCTCTGCACGGCCCGGCCATGCCCGGCTCCTCCGCGCCGCCCCCGCGGGGCTCGGCCCGGCCAGCGGCGCCTCGGCTCGGGCTCGCCGGGCCTCACCTCGCTTCCAGGCGTTTAGCGGGGACGCCACCTCCACCCGCTCGGCGATGAAGCTGGCGAGGCTGGAGCGGTAGAGCGCGGCGCGCACTGTCACGGCCGCCAGCACCACCAGCACCAAGGGGGCCGCCATCCCGGCGCGCGCTCCGCCGCTACCGCCGGCTGTAGTTCCCAGGCGGCGCCGGGGAACGCGCCGCCAATGAGCCGGCCCGCCCGAGCGGACTACATATCCCAGCGGCCCTCGCGCCGCCCTCTCCCGGCACTACTCAGAACTACGGCGGCCGCGCGGGGCCTAAGTTAGCAGGAGCGCGCTTGGAGCGGCCAAGCGAGGGTCCAGCTGCTGTCCCCCGAGCTGTCCTGTTCGGCCGCACGGGACAGCCCCTCCTCAGCCGGAGGACAGGGACGGCTATGCCCTCGAGTGGCATCGCGCTCCCCGCGGGCCGTCCCTCCCGCTTGTGGATCCGGGGTGGCTCTGGGTGGCAGCTCTGTCCGGCCGGGGCCAGGCCTGGCGGGCTGGGCCCGGCTCGCTCGGGGAGCGCCGGTGGCTTCTGAGCTGTTTGGAAATCCCCTCAGCCAGTTCTTTATTTTCCAGGTATTTCACAGACCCCCGCGGAATGTGCCCGCGTGTTTGCTGTGGCTCTGGTGAGGGCACTGAGTGCTTGTGGCCGTGTTTGGTTCCAGAAGGCTTTTAGCAGACTCAGGTCCTCAGTGCGGTTCCAGCAGCTCCAGAGCTTCGGAGTTCTGGGGAGACTTTCACTTACCTGCATGGAGTTCCTGCTCTTCAACAACTGTTCCTCCATCCCTCGGTACATGCACAGCCTGTTCACACACCTCACACAAAAATAGCCTTTACAACACTTTGTCTGAATGGAGACAAGTGGAAGGAAGATGTGATCATCTCCTAAAAAACTGAACGGCAGTGAAAACACATTTCGTGTGGTATGTAAGACAGCAATTTTTCATGTAATTAAAACTAGGATTTGCTGAGTGTACTGGGGTTGCTATTGAAAAGAGCTGGATAATGTCCAAGTCGACATTTACGTTGGATTTATGCAGCCTCAGAGCTGTAGAGTTGCACCCACCTGCAGCAATGGAGAAAGGCTGAATTCTGGGATGTGGTCCCTAAAGGCCCAGTGGGGCTGTGCAGTGCTTGTTGGTCCACACAGGGAGCAGCAAATGCAGCTCTCAGGGGGACCCTCACACTGCCTGCCCTACAGCCGGCAGGTTTTGCTGCCTTACAAAAAGAGCAGCTCCAGTGGAGCCAGGCCCACAGCTGAGGGCTGCTGCAGGATCTGCACTGCCCACGGAGGCACCCACGCCTCAGGAGTGCTCAGGGCATGGACTCAACCTGGGCATGTTGCATCACAGAACTTTCATGAAACACTGTGTCTGAGGCTGAGCCAATGCAGGCATGATTCATCTTTGTTCCTGCAAACAGATGCTGGTTTGGGCACTTCTTGTGTGCCCTGCTGGAATTAGGCAATGGTGACATTTTTTGGGGTAAACAAGCCACTCCTTTTCCCGACTCACTGTACAAATTAGGTGTCTTCCCTGGCAGCTCTTCCAGCCTAATGCAGGGTTTTTGCATTTGGGAGACCACAGCTTTGTTGTTATTCTGAGATTTGATCAGGGCCCTGTGCAGTGACTTTGGTATCTCAGGGATGCTTCCTGTTCCTGTGGGATCTATCCCACCCCATCCCTTGTCCCAGAGCGGTGATTTTCACCCATTTATTTTGGCCAAGCTATCATGTATTTTCATAGTCAACCACTTCAGTGTTGTACTGTGTTTCCTTCTGCCTTTCCCACCACAGACCTTTGCACAGCAGTAGTTGCATTGAAGTCATTACTGGTCCTCAGTGGCTTTGGTTTTCCTGAGAAATTCACATTTACATACTCTGTCTCACTATACTGGGGTCCTCTACTGATAAAAATTTGAGTTGCTTTTGCCTCTTTTCAAGTTGTCTTGTTGGACTTTATTGGCTAGAACACCTGCCAGCTTTTGGGTTTGTCAATAAAAAAATACTCATAAATTCATATGGCTTTAATTTTTGTGGGCTACATGACTTATCGTTACTTCTTTTTTTGGGGGGGGGTTCATGGGTAAAAACTGCTGTTAAATTAAAGGGCATTGGTGTTTTCAGAAATTTCTGGGAGAAAGGTGCTTGCATTTTATTTATTAACTTAGAAAACAACAGATTTTCCTAGCAGTCTGAAATAGCACTGCTGTAGGTATCTTGCAGTCTTTCTGCTAGTGACTGATGGAAGACAGCACGAGGTTTGTGGTCTTTTATGGTGGTTAGTAGTGGTCTGGATCAAAAACAGACCCTGAGTGGTTTTTCTTCTTTGGGTTCAGAGACAGGAGAAAATAAACTGCACTTCAGATTTCTGTGACTGGCTTCATGTGCCAGAACTTCCTTTGCATCAAAGACAGATATCTTTGTAAGAAAGCACATCAACTTTTCTCAGCCCCCAGAAAGATTGTATTTCTGCTTTGAATATTTTTCAGAGTGAGCTTTAAATGGCAATGTTAAAAAAAAAAAATCCCTGAAGATGAAATTCCTGCTTAAGACAATTAGTCATCTAGTAGAAACTTGTCATCTACATGAGGGAGAGATGGGCTTGTCCAGAGAGCTACAAACTCAGCTCAGACATCTCTCCTGGGTGGGGAAGGGATGAGCTGATGATGTGAGCTGAACACTGAAACTCTGGACACCTGAAGTTAGGCAAGAGGAAGGGAAGGTGTCTGATAAACAGCACTGTTCAGCTTTTGGGCACTGGCTAATGCACTCACCTTGACAGCAGTATCCTATAAGGAAAATTAATGCACAAACACCAGAGGTTTATGTCCAAAAAGGAGACAGAGGACTCCTTTTCGCTTTATTCCAATAAAGGGAGAGGCCATGGGCATTCCCCTGGGATCTCTCCAATTTTTGGAGGATGCAGCCTCCCTTTTTATCCCAATTTCCCTCTCTCTTTCCCCACTGGCTGAGATACTCGAGAGGCACAGACTCCCCAAACACCTGACACCTGAGATTCCCCTCTAATGTATAACCCTCCCTTTTTAATTCTTGTAGAATTCATAGTTTCTCCCCCTGTTGCTTATTTCATCTTCTGTTACCTAGTTTCATTTACCAGAAAACCTACAGTTTGTTTGTAAAGGCAAATCTCTTTTTCCATTCATCAATCAGTGGAATCCCTCCCATTGTTTCTTTTATCTCTAGGTGCTAACTTTATCTACCAACAGACCTACAACTTGTTTGTAAAGACAAATGTAACATTCCTCTCAGTCCCTAAGAAATGGGCTGTCCAGATCTGTATCCCTGAGGACACAGCTGAGCATTCACAGCCAGCAGCCCCATTTTTCTTCCTCCATTTCCAGTGAAAGAAAACCATGAGGGGCTGCAACAGCTGGAGCAAAGAGAGACAGGAAAGGCAAAGTGGGTTAGGAGCAGCAGCTCTGTGATCACACTGTTTCTTTGCCATGTTTTCCTCTTTGGGAAGCCAGTAGGAAAGAGATCTGTGAATCCCACTTGGATCTGCCCCACATTCCTGAGCTCTGCACTGTGCCAGTCGAGCAGGAGGTGCTGGTGACAGCCAGGCAGGGGAGGTGGGGAAGGACAAAGCATGTGTTTCCTTAGGCAGGTTTCTTCCAGCTGCCCAGGCACTGCTGGTCACTCAGTGCCTCTGGGAGCAGGAGCTGCTGCTGGATTCACCCTCCTGGAGGTGCCGCAGTCCTGGCACCCCCCTCTCTCTGTTGTTCTGACACATGTGGCTCATTCCTCTGCCTCAGCCTTTGCTGACAGTGGTTTAAGGCCATGGGATGGTATGATGGATGCTCCCTCTCCCTGTGAGATTACACAGGAGTGTCCGTGTCTTTGAAGAACAAAAAGCTGGGTTTTGGCTGGCAGCTGCTGAACTGCACTGTGCCTTTGTGTGCTGCAGGGACTGAGAGTGCAGAGTGTTTTCTCAAGCATTTCATTAGATTTCTTTGTCTTCAAGTCAAGTGTGTGTTTTCAGGCAAGAGGCAGATGCAGAGAAGCCCTAAGGGCATTTCTGAGCAATTAATCCCCTCCCTGTGCTGTCCTTAGACTGGGAAGCAGCCCTGCCTTGGAAAGCCACTGCTAAGCTGAAACCAGTATCTTGATCTATATTTTTCCAATTAATTCTCAGAAAAGATAGGAGAGAATGAGCTAAATGATAAAATAAAAGTCAGGTGAGTGGCAAGCTTCTCCCCAAAACATCAATCAAACTTGTGGAAAGCTTGATCCCGGTCCAAACCAATGCAGCAAAGCCAACATCAGCCCCTGGAAGTGCAGATTGGTGAACCCTGGGTGACAAAATCCTTCAATTCTGTGGGCACTGATTTGTGTTACAGTGACACCATTAGCTATAGGAAGTCCATTTAAGGGCCAGTTGCTGGAAGGGTTCCCTTTGCCACCTGGGGTTTCAGCTGCAATAGCTGGGATCAAGTGCAGTCTGAGGGGCAAAGAGGGGATGTGTAAAACCAGAGTGGAGGAAAATTGAGGCATGGCTTGCCCTGAAACTGTCTGCCCACTTTCTCACTGGGTTGAGCTGTTGAGGGTTACCTGACTGACAGAGGGGACAGGGGCAGGGACTGGACATCTGTGAGATGGAGCTGGGACAGACACAGGAATGCCACCTGTGGATGAAAGGCCCACGTGTCCTGTGCCTCACCTGTGCTGCACAGGGAGCAAGGGCTGTCTGTCTCCCCTGCCCTGGCCCCTCTGCAGCTCTGCAGGGGAGAGGACCCTTCCTGCATGCAGATACCTGCATGGAAGGGACTTCTCCTCTTGCAAAGAGGATTTCTTATCTTGAGCATGGTGAGGCTCTGGCACAGGCTGCCCAGAGAAGCTGTCCCTGGATCCCTGGAAGTGCCCAAGGTCAGGCTGGATAGGACTTGGAGCAGCCTGGGATAGGAGAAGGTGTCCCTGCTCGTGGCAGGAAGTGGAATGGGATGGGATTTAAAGTCCAGCCCAAACCATGCTGTGAGTTCATGATTTTCTCTGGAAGGAGCCACTGAGGAATGCCCTTATTTGTCAAATCTTACAACTAAAGTTAACCCAAATGTCCTATTAATGGCATTTATTGGTGCTATGGGGTCTGAGGGAGCACTTTGTACAGTGTTTGTGACATTACAAGTCATTTTTAGCACTGCTGGAGATCGCACTGACACAGGCAAGAGGAAGGTTCTGTTGGAACAGGCAATGGGAAGGATCTGTTTTCTTTTCCAAAAGGAAAACAAAAGTAGGGAGAGTTGAAGATGCTTGACTCAAGTCAGATATGAATGAATCTTCAGATCCTGAGCCCAGCTCCAATCCTAATTCCATTGTTCCCTCTGCTTGGGACCTGGTAATTAAAATCAAGCATCATTTTCTGGGAGAGATGAGTTGATGATGGTCATAGAAAAGGAAAGGCCACCAAGTCAGGCAGAGTGACTGAGTCATGCCTGTTACTGGAAAATGAGAGTCCTGAGGCCTGGCAACAGCTTTCAGTGCACCCAGCATGGAGGAACCCACAGCTTGCAATGGTCTGGCCTGGAGAAAGAGGAAAAATGCATGGACTGCAGGGACAGCAAATGTCCTCCCCATACAGTGCCATCCCCTCCTCAAGCCCAGGGTTTTAGCCATGGTAACTGCACAGCACAGCTTTTCCCCCCAGTGTGAAGGGGAGAACATGTCCAGAGCCCAGGGTGTCTTGAACCCTGCACGACAAATACACCAGGGTGCTCAGGGTGTCCAGCACAGAGTCATAGTATCATTTTATTACTATAGTAATCATAGTATCATTAAGATTGGAAAAGATATCTTAAGATGATTCAGTTCAATGTTAACCCAGGTCCACCACTAAACCGTGTCCCCAAGTGCCACATGTACACGTTTTCATAATGCTTCTAGGGATGGGGAGTCCACCACTGCCCTGGGAAGCCTGTTCCAATTCCTGACCATCCTTTCCATTAAGAAAATTTTCCCAATATCCAACCTAAACATTTTATTCTGCCGTTGGCTGGAGCACCACATGGACACATGAACCCTGAGCTGCTCTTTGAAAATCCTCAGGCATGGCCATCCTGCTGTGAGCCTGCACAAAAGCACTGTGGCCACCCCAGAGCCAGCCCCACTCTCTGCCCTGTTTCTGTCCCCCTGGGGATGAGGAGCAAGGGAGGCTCCCCAAAACCACATTCCCACATAAATAGTCCTTCACTGGAGAGTTCTCTCTTGCCCACTCTGCCTCTTCCCACCTGGAGGATGGACTGCTTCCAGGTTGAAAATATGTTGGATTTCTTAATTAAAAGGTGTGCAGCTCAGGGTCTGTCTGGTCCCTCCCTCTACCCACAGCACCCTGCCCTGTCAGAGCCCTGCTGGGTGGCTGATTCTGGGGGCATTGGCACCATGATCTGTGCAGCTCCTGGGCTGGGAGGACCTCCCTTCCCTGTGCTGTGGGGTGCACCAGCCAAGGCTTCCCCAGCTGTGCTTCCCCAGCACAACCGCCAAGGTAGCAAACATCCATCTCATGGAACAAACTCCACTGGACCCCGTGGGCAGGGACACAGCCATGTTTTCTTCCCTGGCATCAGATGTAGCCCAGGATGTTCCTGCCTCACCCCAAGGCCTCATCCAGATGCTCCCAGGCTTTTAAGGTTATAAAAAAAAATCTCTGCCCTCCTCAAGCCTCTGTGCGAGGTAGTGGCCGTGAGCAAACCAACTGGGAGTGTCCAACTCAGCCCAGCCTGGAGTGCTGGCTGAGCTGGGCAGGAGCTGCTGGCACCACTGTGTCTGTGCCAGGCTGCCTGGGACACAGGTGTGTCATTGCAGCAGAGGACTCTCTGCTCCACCTCCTGATGCCAGGCAAGCTCTGAGGGCTGGCTCCTGCCAGAGCTGAGGCAGCCCTGCCTGGGCACAGCTCCCCCCAGCCCTGAGTGCTCCTGGCACCAGTTTGGTGGGGATGAGCTCCCTGGCACAGGTAGGGGTGTCAGGAGAAAAAGAAGGGGGAGAGGCATTCTCAGGGAGAGGGCAGAAATTCAGCCAAGGTGCAAGAGTGTGGCAGGAGGTGCTGGGCAGTGCTTTGGGGAGTGGGGCTGGAGCTGGGGACTCAGAGCTCAGACCTGCCAGTGAGTCAGCCTCAGAACCTCTGGTTCTGCCCCGTGCCTGAGCCTGGGGCCATTTGCAGTCACGCCAGAAGCCTCCATGAGGCATGGCCGGCCAGGCTGTGACTGTCCCTGCTCTGGATGCTCAGCATGGCTGCTGGTGCTCAGCACTCACACGGGCAATGCCAGAGGAGTCACTTCCACCTGTTTTGCCCCGTGGGACTGGGCTCTTTGAAGTCCCTAGCCTGCCTGCCCCGTGGTGATGACTCGGCTGTCAGCTGCCCCAGGGACCCTTCCCTTGTGCTTGTCACACGTTGCCTGAGCTGCCAACCACATCCCCATGCCCTCCCCATGCCATGGCCAGAGTGCTGGGGGTCTGAGCTCTGGGAAAGCAATGGGAGGTTTACAGCCAACATCTGGAAAACCATATCCTCCCAGCTGCTGCCACAACAGAGCATCCCTGCAGCCAGGGCTCCTGTGCTGCAGCCCTGCCCTGGCTTCCCTCTGCCCCGTGTCGTGCCTCGGGGAGAAGGAGAGCAGTGGGGTTCACCCTGTGCTGCTGGGGTGCGCCCTGGCTCTCTGGGATGGACCCTGTCCCATTGTACACCCAATTCCCGCCTCTACCCGTGATGGCCATTCCTCTTCTCCCAGGGAGGTGCTCTGGGGCTCGCAGCCCTCCTCAGGTGGAAGCCAATTCGGGCTGTGTAGGTGCCTCCCGAGCAGCTCTGCTGCCGCAGTGCCGTGCTCCGGAGACCGTGCACGGTGACCGCGATGGTGTGCAGGGCCCGGGGGAGCGGCAGTGCCAGCTGGGCACTGCCCCTCCGTCCTGGCACTGCGCAAGGACTCACCCGCCTCTCCCGGGAGGCAGGACAGACAGACAGACAGACCGACCGACCCGGGGGTGCCCTGCTGTGCCTCCCACCCACAGCAGCTCTGCCCTGCTGCCTTGGCCAGGCGGGGCCGGCTCGATGGCCGCGGCAGGGACGCGGGACCGGGCGATGTGGCGGTGCCGGCTGCGCTCGCCCTGCAGGGAGGAAGCTCGGAGGAGGTGCTGTCCTCCCAAACGCGTCTCTCCTGCCTCCTGCCGCCCCGGCTCTTCTCGCCTGGCCGGATTGCTCAGGCCAGCCTGCCCCGGTGCTTGTCCCCACGGTGGTTTCGGCAGTCCCGCCCAGGCTCGCTGCCTGCCCGGCATAGGCAGCTCTGCGGGACCTGATCCGCTTCCACTGAGCCCAGCACAGCCCCGGCAGTGCCAGTGCCACCCCCCGGCCTGCTGGGGGTGGGCATGGAGGGGACCCGGCCCGGGCGCTGGCCTGGCCCCTCTCCTCCACTGCTGCCTGATCCCAGGGCAGCAGGGCAGGCGGTGCACTGCTCTCCGTGGGATACTGGAATTGATTCACCTTTGTATTTCTTCAGGTTTCTGTCACAAAGGGGGGGATGGAAACACCACCTTTAGATGCCTGGTTGTAGGGTGGCAGCTGCAGTCCCATTCCCTTTGAAAGGATCTTCCTCAGGAGACGCACATCTGTGAGTGCTCCTCTGTAATAGCCACTCCTTGAGCCAGCCCCACTGATGTTCTGGTTCCATCCCATTTGCAGTGTTTGGGATGCTGAATTAGCCACATCTGAAATACTTTTTGATAACCAAAAGAATGGTTTCTAATCTCTCTGTTGTTTTTCTACATCTCCCCCAACTCCCAACCTCTGTCTCCAGCTTTACCTTCACACCAGCTCGCTAAATCCCCCCTTGAACAACACCCTGTGTTTGGCAGGAGAGCAGGGTGCAGCTGCTGCCACCCAGCTGCAATCACAGCTGCCTCTTGCATCACCTTGACAGCAGCCTCCAAATGCAGAGGAGCAGGAAGTAAAAGGGGAATTTTAATGACCCAGGTTATGCATAACACACCAATTATCCGACCAGGGCAAAATGGGCTTCACAGGAGAAGCAGCTCTGCAGGAGCCTTTCATCCAGGTGTGTGAGGGTTCCCAGGTGAGAGCTTTGTAGCCAGAAAAGCAGCACTGCTCCTGGACATGCTCTTGCTGCTGCTGCTCTGCTCTCATCACTTTAATTTGGACGATACCAGGAAAAAGGAACTTATTGGAGTAAAATTCACAGCAATTTTATTTCCTGGGAATAATGGCTGCCTGGGAATGCATGCAGCAGAGCTGCCCAGGAGGGTGCTGCAGGGATGTGGGGTTGCTAATGAAGAGACAGGAGTTAGGTGAAGTATATGGACATGATTTGTATATGGACATGATTTCTCCCATTGGATCCATGCCTTGATCCTCCTCATTTTGGGTCAGGCCATAACAACCTCCCTGGTGCCCTTGCTCAGGGAAGTTTCCCTAGGGTTAAACCCCACCCTGGGCACACAGGCACAATCCCACACTAGTGCTGGAGCTGCTGCCCAGGTAGTGGTGCAGGAGAGGAGTGATGTGAGGGGAGTTATTACCAGTACTGCCTGGCTTTATTCCAGCTGGCTCTGGTCACCAGCCATGCACATGCTTTGCTGGATGTGGGTCATGGTGCCCTTATCCAGCTCTGTAACTTTGGGAAGTGGATGGCACCCAGAGGAGGCTCTGCCCCCATCCCTCTGCCTGCCTGGGTCATGGGCAGGTGGGCATGGTGACCCATGCCTGCTGGAGCATTCCCAGCTCTGAGTCCACAGAGTGCTGTTCCTCCTCCATCTCCAGTGCCCCTCCTGCAGTGGGGACTCTGCTCCCAGGAGGGAAGGGAGAAGCCTCACAGGGGCTACCAACAGCACACTTCCCCATCCTGTTCCTCCTCAGCCACCAGCCAGCACCCTGCCCTGCACACCCATGGGACAATTCCCTGCGCTGGCCTCCCCTTCCAGCCCCTTCCTGGTCTCAGCTCTAATTATGGGGTGTCACCTCCCATGAAGGACAGGTGAGGACAGGAATGCCTGGCGCTGTTTGTCAGAGCTTATCTGCACCCTGCCATGACACTGCTTTTGTGAAAGAAGTTATTCAGAAAGTCTGGGGCATCAGGGGAGATCTGGGCACAGGTCCTGGAGGCTGTTTGTGTTTCTGGTGTTGCCAAACCAGCTCTCTCAGTGGCTGAAACTGGGTGGCTGCAGCTGGAGGTGAGGAAGGGCAAGTTCAGAGCAGAAATGGTGGGGAAGCATCTTGGCTGCTGAGGGCAGCAGCAGCAATTCTCATGCTCCATGCTAGAGCTGGCTGCATCAGACCTACCTGGCAAAGCGTGCATTTACTTGAAAATCCACAAATAAAGTGTGTCTCTGCACTGGGGAGGAAAGCAGCCTCGTACTCCAGGTGTGGCTTAGTTCCCAAAAGAGACCCCACTGCTGCAGGTGAGGCTGTTCCTTGGATCTGCTGCCAGCATGGGCAGAGGAGGATGCCAGGCTGCAGGCAATGGGCCATGAGAACATCAAAGGATCTTGGACCTTTTCCAAGAAAACTTTTCTATCTCATTTTAAAAAGATAGCAAGGCTTGACCCTATTAGACACATTTTATGAGCTTCTTTCCATCATTGTCTGTCCTTATGCTCAGAGGAGGATTTTTTAAATCCCAGGAGCTGGTGACCAAAAATCACTAAATCCCAGAAACATGCAGAGCTGGTAGATCTATTTTGGTGCCTACCCAGAGCCCTGGAGATCTCCTGGGAGAGCAGTCCTGGGCAAAATTCCCTTCCTTCCTTCCTTCCTGCTACCCACTGGTGCTCCCCTCTGCTCCCACAGAGCATCCCTGTCCTCCTTGGAACATGTGCACTCACTCCCACACCTTGATGGGCAGGAGTGAGGAGGACCTGTCAGGTCAAGGGGTCTGGCAGGCTGCAGGTGGAAAAATTCTGCCTGGACCTGGCTTGGGTGCTGCAGCCTGTGCGAGGAGAGACCCTCTGCACAGTGCCAGAGGCAGCAATGCTGCACGGGCTGACAGCTGCTGGTGGCCTCAGAGCTTCTGCAGCAGCTCATCATTCCACACTGGGCAGGGCAGGAGGAAGGGCTAGGCTTTTACAGGGTGTAAAGGGCCAGAAAACTGGAAGTTTTCCCACTGTGCTGTAAATGGAGCTGAATGACCTGACTCGGATGAAAGAAGCCCTTGCCTGCACCTTCCCGTCTGGGGTAAACCAGCAGCAAAGTCAGTTGGGAAGTTCTGAGTCATTCGAGAGGTCTGGTGGCTGTGGGATTCTGGTTGGTCTCACACTGGGAGGATCACCTGTGCCTGTGCCCTCCAAAAGCCAGTGCAGACCTTCCATGGAAGTTCCACGTGCCTGGGGCTGCACAGAGCTGGGCTTGCTGCCTCCTCCTCACCCTGGGAGCCCCCTGGGGATGGGAATTTGGCACTCACTTTGGGTGCCCTGAGAGCCAAGACACAGTGAGGTGGGGCTGTAACCAACTGAGGTATGACACAAACTGCTCTGAGCACGTTGGCTGGGACCGTGGACCTTTAAAATCCTGTCTGCAAGTGACACTGAGCCCTGTGCTGGGCTGGCCTGGCTGCAGCTGTGGCTGAAACACTTTTGTCTATATTTAGTGCATTTTTCAGATAACCCTGGTTCTATTTTTGGGCTATGTGCTGACTTAGGGCCCCTTTTTCCTCTTGTGCTCAACTGTATCACAGGTCAAAGCCTCTCCATTTTTGGGATCCTCAGGTACTCAAATATTTGGAAGGGGGTTAAGGAGAAGTCAGGCAAATAAGTTTTTTGGCTTCCTCCTTAATATCCAAAAAAAGGTGAGAAAATTGTTTTTAAGGCATTTTGGTGGAGAAGCTAAACCTGGAAACTTTGCTAACACTCCTTCAGAGAGAAGGAGACTTTCAGAGGAGCAGAAACCCGGGCTCCATGTGGGAGAGAATGGGAAAAGGTGGAGGGGCATCTTCTGCCTGGGGTGGTTTGGTGGTTCTTCAGGGTTTCATCTCCATATGCAAGACTGAGAGAGCAGAGGGATCCAAGGACAATTTCAGTGAAGGCTCCTTATAAGGCAGTGGTGGCTGGGCTCGGTGACAGCCTCCCTCCTGGTGGGAGAGCTTGGCTGGCAGCACCAGGGTGGAAATGCCTGACAGCAGGAACCTCCAGGCCAGCCTGTGCTTTGCTCTTTTCAAGGTTAGCTCCTTGGAAAGTGCCGTGCTTGGGAAGGCCACCATGCAAGGAGCAAAGTGACAGGCACACGTGCCCCAGCACCCCTGTGCCAGGGCAACAGGTCTGATGAGGTGTGGTGACACAAGGGCCAGGGCTCTTCACCCACCTAGGGAGGTCCTGAGCAGCAGAGCCACCATCCCTGAAGTGGAAGCTGGGCACCAGAGCAGTGCCACCAGCAAGCTTGATCCAGGCTGTGTCTGCCACACACCCACACCCAGCCTGCACCAGGACCCAGATGATGTAACCCAGAAGCACAGGATTACCAGAGGTTGTGGGTATTTTAAACTCCTCTGTGTATCAAAGGTCTTGGGATGGTGCCCAAAGAGCAAAGGAAAAACTTTCCCCTTGTCCTCTCCTCAAATTTGGAGTCCCATCTCCAATGTCTCTGTGAGTCTAATTCCTCTGCTGGCTCCAGGGGAGGGTGACACGGTCCTTCAGCACAGTGCCAAGGGACACACAGCAGGACTCTGCCTCTCATAGTGTCTGGGGGAGGATGTTTAAAATGCCACAGAGTCCTTGAGGGCTCTCAGGGCTGTCACCCAGCTCTGCAGTGTTTACCTCCCCCCCAGCCCAGGCAGTGAGACAGGGCACACCCAGGTCAGGCTGGGCTCAGGCTGGGGAGGAGCTGCTGTGTCCCACCTGCCATTGTCCCAGCCTGCAGGAGCCATCAGCCTGGCACAGCCTGGCTCCCCCAGCACGGCAGGATGCCTCTCCCTGCCTCTGTGCTGGCTCTGGAGGGTGCCCTGCCAGCACAAGCAGGTGCTTGGCAGCAGCCAGAGCAAAAACATGGCCATGAACCTGCCCATCCATGGCTGGCACACGTGGAGGAGGCTTGTGCCCGGGTTCTCAGGAGCTGGCTGCACGTGAGGCTCAGCTCTGTATGCAGGGGCTCACTCCTGCATGCACAAGGCAGCACAGCTGTGAGGTGGTCTGGTTTTGTGCCAGTGGGAGAGGGGCAGCAGGAGGAGAACCAGAGCCAGGATGAGAGCAGCACTTTGCTGGCCTGACTGATCTGAGAGCAGCAGGCACTGCTGCCCACACCTCGTGTCCTGTCAGGCAGATGTGCAGTGCTGGGCTGGAAAGTGTCTCCACAATGGCCCTGACGTGGCTGAGCACTGCTGGGCTGCCTCCCCAGGCCTGTCCCTGTGGCTGAGGCAGTAACTACAAACCCCAAACATCCCCAGGTGTGTAGAAAATGGAACCTGGCCAAATTGCAGCCTCCCTCTCCAGACCCCCACCCCATGCCTGGCTGGCTGTAGCAGTGGTCCCACATCTCACACTCTTCTGGTGTGGGAGCTGTGCTCCTTCTCTAACCAGGACTATGGCCAAGATGTGTCCAGCCATGCCATTGGTATTGCCCCCAAGCAGAGTTGCTGGCCTGACTGGAAATATCCCCAAGCTAATTTTAATCTGGTTGGTGGTGTATTTTTCAGCTCATTGGGGTGGGTGGTGGGCAGGGCTTGGATGGGTGTCCTGGGGACATGCCACGTGCAAGGATGTGCACACACCAGTGTCTGTGAAGACTCAGGGAGGCACCCTGGGCATGGTCACAGGGGATCTGTTCCCTTCATCTCAGCACAAAACCAGACTGGGGATTAAGAGGAGACTTTAGTGTTCCCTTCCTCCCCTCAATATAGCGAAACCTACACAGGACAGGACATTTATAGCTGCCCTCCCTTATCAGGAGCTCTCTTGGGTTTCACTCTGGGGTGACACCTGGGAGCAAACTCCAGTGAGAGGAGGTTGCAGAGCCCTCCTGCAGGCTGGGGCCAGCATTGGGCACGGTGGGGGCACAGTGGTGCTGCCAGGCACCTGGATGTGGACACTGCTGAAGGCCTAGGCACATTTTAGCTAGGCCTTTTTCTCAAGTTCTAAGTCTTTCTCAGGCCATGGAACTTTCTTAGCTCTAGCCAGGATTTTTCCCAGGATAGAGATTCTTTTCCTACTGTAAGCATAACACAAAGGATCATAACAAGAGATAAACACCTGCTGGATCCCCAAGAAAGCCAGGGAGAAGAGGTGTCTCCTTCTCTAACCAATTATTTGTCTGTATTTTGTTTTGCATGAACTGCTTTATTTAAGGCAATGGCTTCCTTCAATAAATTGTTCTTTCCGGCACCAAGCAAAAAAAAAAAAGAAGTAGCACCAAGCAAGAAAATGCCTTGTTGCTGTTTCCTCACTGCTCTGTAACCTTTCTTAAGGCAACACCTGGGCACTCACCTCATGCCCTCAGAGCCATCCCATTTCTCTGTGAGCATCAGGCGTGGTAGGTCTCTTGATCTGGCATCACAGCACTGCTGTGCCCTCTGTGCCAGGAGACTCCAAGGGCTGCCTGGTCCTCACCACAACCACGGGGGCTCAACAAGGAAGAAGATCCCTCCTTTGGAGAGATGCCATATGGAAACTGGTGAACCTGCTCCAGGCTCTCCATCAGCTCCCCAGTTTCATCATCTCCTTTTTTTTGCACCTAGCTTGACAATCTTGTTCCATGAAGGATATAAAGACATTCTTAATAGGGCACTGAGAGCAAGGGTCTCTCCAGGGAGAGCCAAGGAATCAAATGGGCAGAGAGATCCCAGTGGGGCAGGAATCCTCCCAGCATCATGGACAAGGGAAGCACATAAAGCTGCAGGCAGGTAGTCCCAGGCAAGACTGAGGGGTCAGTGGGAGTGGTGGGGTCCCTGCTCAGCCAGGGCAGCTGCAGAGTGCAGGTTCCCTCCTGGCTGCCTCTAACCTCAGAACAGGAAGCTCAGACACCACACCGTGGTGGGAGCTCTCTCCTGGGTGGCATGTCATAGTCTGAAGACAAAAGAAAAATCAAGGTGACTCAGCACAGGGACAGCCATCATCCCAGCTGGAACAGATCCTCCAAAGATGAGGATACCACTGAGTGGTGGATGTGGTTTCCTTGTCCTGAGGATCCTACTCCATCACGAATAACTTGGACTGTTAAAAATTCCCTTTGTTGAAATTACCCATTGAGAGAGGGGAAGCAGAGCAGAGCTGGTGGTGCTGGTGACCCAGCCAGGGCAACTGAGCCATCCCAAGGCTGCTCCTGCCAGCACAAGGTTCCTGGCCCATTCCCAGGGTGCTCTGCCCCTCCACATCGGGACAAAACCAAACTGCAGGACAGAGAACTCCTCAGCAGGGGGTGATGGCTTGGTTTTCTCCTGCTTTACTCAGACCTCCGTGGATGAGGATGCCAAGGGTGAGGCCGTGCAGTTTGGGTGGGAGCACATGCAGAGCAAAGCCTGAGGCAGCAGCCTGGTCTCCACACCTGAGCTGGGCTGTGTCACCATGTCACCTGTCAGTAGGGTGGTGTCCAGCAGGGGGGTGGCAGTAGCAGTGGCAGGGGGGACAGGAGTGCAGTCCCACGCCATCCTCTCAGCCACAGGCAGCGACCCCGGCTGCTGCACCCCGACCAGCAAGGTGACTCCGTGCTGAGACACGCCCCAAAACCGCCTTGGGTCACATTACTGGGCTCATCTCACCAGCTGCTGTTTCCTTCTGTCCCGAGCCAAGCGAGGAGCTTGTGGAAAACAAGGAGGTGTCAGGCCAGGGTGCCTTGAGTCAGAGGGGCTGGGATCAGGGGGCTGCTCGTGGAGGGGCTCAGCACCTCTCCAGGCAGGAGGGGACCCGAAAGGCAGCCCACCTCTCCTCTGAGCACTGCCCCAGGAATCTGCCTCCCCGACCAGGCACTGCTGCCTGGCCCTAAGCTGGTTTGCAGCCCTGTTTTTTAAAGTTGTTTTGGTGTCTCCTGGCAGAAAGCTGCTGGTGACCCAAATTCTAAATATAGAAGCAAGTCCATTTTTAATGCGACAAATGCAAAGCCTCAGCCCCACGTTCATCTTTGGGAAACAGGTCTTTTTGTCAGAGAAGTGCACATGTAACACCCAGATTTCTTTCCAGTGAGGTCACCTCTTGGCCGTGGTCATTCCCAGAGGGCACTCACAGTATTTGTTCTAGCTAAGCTCTTCCATGCTCCTTCACTGCTGGAAAGCAACACTCAGAGCCCCAAGCAGACCCCAGGCTCCTCGTGGGCCATCCCCACCTCAGGTGCTGGGCAGTTTCTCTGGGATGGAAGGGCAGTATGTGGCCTGCCTGCTCTCCTCTCCCATGGCAGAGCAGCTGGGCAGGCAGACCCCGGCTCTGCCCCTCACCCTCGGGTCTGCACAGGCTGTGGGTATCTTACAGGAGGGTTTGTGGGAATGGAGGGTGCTGCTTGTGCCATGGGTGTGATCAGCAACCATCTGCTCTGCACCTGGCTCAGGTTCCTGTCTCTCATCCAGGCCATGCAGCACAGGGCAGCTCCTCCCCACTGCAGAGCACATCCCTGTCCCACAAGTGTCCCAGGAAGGAGCTGTCCCCAGCCTTGAAATAACCCCAGGTTCCCTGGGTGCCTCACAGCTCTTCTGCAGTGTGGGCCAGGGGCTGGGCAGAGGTCCTGTGCCCACTGGGGGCTGGGAGCCAGTGCAAAGCACTTTGCTGGGAGCAGTGGGGTCTCAGCCACCAGCTGGTAACAACCCCCATTTAGCACTCACCTAATCCACACTGCATGCACACACCCTGCCTCCAGCAGGGGCTGAACGAGCCCTTCCCCTGGCTGTGTGTCTGGCCATGCCTCCCTGCCAGCGTCCCTTCGATGGGAGCAGAGAGGAGAAGGGAAGAGGGAGGAGACACTGCTGCAGAGTCCTGTGGACCTGGGGTGGAGACCACCCGAGCAAGGCAGGTCTCAGGCTTCTCTGGGAGGTGCAAAGCAGTAGGGGAGAAGCCACACTGAGCCTGTGCCTCATGGACCTTACTCTGGCCACCAAACCCCAGCAAGACACTGAGGCTCCTCAGGGACTGCTGGCCTTTCCCAGTTTAAGTAATGAGCACACCTCTTGTCCCCAGTGCCACCACTCAAGGGACCAGAGGGGCTCCCAAGGAGAGAGATGAGGATTTTTACTGGTGTGAAACAGTGCCTGTTGCATTTTCTTGATCTACAACACAGACAAACAACTTCAGGCAGAAGCTTCCAGGCAATCCATCCCAAGGGACAAGCAGCATGGAAACAGCCACCTGAGGTGCTGAGGTGATTGTGGCACCTCCCAGTCTGCTTCACTGGGGCTGGGTGGGTGTCTGGGCATGTTCCTGCACCCTGGAGTGGGTGTCCCAAGGGGTCTCAGCAGGATGGGGGATGCTGGCATAGGGTGGCTTGGTGAAGGAGAATGAGCAACTTCTGCTCATTCATAGGGACCCTGAGATTAGCTCAGCTGGTCAGAGCACGGTGCCAATAACACTGAGGTGAGGTCTGGACCCTGCATGGACCATCCACTTCTGAGCTGGACTCAGTGATCCTTTTGGGTCCCTTTCAGCTCAGCATATTCTGTGATTCATTTCCCTGTTTTCTGCTGTTTGGCACAGAGCCTGTGTGGAAGGATCATCTCTGTACACTGCACATGCACTTCTTCATTGACTGCTCTTGTGTGGCAGCAAGCCCTGTGGCTCATTCAGACTGTGGCCCTCAGGCACCTGGGAGCTGCAAGGACTGAGCCAGCTGCTGACCCACAGCCCCAGGACAGGGCTGGGAAATGATTCTTCAGGTGCTCAGCAGTTACCTGGTGACTTCAGCATCACCAGGGAGAATGGCTGGGGCAGAGCTGCCTGGGCTTGGGGAAAACCCATCTCAGGAATGCCAGGAGCAGCACTTGCTTGGGATACAGCAAGGGCACCCTAAGGACCATGTGCAGGGAAACCAGAGCGGGCAGCCCTGGGACCCCCTTCCCAGTCAATGCCAAATGCTGGAGACCTGTTATTGGAGGGCTTTGCAAAGATCCAGACATACTATTGTTTCCTGATCTCTTATCTTATTGGAATTTTTGGGCCAAGCATATTTTTTTTAGTAAAGGACAGGTAAATGGGGCTTGGAGCTAGGTGATCTTTAAGGGCCCTTGCAATTCAAACCATTCTATAATGAGCACTTTGCCTGCTTTGCATGCCATTTTTTAGGTGAAATGAAGCATGAGCATTACACACTGGCCTTACACCTTGCCAGAGGCTTTCAGTACTGCTCATAAAACCTGGATGAAGCAGAAGCCAGTGTGAACACCTCCCTATTTTCAGCAGTCACCCAAATTCACAGAGTGCCTCCAGTTAGGTGCCTGGGCAGCAGAGCCTGAGGCTGGATTGGACTCGTGCTGTGACACACAAGCCCCAGTTAACTCCCCATTCCCTGTGGGCAGCTGAGGTGCACTCAGCTGCTTGCTCATCCTCTCCAGGCACAGCCTCCTCAGGCCTTGCAGCTCATTTCTCAGGGCCCTGAGAGCCAGGGGCCAAAGCCAGGTCATGCCTGTGTCCCCCATCCTACCTCAGGATGCCACAGGGAAGGCTTCCTTTCCCTTACTCAGTGTCAGCAGACACTGCTGCCCCTGGGGACAGAGAGGGGTCCCTCCAGCTCTCCTTGTTATCCCCATGCACAGACAGAAGGCACAGTGACGTGGAGCCCAGCTCAGCACTGCAGGACTGTAGGTCCTGCCCACTGCTCCCTGTGCCAGCAAGATTAAAGTCATTTTCCTGTGCTGTCACACAGCACAGCTGTCAGCCACCCCAGAGCCCCAGGCACAGCAGGGCCTGGCAGCCACTGCCAATGGCCTCAGGCTGGTGAGAGGCTCCCTCTGCTCCACTGCCGTGCAGCAGCTATTCCTGCAGTCAATCCTGGGCTGCACGCTGCCCTGGAGGGGACTGCCACCCCCTCTTGGCACTAGAAGACCAGGGCAGGGTGCAACAGAGATTGAAGCACTTCCCATCCCCTCATGGGAATGGAGGAGGAGTCATCCCATTTAAACCTGTGCTTTAGGGCATATGGCAGCACAAATGGGGCAATTTGCCCCGGAACATGTTTCACCCTAGTGAGATTCATTCTCCTGCACTTATTTATGCCCTCCTCTATGGCAGCAGGATTGAAGGTTAATTTCTGCACTCCTGCTGCAGCCAGCAGAAGCCATCTTGTAATCACTCCATGTGAAGGCAGGATGAGCAGAAGCAGCAAAAGGAGCCTCCATAGGCAGCAGGAGCTCTTGGCTCCTGTAGTTATGCTGTAAATTCTGGGTGTCTCCTGCAGATCGTCCCCCACTATGCCCAGCAACTTCAGCTCCTTGGGTATTAACTGAAATTGCCATGGCCAGTTAAAAACGCTCTCCATCCCAGAGGAGAGGATTTTCTACTTTGGACTGTTCCAAGCTTCACAGGCTTCTGTTCCCCTCCTGGCAAAATGGGGTGGGAGCTCTGCAGGGTGGCAGCTCTCCTAAAATGGTTTACACTTTTCTGCAAGACCCTTCAATTACAGAAGACTAAATGTTATTTAATTTGTGACCTCGCATTGAATAAGAGACAATTTAATTCTACCTCTTGTGAATTTACAATGGGGAATTCTGACCTGGGATGCCAGATGAGTCCTAACTGTCCCATGCATGACTCAGACACCCAAACTGCCCCATTAATGACTGTTTTAATAAATGTTCTATCTTTATACAATATCCTGCCGTGTGACCAGCCTGGCACGATGTCAAACCAAACCACGGTCAGCCCATGCTGAGGACGAAGGCAAACCCAGCGATGCCAAGCATTCTGAGGGAGCTGTGACATCCGGGGATGCTCCTGTGTCGTTCTTCATGAGCCCCCCCTGTCTCGCAGGTTGGGTGGCACATCCAGGGGTGGCAGCCCCCTCCCCATCCGTGTCCCACCTTGGATGCAGTGAGCAGGGAGTGGGTGTTTGCGGAGCCTCAAGCCTCCGTCCCTTCCCTTGGGCAGGCGCCACCACATCCCCCCGCACCCTTCCTGTCCCCCGCGTCCTCGGGGCGCTGCGGCCGCCACTGAACTCTATCGCTTTTTTATTTTTTATTTTTTTTTGTTTTTTTCCCAATGGCTTCAGCTCTCCATTTCCGCCCATCTCTGTATCTCGGTGCCGGAGTTCCTCCTTTCCCCCCGCGCCCCCCGGGGGTCGCAGCCCTTCCCCTTTACCCAGCACTCCGGGGGGGTCTCCTCCGGCTTTTCCCTTTGCCCCCGCGTTCCTGGCAGCCCCCAGCCCCTCGCCCCGCGGCGGAGGAACCCGAACGGCCCCGGCCTCGCCCCCTCGCGTCCCCCCGGGACCCCCGGACCCCGCTCCCCATCGGGACCCCCGGACCCCGCCCCTCAGCGGGACCCCCCGTACCCCGCTCCCCATCGGGACCCCCCGGGACCCCGCCCCTCAGCGGGACCCCCCGTACCCCGCTCCCCAGCGGGCCCCGGCCCCGCCCTGGGGCGGACCCCGCCCTCCCCGCGCGCGCTCCCATTGGCTGCGGCCGAGAGGGGCGGGGCCGCTTTGTGACGTCACGATCAGCTGTCGGAAGGTGCCGATTTGTGCGGGGGAGCGGCGCGCGCTCGGCAGAACCGCGGGGTCCGCACCGGCACCGGCACCGACACGGACACGGACACGGACACGGACACGGACACCGGCACCGCTCCGGCACTACCTCAGCGGGACACGCAGGGCCGGTGAGTGCCCGCGGGACGCGCGCGGGGCCGGGGCCGGGGCTCGGCGGGCCCGCTCTGCCGTGAGGGGAGGGCTCGGGGGGGGTGGGTGAGGGCGGCCCGGGACCCCTCGGCCTCGGCCCCCCCCCGCGCCTGTTGTTTGTTTCTTCATCACCGGATTAAGATTCGCGGTCGTTCCCCGCTGCCATTGGCTGCGCTGTGGTGACGTCGCCTCATTTGCATATGACATTGAGACGTCACGGCGCTTCCCCCGTTGTCCCGCCGCGACCCCGCCGGCCCGGGCGGTGGCGGCGATGGCGGTGGTGGCGGTGGTGGCGGTGGTGGCGCGGGGGGCTCGCCCGCGGCGGTCACGCGTGGCTGGTCCCGTGCCCCTCCTCGCTGCCGTGGCTTTTCTCAGCAGGAAACGTGCTTCCCCCCGTGATGTTCAGGCGCTTTTCGGGTGCTGAACGTGGCGTTTTGGAAAAGGAATGTTGGATGTATAAATATAAGTATGTGTCAATAGATGAAATATGGCATAGAATCGCAGAATGAGTCGGGTTTGGAGTGACCTGAAAAATGTTCCAACCCCCTGCAGGGGTTGTCCTGGCAGGGACCCCTCCCTATGCTATATATTATATACTGTGTGACATACAGTATACTATAGCAAATAAATTTGTGTAAAGAATGTAAATAGATGTAAACCTCTGGTACAGAAAAGTGTTATCTATTTAAGTTATTTCCAGCAAATCCTTGGTGCTTTGGATTTAGGTCCCTCTGTCTTTAGATCTCGATTGTCTGTGTAAATCCCACCAGTTTTAGTGAGACTCACACCTAGGCTTTGATGGTTTTGTCGAGTTCAGTTGTGCTGCCGGGGAAGGGGCAGGGGGAGGGTGCTGGCAATGCCAGGCTGAGGTTTGTGCCATGGGCAACCCACCATCCCAGGATGCTGAACCCAGGGGTCCCTCAAGTCCCAAACACAGCATCTCCTTCTGCTCCTGCTGCTCTAAGGGCACCTCCTTTGGGACAGCTCAAAAAGCCTTAAGTGCTAAAAGGGCAGCTTTCCTCTGGATTTCATGTCTCTCTCCTCAGCTTGGCTGAGCCTGGCAGGCCCTGGAAACTAATCCTGCTGCCATCTGGGGAGACTCGTTGTGAAAAAAACTTGGACTTTGTGGAGTGTAGAAACGGCTTAAAAGGGCATTTTTACTCTTGTAATTCTTTTATACATATACATATTTATGTAGGGGAGCTCCAGCCCTGCTCAGAGCACCTGAGCAAAGAGACTGGCACCCTGGCATCCCAAAATAGTGGATTAAACTGTCTCCCATGAGCTCAGCAGTAGCCAGTGCTGAAGCAGCACTGAGGAGGGCTGAGCTGGGCAGATGCCAAGTGCTGTTGCTTGTTTGGCCAAGGTTTTGCTGGGGTAGGAAACCATCCCAGAAACCCTCCCAGAAACAGGTGTTGGGCTCTGGTACAGGACTGTGCTGGACCTCCTTTCCCACCAGGCTTAATCTGCACAGTGCCAAGAACTGTGTTGTTTTGCTCTAAAATAAATCTTTCCTCTCCTTTTATATTTCCTCCCCCCAAAACACCCCCCTCCCCCTTCTCCCCCCTCAAACAACAAACCTAAAACAAAAAAAGAAAAGCTGTCTACTGTAACTCACTGTCACTGTTGGGAACCCATTGCATCAAACTGCTGCTTATCTGGCTGAACACAAAAGGAAAAACAGAAAAGTTTTTCCCCAGATAATAAAATGGTAACACCTGCTTGTAATAAGACTGTAAAACCCTGTGACATAAACTTGTATCTAAAGGGTTTTTAATGGTGACTTCACAGCGAGCCCTGCTCTGGTGAGGAGGGCTTGGGGACAGCTGCTGGGGAGTTTGGGGTTCTTGCAGTGTCAAAATCCAGTGTCCAGGTGCTGTTCAGCTTCTGGGATTTATGGAGGCTGTGAGGGTGGGCTGCTCCCCTCCCAGTGTGCAGCTCCTCGGGATGCTCCACTCCTTGGGATGCTTCACCCAGCACATCCCAGCGAGGAAAGTTCTAAAATTTCATAGCACAGCTCATGGCAAATCTAAAATTTCCTAGATCCTGCCAGCCACTGGCAGATTTTCCAGGACTGTGTGTGATGATATCAAGCAGCACAAGGTCACATTTACCCTTGGGGTAAGGACCTTCCTGCAGCAGCAACACAAGAGCCAGCATGGATGCAGAGACCAGCTCCAGAAAACACATCTCCTCCTCATCCTGCAGGCTCCCCCTCCTTCAGGCAGGGGTCTGGAGGAGCATGTGGGAGCTCCAGTCCCTGCTGAGACCCTGGACTGGCTGAGGAAAGCCCTCCCAGGTCCTGTCTTGATCTGCCATTAATAAAAAGTCTCATGATGAAGAGATTTTTGGGATTTTTCCAACTGCTCTCTGCCTTCCCCCCCCTGCACTCCCCTGATCTGCCATGGAAGAGGCTGTGGCTGTGACTCAGCCTCTGTTTTGCTTGAATCAGCCTGCCTGTGTTGGCAGCACCTTGGGGTGCAGCTCTGCCCCTGTGCCCAGGGCTCCCCGAGGGAATCCCATCCCAATGGGATCAGCTGGACCTGTGGCACAGTTGTTGTGGGACCAAGCACGTTAATCCAGCCCTGCCAAGCAGTCTCAGGCAGGTCCCTGGCAGTTCTGGTCCCTCCCTTGGCGGGGTGGGTAGGGGACAGCGGAAGGATGATTCACGGGTCGTTTCTGGGGTGATGAGCAGCACTCCCCTGAGCTGCCGGATCTCCTCCTGTGCTTTGTGTTTCTGTGCCAGCTTGAGGATTTTCGCACATCCAGCTCAGCAAGCTGTGAAACTCTTGTCTTATTTAGGTAAAATTAGTTGAAAATCCCATTTCCCAAGTGGCTTGGAGGAAGGCACCTGATCTGTACCTCTGGCTGCTGCTGGGATGAGTGCAGGGTATTCTTAGCTGGGCCGAGGAAGGGCTGCTCCTGCTGCCTGTCAGCAGCATCCCTCCCTCCACCCAGTATTTATGGAAACTTTCAGGGAGCCTGTTGCCATTTCCAAGGGGAGCTGCTGTTGTTCTTGCAGGCTGTGACTTTTGAGAGCTGCAGCTCCTGCTCCCTTCGCTGCCGAGCCTGCTCCCTATTCTTAGCTCCCGGGGTTATTTGCAGCCACGGTGACTCAGAAAACTAATTACTGTGTCGAGGTTTCTGAAGGGGAAAAAATAGCTTGATACATTGTGGTTTCCTTACTTCCACTTCGAATTTAATGTTTTTAATACCTTCTGGCTTGTTGTAAAAGGCTGTTGGACTTTCTGGAAGGATTTTGATAAACATAATTCATGTAGAAACTCATCTGTGCCCAAGTGAGTGTCTCTGGTGGGCTGTCCCCTTGTGCTGGCAGTGCCTGGCATGGGGTTGACATGCTGAGCCAGGGGATTCGTGGAAGCCTGGGAAGGATGGCAGCTGTCCTGTGGTGGTGGCTCCAGCTCTGGCAGGGGACAGGGGGTCGGTGGGTGGTCTCTGGGGCAGCTCTGCCCCAAGGATGTGGTACACAGGCAGTCTCCAGGTGTCCCAAGGGGGGACACACCTCCCCCACAGACGTGGGGCACCTGCAGACACAGGAAAGCTGGAGGAAGGGACCTGAGAGGAAGAGAAGCCATGTCCAAACTGGCTCTGTGGGCACCACCTCTGCCTGGTGACAAGGCACAGACTGACTTCAGTCCCCTGACAGGGACACAGTCAGGTCCCTCCTGTGCTGCAGTTCCCATTGAGGCTGCCAGCCCTCCATGCCCTGATGTTAATGGGGCAAATGTTTGCTGCAGGGAAAGCAGAGGCTTTCCAAATACAAGGATAAACCTCAGAGCTTGATCTGCTACTGGCTGCCCCAAACGGGGAAGTGCTTGGTGGAACCTGCAGGGATGGAGGTGGCACGTGGCCATCTCACTGTCTGGTGGCCAGGGAGTGTCTTGCCTTGTGAAGGGCTGAGCAGGTCACCCTGAGCCCTCCATGATGAGTTGATGGAGGATCTTGGTGGCTGCCAGGGAAGGTCTGGAGCAGCTCAAGTCCAGGAGCTGCTCCCTTCTAGCATGATTGGAGATTGCAGACTCACAGACTGGTTGGGGTTGGAAGGGACCTTACAGAGCATCTCATCCCACACACCTGCCATGGGATGGCATTTTTATTAATAAAAAATAACAATGTCTGTTGTGTCTTCAGAAAAAACAAATTGCCTCTGAGTTGTGGTGGGCACTGGGGGAGTCCAGGTGCTTTACTCCTGTGATTTTTCTGGGGACTGGTCCCTAAGCAGGCAGGTGCTCTTTCCTACTGTCCTGTGAAAGCTTTTGTCATGATTTGACAAAGGAAAACTGAAAGGTTTTGACCGTGTCATTGGTCATTTAACTTGGAGCCTGCTGGAGGAGGAGCCCCTTGCAGGGGGCTCCCAAAGCCAGGCCTGCAGAGCATGAGAAGGAACCACTGCAGAGAGACATTCCAGGCTGACTTTGCTTAGGCAACAGGGAAAATCCCTTCCTGGATCAGCCCCTGGCTGTGCTGGCTGCTTGGGTACTCTTCTGAGTGACCTTCCCCTGGCAGCCAGACTGGGGCCACTGTCTTCCCCTGTCCTGTGTGCCAGATCTTGTCCCCAGCTCTGCTGTTGGGTGACATCCATATCTAGGCAGGGAGAAAGACTGACAGTTAATTGCATGAGCTAAGTCAAGAGCATTGAGGGTGTCCTCCTAGTGTAGTGGGCTTGGGGCAGCAGACAGACCCTGCTGTCCCCAGCCCCACTGTGTCATCCTGAGGACCTGCCTGGTGATACTGGGGTCAGCTTTGGCTCAGCACTTCTGCCAGCCTGGCAGTTCCCCAGCTCAATAAGCACATGAACCCACTCCTGGCCTCACACTGAGCCAGGGCCATGGTGGCCTCACGGGGACTGGCCCCCTGTGATCCCTGTGCCTGCCATGAGCTGCCCCAGTCCCTCCTGCCTGGGCACCCGGGGAGGAACAAACAGTGGGTGACTCTGGGAGGGACCTGGGGGCTCTGGAGTTCCTGCCACAATTAGATATTTAATAAACCTCTTTAAAAAATAATATTCATGTCATATTAAAAGATATTTACTGGCTAGGTGAGTGCTCAGGCAGGTGCCAGGTTTCCAGGCTGAGCTGGCATCATGAAGCCATGGCTGTGTCGCAGCACTCAGGGCTGGCCAGGGTGGTCAGCACACCAGAGTCCCTTCAAAGCCCAGCTGGGCACCAGCCCCTCTTCATGTTGCTTCCCTGACTTATATTATTATGCTTTAATGATCCAGGTAAAGGGGGTGTCTGGCTGATTTAACTGATAGCACTGGAGGGTAACAGAATGGCTGTGGAGTCAGAGAAACAGCTCTGTGATGTCTGAGTGCCCAAACCCTCCCTGCTCAGTGCCTCCAGGGGAAGCCTGGGGCCCTCTTAGGACACAGAGCAGAGAGTCCTCCCTTATTTGTGGTGAGAGGCTCCACAAGCCTCAGCTGAGCCATCCCAGAGTGAGTGGGAAGCTGGGCTGGACCCCTGAGCACTGCAGAGTGCAGCAGGGCATGGCTGTGCCTCATGATCTGCCTTGGGCCTCTGGGACACCTGAAGTCATCAGGGGCTTGAGACCTGCTCTAGGGGACAGGTAGTGTCACACTGCTGCCCTGGCCATACCAGAGAGGGAGAGCTGGGTGTTGCAGGGCTGCTTCATGCTCCATCACTCCCTTCTGCATCTGGGAGTGCCAGAGTTCAGAGCCCTGAGGTCCAGGGGATGCCATCCAGGGGGAAGGCTCCTTTGATTTCTCATTTTCTGCGCTGTAGAGCAGATGTTGCTCCTACCAAGGCACCTGAGAGACTGCAGAAGGCATTGCCATCCCACAGGGATGAGTAAAAGGGTGCCTGAGCTCCAGAAGTGCAGTGCCCAGGCCAGCCCTCTTCCCAGGAGGCTGGGGCTGGGGAAGCCACTTCACAGGACAGCAGGGCTGAGCTGGAGCTTGCCCTGCTGGAGGACTGGGCTGTGTGTGGACACATGGTGTCTCCTGCACCCTTCCCTTTCCATGCTGCCTAGAGCAGATAGTTTCCCCTGGGTGAAGGATCACTCAAGCTCCCTTTGGTCCATGGGGCCCTGGTCTGGGCTTTGCCATGAAATGGGGATTTACCCTTTAGATGTACTCACATCAGTGTGCCAAGCATGGCAGCACCCAGCTGTCCCCTCTCACTGCACTGAGCTCCTGATGGCATTTTATGGCCTTTTACTGCCCTTTTAATGTCTCTGCACCAAGAGGCACACAGATAACAAACACTCTGCATCTTTTGGCTGCCATTCCTGTGCCTCTCCAGGAGCTTGGCAGTCATCAAGGAAATGGGTGGGTGCTGACCTTCCCACACTGGAGGCAATTTGCTTTCCCAGGGATAGAACAGTGATGAACTGAGCAGGGGTGAAGCACACAGCCACAAAGGGCCTGGATGAGAGGCTGGATGTGAGCAACAGTGTGTGCTGGCAGCCCAGAGAGCCAAGAGCACCCTGGGCTTGTCCCCACAGTGTGGGTAGCAGATGGGGGGGCACTCTGCCCCTCTGCCCACGCAGGTGAGACCCCACCTGTGGGACCCAACATCAGAAGGATTTGGAGCTGCTGGAGGGAGTCCAGAGGAGGCCACAAAGATGCTCCAAGAGCTGGAGCCCCTCACCTCTGGGACAGGCTGGGAGAGCTGAGGATGTTCACCTGGTGAGAAGGATCCAGCGAGAGCTCAGAGCCCCTTCCAGTGACTAAAGAGGTTCCAAGAGATCTGGAAAGGGACTTTGGAAAAGGGAATGGAGTGACAGGACAAGGGAATGGCTTCCCACTGCCAGAGGGCAGGGTTAGATGGGATATTGGGAGGAAATTCCTCCCTGTGAGGTTGGGGGGGGCCCTTGCACAGCTGTGGCTGCCCCTGGATCCCTGGCAGTGCCCAAGGCTAGGCTGGATGGGGCTTGGAGCAACCTGGGACAGTGGGGGGTGTCCCTGCCCAGGGCAAGGGGTGGAATGTTATGAGCCTTTAAGGTCCCTCCCAGTCCAAACCAGTCTGGGATTCTGTGATTCCTTGCCCTGCCTGCTGCAAGGAACTTGGCATGTTTGCCTGACTTAGGGACAGTGTCTGCTGTGTCCTTGCCAGCTCCTGGGGATGGGTCTCCTGGGACAACCCACCATGAGGATGAGGACAATGGGGCACAGGCACCCAGCCCTTCCCTGCTGCCTTCAGATACACCATCAGCTAGGACAGCCCATGGCACACATCAGTGCCAGAGCCACCTCTTTGCTGTCCCCTTGAGCCCATCTGAGCCCCTGGGATGCAGGAGGGCCACACTGCCAGCCTGTTTCAATGTGCTGTTCCTTTTTCTCTCCCTTGTGCAGGCCTTTGCACTGAAGCCAAGTGAAGAACCTCACAGCTGCTCTGCACACTGCCTAGCTCTGATTTTCTCTGGCAGCCAAACATCCCTGTCACTGGGACCTCGAGGGCTCTTTTTCCCCTCCCTGCCCATCTCCCCTGTGTCTGTGCCTGGAAGCTGGTGCCCAGCAGTAGCTCCATCCATCCTGCTGGACTGCTCCCCACCATGTTTCAGCGTCTCACCAGCCTCTTCTTCAGCGACAGCAACACGCCAGAGGGCCTGGAGGAGCCCAAACCCTTTGTGGAGGAAGAGGAGGAGGAGGATGGCTGGCTCATAATTGATCTTGCAGGTGAGAAAAGCAACAGAACTGGCTTCCCACAGCCTCTGCTGCACCTTGTCTCTCCAGAGCTGGGCAAACCCTTGAGATGTCAGCAGGTGAGCTTACACCACATGGGAGCAGCTCTGCCCTTCATTTTTTCTCCCCTGGTTCCCATGCTCTGCCCATGGTGCCCAGCCCTGTGGTCACTGCAGCTGCCCCTGACCTGCTCCTCCTTTTTCCCTTTCCCCTCCCAGTGGTGGTTCTCAACTTCCTGCCAGTGTGGGAGCAGCATCAGCATCTCCAGCTGGGGTTGCTGCAGGTGCCAGGAGGGGATCCTGGCAAGGTTCCAGCCAGGGAGACCACCCAGAGCTTTGGTGTGATCCTGCCCACGGGGTCGGTGGGGCGGGGGGACCCAGCAGGCTCAGCCACTGCCATGCCTGGCTGAGCTGTGTCCTGGACAGCACTTTTCCAGGAGGAGCCAAGCTCAGCTGCTCCCTGCCCCTGCAGAAAGCAAAATGGGAGCCTGTTCCCCTGGAGACCCCAGCCCCGGGGCGCTGGGGGGAGTGGGGCTGTCCCCACGTGAGGGCAGCAGACAGTGGTGCCTGCCTGTCCCAGCTGGGCATGTGCCACCAGGGGTCTGGCCACGTTTGGGTCATTTGAGAGGAGTAAATCTCCGCTCCATGGGGGTTATCTTCCCAAATTATTCCCACTGCCCACGCCAAGCACAAGGGATGTTTGGCACCAGATGCCTGTACCCAGAGAGCCCCCAGGGCTCCCCATTCCCAGAGCCATCCAGAGCCCTGTTTGACACCAACCAGGCAGATCCAATTCCTCTCTTCACACCTTGGGAGTTGCTGTTGCAGATTGATGACTCAGCCAATTGCAATGGTGTTTTCCTTACAACTCCAGCAGCAGGCAGACACAAACCCTCCTGCCTGTGCAGGAGCTCCTGATGGCTGTGCTCTGCTTTGGTAGCCCTTGGTTGGTTGTGATGTCCCAGCTTAGGGGACCACAGGTGTATCATGCAGGTTTAAGAGGAGGGTTTTGTCCTCCCTCTTGCAGGCAGCAGGTCTCTGAGCAGATGTTGCCTGCCTGTTCCCCATGCTTGTTTTTGTGGTTCAGGTTGTTCATTAGGGCTTTTTTTCCATATGCAGTGACTGGGATGGGGGACAGGGCCAGCCCCATGCCTGGTGGAGCACTGTGGAGAGCTGCTGGAGGTGATGGGTGGTGTAGGCATGGACAGCTGTGGAGCCTTCCCTGTCCTCTGGGTGTCCAGGTTACTGTGAGGGAGGGTCCCAGCAGTGCCTTGGCAGGGGGGTGGTGTGAGGAGGTCCCTGGAGCAGTGGGTGTGCAGCTGCCACGTGTCAGGGCCTGCTGGCAGCAGCTGCAGGGAGCCTAAAGCATGGCAGGAGGAGCCAGGAGCTTCCCCAGCCAGAGAAATGCCACACTGTGCCCTGATCCCTGGGTTGAGACTGCAGATGGCTCAGAGGGGACCAGACCTTGACTCTGGCACAAAACACTCCCATGTGTTTCCAGTGAAGTGCCTCAGCTCTTGGTGCAGTGCTGGCTTCCAGCAGTGCCTGCCTGTGAATGCCATCCCACTGCTAATTCAGCTGCAGTCTGTTCCCACAGCAGTCCCTGAGCAGTGGGGGACCAGATTCTTTCAGCCCTATTTCTATGGCTTGAGTTACACCAAACACTCCAAGAACCAAACCTGGAGACTCCAGCCCCATCCTTCCCCTTGGAGCTGAGGTGGCCAGCAGCAGCTCCCAGCCTGGCTCCCTCCCAGCAGCAGAGACAGCCTAGGGAGCCTCTGGATTCAGCCCCTGTCAGCCTGGGCATGGTCCCCTGTGTTGCAAAATGCACCTGAATTACTCAGTAACTCCCTTCCCAGAATGTTTCTGATGCTACTCTTGCCCCCTTGTTTAGCCTGGCCCTGCTCAGCACCCAGGGAGAGAGCAAAGAGCATTTCCCAGGATCAGTGGCAGCATCACTGAGGTACTTGAGGATCCCAAAGTATTGCTTTGTGACATTAAAATCCACCTTGGCACAGGGTGGGCACAGGGTAGTCCCTTGCTCTCCACAGACCCCTGTTGTGGGAGTGCTGCTCCAGCCAGGCTCAGTGGCTGTCTCCAGGCTGATAAACAATCTCCAGCCCAGCATGTCAACAACTATTAATAGACTGATATCCTCTGACCTGGAGAAAGACATTCTCGTGTTTGCAAGGCCAACTGTGGCCTGTCCTGAGCCCTAGGCTGGGGCATCAGCTGCAGGAGGAGCTGGGGATGCACTGAGCCAGGAATACTCGGTCCCATGCTCTGTTTCTCCACGCAAGAACAGATTTGTCTGTGCCTCCTTCTGCTCCCTCACCCAGCTGCAGGGTCTGTACAGATACTGCCCTGCCTTCCCCTCACCAGTTCCCTCAAATCCCCCTGATGAGTTCGGGAGTGGGTGTGGGCATCCCCACAGTTGGTGCATGTTTCCTTCCCGTTACAGCACCAGTAATTCCAAGCACAGGCAGCCTAGGAAAGCTCGGCCCAGGTGCTGTTGCCAGGTAGACGTGAGGAAAGGAAGGCACGGGAGGCTGGGAGGGGGGAGTGGTGTCAGCTTCTGGATCAGCCACTCAAAATTTGGCCTCTAACAGGCTGGAGTTGAAGGCACAGTGAAAACCTTTGGTGAAGAATTTATTCCCATGATTTCTTGCAGAGGAAAGGTGTGGACTGTTTTTCTGCGCTGTGAGTGCTTGGTTCCCATGTCTGCGGGGTGTGTGTGAGCACAGGCGTGTCGGTGCTCCCGGCCCGGGGAAAGCAGCGTTTTTCACTGCCTGACCTTCTCTCCTTTTGAGAAGGAGCAGAGCGCACGGCTGCAGCCAGCCCCGCCGGTGTCGCGGCTCTGGTTCAGGGCTCCGGGCCGGGTCCCGAGCGCGGGTTCGGCAGCGGCGCCGCGGCGGCGGTGGGTGTCTCTCGCACTAACGATGCCCCTTTCTCTCCCCCTCCCTCCCTCCCTCCCACTGTACTGGTATGCGTGTGTGTCCCCGCTGCGCCCCGCATGGCTCTGCACCCCGTCCCAGGCCGCCGTGCCCGCCCCGGCCCCGCCCGGCCCCGCCCGGCCGCTGGCGGCCCCGGGCGCTCGGCGCGGCCCCGCCCGGCGCCCCCGGCCGCTTCCCCGGCTCCGGCCGGCCCCTGCTTGATGGACGAGAGTTGGTTTGTCACCCCTCCCCCCTGTTTTACTGCAGAGGAGCCCGGCCTCGACGGCGTGGGGAGCAGCCCCATGGAGGACCTGCTCATCGAGCACCCCAGCATGTCCGTCTACGTCACCAGCACCCTCGAGGTGGATGGGGAGGGCCCCGAGGACGATGCTGCAGAGTGAGTGCACGTTCAGGGTGTTTGGGGGGCCAGCAGCACCAGCACCCACTGAGGGACATGGGGAGGATGGTCAGTCCTGCCATCCCAAATCCCCCCCTAAACCCAGGAGTGTTTCGCCCATGGACATAGTGAGGCAGTGGGGGGACATCAGTGTCCCCACGCCCACCTCAGGGAACACCCTGCATATCTGGCAGGCTGCCCCAGCTGGCACCAGGCACGGCTGACAGCCCCCATGACCCAAAATCCTGTGCTAAGCGGGGTCTCAGTAGTATGTTGGGGTGGCCATGGCTGCAGGACACTGGGCTGTGGTGAGAGAGGGCTGTGTTCATCTCCCCTACCCTTAGCAGGGTCTCCTGGCACAGCCACCCGTGTCAAGGCCACTCCTGCCCATGCCAGTGCCACCCGTCACTCTGCCAGCGTCCAGGGGGGCTGGCATAGCTATGGCCCAAGCAAAGCAAGCCCAGTGGGACATGGTGGCCTTTGGGCTGCCCAGGCAGGAGGGTGCTGCAGCCCCCCTCAATCCCCCACCTGGCCCCAGCAGGGCTCAGCAGGGGTGTATCCCACAGCTGTGGGGAGTGGGACACCCCCAGCTTCTCCTTGCCCCAAACCCCAGCTTGGCAGTGGAGAAATGAAACAGAAATGCCCCAAATGGCCCCTTTGCCCCCTCCTCCCTGGGGGCTGGAGCCCTCCACAGCCATTCCCTGGGGCCACATCCTGGAGATCTGCCCTTTCCTCAGGGTTGCTCTCCACTGCCCAACAGCCCCCAGGAAAAACCTGGAACATGCCCGTGCTCAGCCCAGCTGCTGCCAGACAAGCCCTAGGGTCCCTGCTGTCCCCCGGCCCAGCCCTCCAACACCTCCCCTGGAGCCCCTCAGTGGGGCAGGGGAGAAGTGAAAATCTGGGATGAGCTTTGCTCCAGGCCACGAGACACTGTTCCTGGTTAGGGGGACAGCATTCCTAGTTGTGGGGAGCTGTTCCTGGCTAGAGAACACCATTCCTGGTTAGGTGACACTGGTCCTGGCTAGTGGACACCATTCTTGTCCAGGTGACACCATTCCTTCAGGACTTCTTTCTCTCCAAAATCTTCCTGAGGGCCAGAGCTCGATTTCCAGAGCTTCAGGAGCACCTCAGTGCTGGAGGGGGCTGGGAAGGGCTGCAAGGAGCCTGAAAACTAGCCAAGGCTCCAAAGGGTTACAGTGGGATGGAGACAGACAGGCTTAAGGGACTTGGACACAGTGGAGCTCCCGGTGGGTTTTTTCAGGTGTCCCAGAGCCCGCCTGGGCAGGCAGTCGGGGCAGGGCTGTGCCGGTGGTCAGTGGCTCTGTCCTGCTGGTGGCTCTGTCCCCGCCGGTCACTGGCTCTGTCCCACCAGTCACTAGCTCTGTCCCTGCTGGCCGGTGGCTCTGTCCCGGTGGCCGGTTGCTCTGTCCCCGCCGGTCACTGGCTCTGTCCCCCCTGGCCGCTGGCTCTGTCCCTCGCGGGTCACTGGCTCTGTCCCTGCCGGTCACTGGCTCTGTCCCACCAGTCGCTGGCTCTGTCCCGGTGGCCGGTGGCTCTGTCCCTCGCGGGTCACTGGCTCTGTCCCTGCCGGTCACTGGCTCTGTCCCGGTGGCCGGTGGCTCTGTCCCCGCCGGTCACTGGCTCTGTCCCTGCCGGTCACTGGCTCTGTCCCACCAGTCGCTGGCTCTGTCCCGGTGGCTGGTGGCTCTGTCCCTGCCGGTCACTGGCTCTGTCCCACCAGTCGCTGGCTCTGTCCCGGTGGCTGGTGGCTCTGTCCCTGCCGGTCACTGGCTCTGTCCCCCCTGGCCGCTGGCTCTGTCCCTCGCGGGTCACTGGCTCTGTCCCTGCGGGTCGCTGGTTCTGTCCCCGCCGGTCGCTGGCTCTGTCCCCGTGGCCGGTGGCTCTGTCCCCGCCGGTCACTGGCTCTGTCCCTGCCGGTCACTGGCTCTGTCCCACCAGTCGCTGGCTCTGTCCCGGTGGCTGGTGGCTCTGTCCCCGCCGGTCGCTGGCTCTGTCCCGCCGGTCGCTGGCTCTGTCGCTGCCGGGTCCCGTGCCGGGCGCTGACCGCGCTGTCTCCGCAGGGCGCCGCCGGAGCCGCGGCCGGAGCCGCCGGTGCTGCACCACGGCCGGGCGCTGCCGGTGAAGGCGGCGGCGCTGGACAAGCTGGGCCAGGCGCAGCGGGCGCAGCGGGCCAAGCAGCTGGCGGAGCGGCACCGCCTGGGCCAGAAGGCGCTGCAGCGGCAGAACCGCGCCCGGCAGCGCCCGTCCCGCCGCGCCAAGCAGCTCCCGGGGGCCTTCGTGCACCAGCCCTGCCAGCGCCACTGCAACTACTGACCTCGCCCAGGGACAGCGGGGACGCGGCGGCGGCTCCGCTCCACACCCCGCCCGCGCTCCTCATCCTCCTCCCGCTCCCCTCGATGCCCCCGGAGCCACGCCGCCCCTCCCCAGCAGCCTTCGTGGGAAATGGGAATTCCCAGCGAAATCTGCTCCTGTTCCCGGTGACACCTGTCTGTCCTGATAAGCCTGTGACATCAGTGCCTTTCCTCACATCGTGACTCCGTGTACGGTCTGGCTGGCACGTCACAGAGACACCGAGCGGGAGTGACATGAGCAATGAAGCCACAAGATTTGGGATTTTTAGGAAAAATCTCATCAATGACACTAAATAATGCTTCCACCCTGCAAAACCAGCAAATACACCTCTCCCTCCTTGGTTCCTTAGCTACATTTTATCATAAGATAACCCCCTACTGCCAGTCCCGAAGGGGCTTGTGGTTGAAAGCACTGGTGGAGTCTCCGTGGCCAGATCAGCCAGGCTGCTCCTGGTGCCTCACGGTGTTTTTTTAAAACAAATCGTCCTTAAAAGGAATCTCAGGAATCAAAGCACTATCCCAGTGCCACGCCGGAGCCCTTGGCTACCGTGCCAGGAGGGGTGGCCAGCCTGGGGTGGCATCACCGTGGCTGGTGGTCCCATCTGAGCAAGCCCCTTCCTCCTGGAGCCAGTCACCTGCCCCAGTCACGCCTGGATCCCTGTGGATACCCCTGTAGATGTGTGTGTATATATTTCTCTCTGTACTTCTCACTCAGAAGAGGCACTGTTAGGGCACAGAAGGTTGTCTGCCTGGTGCCAGTCCCCGGGAGGGGAGAGGAGCCAGGGATCTGCACAGCTTCCCCGAGGTGGCCAAAGCACGTCCGTGGTGGTGGTGAAGAGATGCTGAAGAGGAGGCCAGAAGGAAGAGGCTGAAGCAAGGACAAAGATAGAGCTGGGAGCCACTGCAATGGGTCAGGATGGGGCAGGCCTGAGTGAGAGGATTACTGTAACAAGAGTTCTAACAGATGCATCTTCTTTCCCCACTAAAAATGGCATCCTTTCCCAGGAAGGGCCAAGTTCCACTGCTAGGTGACACTAATTTTTAATGCAAATCCCTCTTTCCTCCGTGATAGACTCCTTCTGCCTTTGGAAGAACATGGTCCAGCCTTTTCACTGGCTCCAGCACCAGCTGAGACAGCTCCAAATCCAGCAGAAATTTGCTGATCTGCTCCCAGTTCATTCCTTTTAGGAACTGGTTTTGTACCCTGTGCCCTGGGAAAGCAACCTACTCATGACCAGCTCACAGCCCAGATTCCCAACCTCTGAGACAAGAAATAACCCCACAACACTCCAGAAAATTCTGATTTCACTGGAGGTTCTTCCACTCACCATGTTGCATCCCTTAGTATGAGCTGGGGACCTTGGCTGAAGGAATTGTGGTGAGCCCAAACTGAGACAGCTGATAGTTATTATTTTAATGAGATTGAAGCCAAAACCAGCCCCTAGCTCCGACCAGGACTGGCTGCTGCTGCTCCCCTGCAGCACTTCCCCTTGACTCCACTGCCCCGGAGCTGGGGCTCAATGCCCTGGGCACTGCCCCGCCCTGCTTGGCCTCACCTGAGACCGCGCTGACACCACCCTGTTCCAGCCCTGCTGTCCTCCCGGTGAAGAGACTGACATCTCCTGACTCCCGGGGGCCTTTACATCCTTTGGCTTCCTGGGCTTCACACTCGCTGCCTTTTGTCTCCCCGGGGTGGAGCGGGAGCAGGGGCTGTGGCACGGGCAGGGGCTGAGCCCGGCTCCGGTGCCTGGGAGGAGCTGCCTTCCCTTCCTGCCCCTCCCGTGCCGCTGATGAGCCGTCCTGTGGAGGAGGCGTTTTCTCTCCAGCCCCAGCACACATCAAGGAGTGAAGCCAGCACCGTCCAGCCCCCAGCTCGGTCTGCATTGGCGTGCTCTTCCTGCTCACCTGAGTTTCTGCCAGTCCCTCCGGAGCAGCCCAGGAGTCAGGGGCTGCCTGTGCCCCCGGTGCCCCCTCCCAGAGGAGCAGGCTGGGGCAGCAGTGCTCCTGAGGCAGGTCCTGCCCTGTCTCACCCTCTGGGCTCTGCTGTGCCTGCCCAGCTGCTGGAAGTGGTACCCAGGAGAAATCCCTTGTGGAACCCCTCTGTGCACCCTTCTCCTCTGCTGTGAGCCAGAAGCCCTTGGCCATGCCCCGTGGGGACTTGTCTCAGCCTGGCACTGCCACCAGCAGCCAGCCCCCGTGCCCATTTCAGAGGTGATCTTCCTCCGTCCTGCTTTCCAGAATCAAACTCAAACTCTTTCTGTGCCAGTCTGAGATGTCTTTTATCACTCCATGCCCAGCCAGCACAGGAGATGAAGCAGAACTATCATCACACTTTATATCCAGAGTATGTTTATAAAGGATTAATAAATTATTAATAATGTTTTCATGAAGAGTTTAATCCAGACCCTGAGACTCTGGTGGTGACTGTCACCTCCAGTGTGACCCACCCTCCCTGTGCTTTGCAGAAGACCTGCATGGCTCTGCTCCTGCCCAGCAGCAAGCACAAGGCCTGGCCTGGCCCCAGGCCTCCTGCCCAGTGCTGCCAGAGCAACACAACCCCTTCTCACTGAGGTTTTTTTGTCTCCTCGAATCTTAAAAAAAAAAAAAATGAAAGGTGCTTAAAAACTGAGAACTTCATGTGTATGCACCCATTTGCATGTGTAGGTATTTCACAGTGGGTGTTCAGTAGCTTGTTTTGGGGTTGAATATTTTAGAGGTATGTTGGTTGTTTTTTGGTTTTGCACCCAATATTTGTGATGGGCTGTGTGGTGCTTCAGATGGGAAGGTTCTGGTTTGCAGGGAGCTCTTGGGACAGGTGGGCTGAATTTTGCATTCTTTTCTGTACTTGTGTAGGGGGACACTACAGCATGGACTCAGGGACAAACCAATCTGCTGGGATCTTTAAAAATGTCTTTTTTCCAGGCTTCTCTGTGAGAATGTGGGGTTCTGGGATGCTGCAGAGATGTGGCCTGTGGCAGCACATTGTGGTGAGAAGAGCTGTAGGGTGCTCTGACACTCCTATTTGGAAAAGAAATTGTGGCAAATTGTGGTGGGATCATTCCTGGGCTGCAGCCCCTCTTAATTTGTTCATGCCCTGAAAATTCACCTTTACAGCTGAATGTGGCTGGTTCCTTTTTAGACTGGCTTGTGAGCAACCAGGTGTGGATTTTCAGCACTGAAGCTCCTGGGGTTTGAGGAGTGCAGCAGAGCTGTGTGTTGTGGCCTGACCCACCACATCACTGGGATCAGGAGACAGCCAGGATGGGGGAAACCATCGAAATGATCACCTGGAGAAATGGTGGTACAGGCAACTAAGAGAAATGTTTGATATTTCTTGCAATGAAAGCAAAAAGAAGGGAAGATTTCCCAGAGGCGAGGGCTGGGCAAATCCCTATTCAGTAAATGCCAGCTTTGCTGGGCAGTGTCAGTGCTGGGCTCCAGCCCCAGCTCAGCTTCCCCAGCCTGTGCTGGGTCACAGCTGGGCCAGCAGGGCACTGGCACAGGCTGGGCAGTGCTCAGCCATGGCTGGAGCTCGTGACACCCTTTTGGGGGAAGAATCTTCCCACCACTGAAGCCCCTGTGCTGCAGGGATCTTCTCCAGGCCAGATTTGCATCTGCTGCCTGGTTCTGCCCTGGCTGCCCCATCCCAGCCCCAGGGATGAACTCCTGAACTGTGATGGGAGCAGGAGGGACAGCCCTGCTGGACAAGTGCCACCTCTTGGGATGCACCAGGGCCCCCGGCCAGGCTGAGCCCATGGCACACTCAGGACCCCTCACTGGCAGCCACAACAAAGTTCTCACCCCAAATTCTGGCTCTTGCTTGGCACTGCCAGGCTGCAGGGGTGCCAAGGGAGTAGGGGCAAAAGCCCTCCTCACCTGTTGCTCTGAAACTTGCATTCACAAATGCTCTTCCTAAGAAATTCTGCTGCAAAAGCTTGGTCTGAAAGGAAAATTGTTCTTTCCTTGGGAGTCGACTTTTCTCATTGTGGGTAATATAAATGCATGGCTCATCCCAAAGATCACTGCTGTGGCAATCTTCTCTCTTTAGGTGTGTTTCTAATCAATAATTTTACATTTACATCATACTAGTACTTTTTCCTTTTCTATTCAGCCCTACTGGGGAGCAAAATACCCACTTAGATATCTTACCACACCAGTAAGGAAAAAAAAAAGATGAAAAAATATTCCAGTGAGGTTCTAGGCTTGAGTCCTGCAGCTTTGCAGTTGCCCCTTTGGATCATTACTAGTTCCATTGCCCTGCATGCAGTAGAAATTAAACTTCATGTGAATTTATTGAAAAACAAGTGAGTCTCCAAAGATCAAACATCTAATACTTAGGAAACAGTAAGAAGACATACCTGACCTCAAGTCAAGAGAAATGGTTCTCAGCATGTCTCAGAAGGCAGCTGCCCTGGGGATGGCTGCTGACAGTCCTGGAGTCCTGCCTGAGTCTCTGGGTTCAAACAAGAGCCATCCATGTCCAGCTGCTGCCACAGGGACTGTCCTCACTCCCAGCCTCCAGTTTCCTGCTGCTCTTTTGCTGCATGCACTCAGCAGTAGCTGCTGGAGGCTGGAGGGGAGCAGCAGCACCCCAGCATCCCCCCAGCTTCTCAGAGCTTCCCCCAGGCCCTTCTCCACCCCTGGGCTGTGCTGACCTCCTCAGCACAGCTGCTGGCAGGGACCAGAGCCTGAGGAGGGACACCCAGGCACTGGCAACCCCTCCCTCCCAGGGGACTGCCACAGGCAGAGCCTCTGGGGACAGGAAGGGGCCTTGAAAGGGGCTGATCCCCTCAGGGCTTGTCTTCCAAGTGGAGCTTTCATCTCTCAGATCTGCTCCATACAAAGTCAGTAATCCCCTGCTGTCCTCATGGCTCCATCCTCGTCCCATTCCCATCACAAGTTGCTTGAAGGTGGCTGCAGGAGCTGGAGCACAGTGGGAAAGGCTCTGCCTGCCTGAAGAGTCCCTTCTTTGCTGAGAGGTGTCCTCAGACCTCTTGGAGATGCCACCTCCAGGATCCTTTTGCTTGAAAACGTTAGTCATTAATTAAACCCATAACCTTCTCCTTAGAGGGAGGGGGATGATGAGGATGAGTAGCTTCTCAATAGCAAAGGTGGCTCCTTCGTGTGATTGTCTTTTCAGTTCTTGTGTGCAGAGTGGTGGCACCGGGTGTGTCCCCTGTCACTCATTCTGAGCTGACACCTCCCGGGCTGGCAGGGGGGTTGCTTTTCCAACCCCATGTTTTATACAGGGAGGCTGCTCCTTACTCCAGAGCACAAAAAGAGCTGCAAAGCTTTGACTCTGTTGCAGTTAAAACTGAAAATCCTTCTGCTTTCCACTCTGACCCTGTTTCATGACAAGGCAGGGAGGAAGATTTTATTCTCTGCCAACGGAGAGGAAAACAGTGCAGCAAATTCTGAGTGTAGCTTAGGAATGGGTCGCACAAGGGAGCCCAAAGCTCCTCTGCTCTTTTGCATTCACCTCATCTACCCTTGCTGGGAGCCCTGAGCAGCTGTGCCCGAGTCTCACTGAAATTTTATCCTCAGCTTTGTGCTTCAGGAAGTCTGGGGATGAGGGAGCAGCACAAGGTGTAGCAGCAAACCAGTGAAATTCCCTCGTGTCAGAACTGTACAGGGAGCCACGAGCACGGCAATATTCTGTCTGTGTGTATCCACTGCTGGGATCTGCTTGTCAAACTCATGCCCACACATTACCCTCCCCCTTGTGGGACTGACTGTACACGTGCCTTCACCCTTTTCATGGTTTGGCATCTTTTTTAAACACAATTACAGAACTTGAATAAATCACTGAACTGCAGTAACAAGTCCTATGCAAGAGGTGACCAGAGAGTCAGGAGTCAGTTTTCGATATTTCTGTGTTTCTGTGTTGTTTTCAAAGTCACTGTGGGTTTTTTCAGAGAAGCCCAACAGAATGAATGCCCCAAAAAGCTTTTTTTTTTTTCCTTTTAATTTTTGCTAAAAAGCATTTGGCAGTTTGGATATACTAAATCTCTTAAGCAGCTTTGAAAAGCTCTAAACCCCAGTCGCTCACCATGTTTGGAGAGAAGCAGGAGCAGCAGGAGGGACGAGCCAGGACAGGTGGCTGTCCCTGGCTGGAAAAGGTTGCCTTAAGCCTTCCCCAAAGGGCCTGGAGAATGTCCCGTGCCCTCCTGCCCTGTGCAGCCCACGCCTTACACGTGGCACAGCCACCGGGGATCCTGGAGAAGAGGGAAAAAGCAGCCCCGCGTTTTCTACATCACCTGTGCTGTAGGACTGAAACCTCGTCTGGAACTGAAGTCCATCCTTTCTGTGTGTTCTGTGTTCAGTTGGTGTAAACAGGTTCGTAGGGAAGGGGTGTCTCCTCCGTAGGACATTGTGTAACATTTGCCGTGTGTCGACTGCCTGGGACACATTGTGTAGTGTGCCTGTGTGTGTGTAACCTGGTTTTGGTTGTTAGGTTGTAATGCTGTCTCTTGACTGAAAAAAAAAATCTAATATAAAGAAAAATCACAAGAAATTAAAAATATATATATATTTAAAATCTATTTTGTGTGTATTCCTCTAAAGCCTGCAAGTAAATCTGTCTGTGAAATGCTTTGATTTTTGAAAAACGCTTTTAAAAGTCAATGGTATGAGAGACAAGTTACAGAAAAACATCCCCTTTGAAGACAAGGACACACAGGAGAGGGGTGTGGAGAGAGGCTGAGGGGTTGGAGGGGATTTTCCCCCCCTCCCCATTACAACTTGCAACTCAGCAGATAATGACACAGCTGAAGCAGATGTCGAGTGCCCTGAGAAAATCCCAGATCAGCCAATCTCTGCAGCATCAGCTGTTTCTCCCAGCACAGTGTGAGATGTTCTCAGCACCCACATGGGCAGAGATGCCTCCAAGGTGATTAAGGGCTTGGAGATGAGGACAGGCTGAGAGCTGGGGCTGCCCAGCCTGGAGGAGGTTCAGGGAGATCCCACCCTGTGTGCAGATTACTGATGGGGGGAGTGCAGAAAACAGAACTGGAACATTCTCAGTGTAGGGACAGGCTGAGAGGCACAAATTGAAGTGGAAAAAAGAAAAAAAAAGAAAAGAAATTTCACTTAAGCATAAGAAGATGCTTTTTCACTGCAGGGGTGGTTGGCCACAGAAGCAACTTGAGAGGTTGAGGAGTCCTCGTCCTTGGAGACACCCAAGAGGAGAGGAGACATGGCCATGAGCAGCTTTGGGCAGGGGTGGGATGGGGCTTGCCCAGCTCCTCCAGCAGAGCCAAGCTGAGGAGACCCCTGAACCCCCAGCTGCTGGGAAAAGCACTTCAAAGAAATGTTAGATTAGATAATGGGAGTGAAAAAAATGGGAGTGAATTTTCATAGCTTTGATAAACCTTGTTATGGGAAACCCAAATTTGGCAGCTGGAGATAAAGCCTGTTTGAGATGGATGGAGCTCAGGAGGTCTGGTCCAACACCCTGCTCACAGCAGGGTAAATACTGAATTCAGACCACAGGCTTTGTACAGCAAATGATCAAAATTCTCCAAATGGAGAGATCCTGCCACTGCATCCTGGGGGAATAGTTTCTTCTGCTCAGTCAGAACCTCTTCTCTTTCCAGTTATCCTGATGGTGCCTGTCCCTTTCTCCCAGCTTGCAGATCTATAAAATCCTGGTTCCATCTTCTCCAGAGCACTAAAGGGTGATGAAGCCCATCTCCCTCAGTATCTCCTTTTGGCCAGGTGTTTCAGCCCCGGTGGGAGGTTGAAACCAGGTGATAACGTTCCAGATCCCCAACTGCCAAGGGGAGCAACCACTTCCCTGCCCCATGGGCTGCTCTCCCTGCCCCAGCCTGGCTCAGCTCCTCCAGGGCTCTGACTGTGACCTGCTCCAGAGTCCAGCACTGCTCAGGGGACCAGTACAGGGTCCTTCCAAGCTCCCTCCAGATCCCAAGGTAGAATCTTGCAGTTTGTCTTTCCAAGGTCCACGTCTCTGGAAATGGTGACTCTGACCTCAAGCTTGTCTGCTCCCCACAGTGTGGTATTTCCCACAAACTGAAGCACATCTCCTCTCTTTCCCTGGTTTATTGGTATGTGGACCTTTTCTGTGAAGACTTTCCGGTTTCATGGACTTTGTCCTCATTCTCCAAAGCGTCCCACCCAACCTGAGCAGCAACAGGAGCAGCAAGGCCAAGCATGGAGCAGGGTGAGCCCCAGGAGAGAGCCCAGCCAAGGCCCAGGGGCTCCCATGCCCACAGGAGCTGTGCCTGTGCAGGGACACGGAACAGCCACCTCTGGCAGGAGGATGGAGCCACTGCAGAGGGCCTGGAAAGATGCCTGGTGGAAAGATGCCTTGGGAGTGTTGGTGACAGCAGCTAAACAAGAGCCTGGTGTGCCCAGGTGGGCAAGAGGCCAAGGGCAGCTGGCCTGAACCAGCCACGGTGTGGCTGCAGGACAAAGGGCAGTGACTGTGCCCTGTCCTGGGCACTGCTGAGGGCTCCTCTAATCCTGGGGACTGCAAGAAAGACCTTGAGGGGCTGGAGCACGTCCAGAGAAGGGAACGGGGCTGGGGAAGGGGCTGGAGCACCAGGAGCAGCTGAGAGAGCTGGGGAGGCTCAGGGGGGAACATTCACTCTCCATAGCTGCCTGACAGGAGGGTGGAGCTGGGTGGGGTCGGGCTCTGCTTCAGGGAACAAGGCACAGGATGGCAGGAAATGGCCTCAGGTTGCACCAGGGGAAGTTCAGGTTCGATATTGGGGAAAATTTCTTCATGGAAGGGGTTGTCAAGTCCTGGCACAGCTTCCCAAGACAGTGGTGGAGTCCCCATCCCTAGAAGGATTTTAAATAAGTGTGGGTGCTGCACGTGGGGACATGGGTTAGGGCTAGGGGACCAGATGGACTTGGTGGTTTTAAAGGACTTTTCCAACCCCGGTGATTCTGTGACATCAGCCTCAGTGCTTGTTACCTTGTGCACAAATAGCTAACTTCTGTGATTATAAAAGCTGACAACTTCTATTTAATAACAATTTATATTTAATCAGCATTTTGAGATACATATTTTTGACACTCAGTAAGAAAGAGAAGAGGTGGCAGTGTGTGTGCACAGAGCTCCCAGGAGCTGCAGCCTCAGCCCCTTTCCATGGCAGCACATCCCAGCCAGGGCAGACGGCAGCAGAGTTCTCCAGACCAAGGGATGCCAGGCTGGAGCAGGAGCCTTTGCCCTGGGATGGGGCCTGTTCCCTGCCTGCTCCGTGCTGGGCACAGCCCCAGGGACAGCAGGGAGCCCCTCCTGCTCCCCCTTGCTGTGCAGGAACAGCTGCATCACTTAATTTGTTTGTGGTTAAACAAATTCCTTGCTGAAGCCACATATAAGGAGCTTGCAGACCCAGAGCTCTAAATAATCCCTCCAATCCTCCTGTTTGGAATGATACTGCTGTTGTTGCTAATAATAATTCAACCCATTTTATAGGACAATAACATTTATTTAGAGCATGAAGGATTCCACATTATACAAACCCTTAAATTTATTTTTTGTTTCACTGGTCCATTTCTACAACAAATACATCAGATCTACTATATAATAAAATTATTTACATTTCCAAACAACATGAGGTTTGTTTATAAACCCTCTGACTGCTATTCACATACAGTACTTAAACAACAGCACATTACATTAATACCTAAAAATGACAACCCTGTATTCTAAATTGTTTATGAAAAGTGGAAACAAGTAAATTTACAATTGTCTTCCCCTCCCCTTCCATTTCATACAAACACATTACCCTAATGTGCTAACCCTGACTTCACTTTGCAAATCCAGGGGGTTTTAGAAGAACCCAGTTTTTATATCTATTTATCTGTTTTTTAGAAAAAAAAATCATTTATTTGGAACAGTATAATATTAAAATGACTTACTGTACAGAATTTTATTTAAAAAAGAAAAATCACAGCTCAAAATTGCTATTGGTAAATTCACACTCATTTACAAGTCTCATGTTTCCATGCAGTAATTTACTTGGATTTTCTTCTTTTTGACTGCATTGCACTGGCACTCGTTTCTGAAATCAAGAGAAGAAAACAAGCATGGATGCTCAGTTGGTAAGCCATTCCCCAGAGGGCCACAGACTGCCCTGTCATTTTTCCAGACTCACACCAGAGTGGAGGATTCCCGAGCACTGGGACTGACTCCTGAGCCAGTGACACCCCTGGGCCAGCAGCCACACACACATTTATTCAAAGCTCACAGAACAGCCTTTGAAAGAAGAGCCAAATACTGGTGAGTGTCCCCTCCTGTGGCACAGGAGGAAGCCCAGCCATGGAGATGGTGCCACACAACCACTGCAGAGCTGTTTTGGGGCCATGCCACTTAACAGCCCAGCTGTCTGGGCTCTTAGAAATTAGAAAACAAGTCTCTGCAGTGAGCACTGAGTCACAGGAACACAGCTGATGCAAAAAGACACAGATGTTGACACCTGCAGCAGATGACATGTCCAGTGCACTTACCAAGGCACTAAGTTTCCATTTCAAAACAAAAAAAAAGAGTAAGGACCAAGGCCATTTGCATCTTTAAATCTTTTAAAAATGTGATTTTAAATGTTGGCAATGTCTCTTTGGCTCTTCATAATGTTTTCCAAAAACTACTGCAGCTGTGTGCATTTTAAGAGTCAAAAGGGAAAAAAATTTCCAAGCCCATCTAAAATTAGAACAGCAGCAGTGCAACTCCACAGCTGTTACATGTAGAATTAGAAAAAACATCAACATTTCGAAATTTAACAAACTCAAAGCTACAGTAAATGCTAAAAAATGCTAAAAAGCCCTTGCTGGAAAAGTACTCCAAAAGGGAAAAAGCAGCACAGTACCAATTTTCAGAAGTGAAACCTCTCCACAGGCTCACTCCAGCCTGGAGCCTCCAGGCAGCAGGGCTGGCTCTGCACTGGCTCCAGCTCCAGCTGTGGCTGCCCTGCTGCTGCTGCAGCTCCATGCTTGGGAGCAGTGGGGAGCAGCACTCAGCCCTTGGGAGCATCCCCAGCAGCCAAACCTGCACTGCAGTGTGCTGCCCCTCCCTGTGAGCCCTTCTCCTCTCTCTCCTCTCACAGTGACCTTCTGCCTCCTCCTTCCCAAGCCTTAGCAAGCAAGTTCCTCCTCCAGCTGGTCAAATCTGCTTCTCTCTCCCTGCTGATTTTTTTTCCCTAATAATGACTTTAAACAGCCTCTATCTCAAGAGAGAACTCCTCCCAGCCCCACATTCCTTTTGCCATGGACTGGGGGGTTTCTCACGACACATAACACGATAACATAATGAGGACAGGAGCAAGTAAACCAGAATAATTAAGCTCTGATTTACTAACAAAAATGCACAACAGAGCAGGCACAGGTGACAAAGCAGGTGACACTGCTGCAGCCACCTGACTAAGGTGCAGCCTGTCCTCTGGCCCAGAGCAGCTGGTCTGGCTCATCCTGCACAGCTCAGGAGCAGCTGTGTGCTCACAGCAAGGCAGCACAGCCAGGTGTCCCCTGCAGCCAGGTGTCCAGCAGAGCCCTTGGACACTGTGGCAGCTTCAGATGCATCATTTAAAAACAAGGGGTTTGTTTACAGAGGTAAACAAATTCCACAGTCAGCACAAACCCCTGTGAGAGTTTTGGTGTTATTTAAATTTGATGCACTTTCCTGTTCCCACATTTCCAGAATTTGAGGTGTCACTGGTTGCCATCTTTAGGTTTACCCAGTACAGCCTGTGGGGCAGGTCACATGCTCCAGATCCCCTCAAACACAGGCAGGGATTTTACACTGGCTTCACATTTCTCAAACTCTTTTTCACAATCATGAAAGAGAATTTATTTTCACAATACAGACTCAAATTCTTCTGCACAGTCCTGCCACAAGAAGTAAATGTAATTAAATTCAGCAGTCACAGAAGTGCAGAACATATAGGTCCCCTGTGTAATCTTTGGGAGTCATTGCACAATGACATAAAGCTGGAATGCTTCTCTGAAACTCTGAAAACACAATATTCTTACCATCACACTTTAGTACCTCCAGTATGGAAATGGTGGCTGAATTCAACTTGACTTCCTTTTATAATCATTTGATATTAAAACCTCTTTGTTCTGTATATTATCTTTAAAATAGTGGTCCCATGTTGCCTCTTGACGTTCTCTCTCTACTCTCTTGCATAACTTTGGTCCATCAGCATTTTTCTGACCCTTAAACACAAGAAGCTGACAGAATTAGCTTCAGCCTGGCACTGGGCCGTGCATATCACACAAATGCTGCATAACTGTTAAAGACTGTAACCTGGGTAGGAGTAAGGTATGTCAGCACCTGCTAATGCCATGGGTTAGTAACTTCAGGAGTTCAGATGTTGTTGAGAAGCAGAGCTGAGGCTCTGTGCTAGCACACAGCACACCCTGATGCCCCTGGCTGCCACCTCAGCAGCCTCTGGAGCGTGCCTGAACCATGGCATCTGACTTGGCAAGAGCTGACCGTGCACTTGGGAAGACTTAAGTCTTGTGTCTTGGGCTTCAGGAAAAGGAAAATGTCACTTTTTGATCTGAGTATGGTCCTTCCAACAGCAACACATTTCTGCCAAGAGAATTCAACTAGGCAAGGTGCTGAGCACTACAGTGGTGAGTGCTGCAGAAAGCAAGTTCCACAGACGTACCCAAGAGGAATTCATACAGGATTTACTGCCAGTGCAGACGTCGAGAAAGGCTCCAACACCAACCTGGGGCTAAATCCTTGAAACTAGAGATAAAGCACCCAAGGTGCACGAGCTGCAATCAGTATTAGGAGGCAGCTAGTGCCAGAGCAAAGAGCCAGGGAAGCAGGCTAGGGTGCCCTCTGCCCAGGGAGGGTGGCTGTGCAGTTACCTTTAGCTGTGCTGGACGTGGACGCGGGGCGCGACGATCGCTTGCGCTGCCCATTCTCTACAGTTTCCTGTGAAGTGGCACAATCCTCTGTTCTTGAATTTCTTCTACTTGGAGTTTTAGACTTTTCACAATTCTCTTTTGTCTCATTACTAATAAAGTGGGACAAAATATTTCTGATGAAGTGTGAGAAGGATTATGTTTTTCTACGCAAGTCAGACAAGCTGGAGGATGGACACAGGTACCAGTTCCGGACTATTAGCACTGAAGAATGAAACTCTAGAGATATCAGAAGTTCTATCAGATGAAGAATGACCTGAGCAAGCCAGAGTATAGTCCATTTCTATCAAAAATTATCAGAGGGTACAGAATTGAGAAGTCCTCAAAGAGAATATTTTCAACATTAGAAGACCAATAAATTAGATGCATTATAAATTGTCTGCTCTGTTTTCCACAGGTGCCACCATTACTGAAGTCTAGGAAAAGCAAACAGGTTACATTAGAGACTGCTGCAGTATGGGGTACAGAGTTGAAATTGCAGATGAACATCAGGAGGGATTAAGAACTCTTCAGGGAGTATGCCAGCTCTTGGGTTTGCTACAAAGACTTACTCCATTGATCCAAGTGATTGCTTCATATATTAAAAAAAGGGTTTTAAAAAGCTTTCTTCAAGTTTTAAACCCTGTTTTTTTGCTTGTTTTGTTTTTTGGGTTTTTTTGTCTGTTTGGGGTTTTTTTTGTAACAGAAAGCTTTTTCTGCTATAAAATAATAATTTTAGGTACTGTGGAAATCTGTTTCTTGCCACTGAGACAATAAAGGGAATGCTATATTTTGTAATTAAATTCCTCTTTTATCTCTCTTAGCCCTGTAAACTCATCCTGAGCTTTGGGTGTTTTCTCCTTAATGCATTATTGCCAGACAATTTCTGGTGACTAAGCAGTTTCAGAAGTTTAAACTGAACTTCTCTTGTGTGAATTCAAAGGTAATTAATTAATTAATTAAATTATTCTGCTGATAATGGAAAAGAAGAAAGCTCATTTCAGGCCCTTTAGTGACAACTTGCAGGGTTTCAGGACAGGTGCCTGAATCAGAGGCTGGAGACCCAGGACAGGGTGCCCTGTGTGTGGCAGGTCTCACTGCAGTGGCACCTCAGACAAATCTGCTTTAGGGGAAGGACTCAAATCACACAAACTTCAGGATTAAGTAACAGAAACCTTAAATAAAAGTTTCTCAATAGAAGGACAGACAAACATTCTCAAGGAAGGAAATGCAGCAGAGGAGACTATGGATTGTAGATTACCTCAGATACAAAATAAATACTGAAATCTATTTCCCCAGGAGGGAGTATTATGGGCCATCTATAAATTGGATCCCCCAAACAGGTCTCAAACTGGTCTTCTCCTATGGAACTGGGGCAGCTGAACCAGCAGTAATCTACCTCAGAGGACCCCCAGAGGGAAGCAAACAGGCATCAGCACCCAAAGTTCCCTTAGTACAAGTCATTTTTACAGATTCTAGTGACTAAATCCAGAGCTGGGATTGTCTCATAGGAACCAGCACATCACTTCCCTCCTTTTATAGGAGGAATTTAAGTTACTCCAAGTGAAAAATATTTCTAGTGGTTTATAGGTTGCAAGGTTCCCCTAAGGTTTTAAAGGTTTTTAATATCTTAAAATGCAAAGAGGTTTAGATTCAATGTTAGGGAGAAATTGGCACAGGGTGCCCCAGCCCTGGGAGTGTCCAAGGCCAGACTGGGTCTGGAGCAGCCTGGGATACTGGGAGGTGACCCTGCCCATGGCAGGAGGTGGGATGAAGGGAAGTTTTAAGGTCCCTTCCCACACAAACCATCTATGTCTCTATCAAAGTTTGTCCTGCATGGTTTGAGTCCAAAGCTGCCCACTATGTACCAGCATCACCAGGCCCAGATTGTCTGCAAACTTTCCTTCTTTTCCAGTCCTGCTCAGAAGAGCATTGATCAGAGAAACCCTGAGAATGTCCTTGTTAATCTGAGGTGCTGTGTGAGTTTGGAGATGGTCACACAAGGACACTTCATTTGGAGAATCTGCTCAGCTGCCAATGCCCCACCTTCAGCTTCTCATTAAAATTCTATCCTGGAGAAAACTCACTGTGAAATTTCAGCTTGTTGTTGAAAGATGCCAATCCAAATGAAGATAAGTACAGGTAAATATTCCATTCAGAGCCATTCCTGATCTGAGGAAATGCATTCCCTCCCTCACAGAGGAAGGCACTGCCTCATCTCCTGAGGAACTCAACAAGGGGCTGCCCCTCTTGCCCTGGCCTAGGGGGTCACTCCACCCATGAGGGCAGTGCCCAAACCCCATTTTTTTGAGGCCAAAAACTGTCCCAGGGGCTCTCACTGCCAACTGAGAGAAAGCCTGAGGTGTTTAGAATCTTCCAAGCAGATCTTGGAAACTGTATTTTCTTCTGACAGAACACAACCATTTGCTATAATATCTTTTAATTCCTGAATGTCTTAACCAGGACAACATGAAGTTTCTACCTGACTTTCTTACCCAGTTTTGGCAGAGTGTTAACAAAGAGGAAAACTGTTGAAAACAGTTGAAAAAAAAATCCTCAAGGTAGAAGAACAAACTTTTGAAAGCCTTCCTTTCAGAAACCAAAAATTCACATGACAGCTAAGCTGCAGGCTTTGGGTGTTAGTATTGATTTGTTGTGCAGCCATCAAGACCCTTCCAGGACATGTAACATCCAGACCTGAAAGGATGAGAGGAAGCATTGCCCAAAGCACAGACTAAGGAAAAGGTTACCTCATATTCATTGCATTTCAGCAATGGTTTGGGACATTTAACTGGCCTGATTTCTTAGAAGGAAAGAAAGGATATGGCCAAGAAAATGAAAAGCAGTAACAGAGGTTGAGCAATTAAAAAGAAAAAGAAAAAGAAAGGGACTTCCTCCCAGGAAAGCTACATCTACTCTGAATCTACAAACTATCTCCTTACCTTTGACCAGCAACTACTGCAGCATTTGTCTCAAGTTCTACAAAAGAAAAAGATAATTTTAAAGTCTGCTGTAGAGGTACATACCTGCTGACAAAGCATGACTAGCTCACATTTTTCTATCACATGTTAGATCTGAAGGATAAGCTTCTCTCAAAGCAAAGCAAGCCAAAACACCACATTGGCCAAGTGCTTGGTCTGATTACAGCCTTCAGGACACTGCAGTCAGCTAAGACAGGGAAAAATTAAAGCCCTGCAGAAGAAAACTGTAGAGAAACTCCCTGGCTACACTCTTCTCCCTTTTTAAACTTCCATTTTAGACAGCTTATTTCTACCAAACCTTCTAGATTTTATTAATTTTTAAACCTTAAAAGTACCCACCTGGCTTTATTGTGGGTGTAAAAATTTGCCTTAACTCAGGTGCCTCTCACAGCAATATCTTCTAATGACAAATTTCTGAAGCTAAATTGCACTTGAACAGATTTGGAAAATATCTCAGGGAAAAGGATGCAAAGAGAAGTCTGACCTGCTTTCTCTCTTAAGTGATTTTGTACATACAGGTCAGGTTTCCTTTGGAGTCTTCACCTCAGTAAACAGGTCACCTTTTCAACACATAGAATGTCAAGTCTTTTTACTGTCTGTCCTTTAATTCTGTCCCTACCCATGGTATCCTTTGTTGAGATGGGAGATCTATACCTAAACACAGGCCCTCTCATGAGGAGCTGCCAGATATTTAGGGATTACCATTGCAATGTCACTGGTGAACTCCCTGTGCTTTGTCCCACTGTCCAGCTCAATTCCCCCATCAGACTTGGGCCAGTGGGACACAAACTGGGGCTTTGCCTTGGACAGCAATTTAGGCCCCTAAGTTTGCTAGAGTGTGCATGATGAATAACAGAGGCATTAAAAACAGTAAGAGGATGGGTGATGTCTGTCCTCTTAGGATGAATTTGCAGTGTTGGAACATCAGCCTCTTTGGTGTAAATGGATATAGAACTGTCTGGTCTTGGCAAACAAAGGAAGAACAGACTAAGCAATGAAAGGAGTTACCTTTCTTCCCACCCAAAATTTAAACCAACAGCAAAAAAATGGATAGCATCAGTGCTTCCCTGTACAGTCACAGCAGCACAGGGCAAAGAGTTGGATGTGAAAAAACAAGGGTGTATGACCACCTTTGTCTTAGTGAAAATTCAAAGAAAACAATTTCATACAATTTTTACTTTCTGAAAACCCTATTTCTAATCAGAATAGAGATGGCAAATGGATGGAGAGTGGCACTTCCCATAAGCAGCCCACATCTATCTGTTTTTCCTACTCAACCTGGGAATTACTTTTTTAAAACACCCCAGAACCGATGGTGAAACACCATGATAATAGATGGCAGCACCATAAAGCCATCTGCCAGGGCTCCATCCTGAAACACTGCTGGGAGGCATTAAAAGTTGAACACAAAAAAAAGGATTACAACTCTAAAACACACTCCCAGCATGGCATGAACATATTTCTATATTCAGAAGGGTACAATGAAAGAAATACCCCTCTCATTAGCTCTGCATAGAACTTTGAAATTTAAACATAATGTATTGTTACAAATCCAGTGCCTCCAGTTTATCACTGAATATCTGAAATCGTCTTTGGGGATTTTTTCATTTTTTACTTGACCCCATCCTGAATCTCCCACAAGGCTTTGGAGACAACCAAAGCACAATATAACTGGCAAAGAAAAACAATCCCAAAAGCACAAATAATAATAAAAGCCCTTCCCAACCCCCAAAATACCCAGTGTGTTAGTGACCACTGAATATGCATTCAAACAAATACATTTTCAGTTCCACACATAAAGGACTTAGTTCACCTCTATTCTGCTTTTCCAAAGGAAGATTTACCTGTTCTTTGAACAGTACTTTCTGATGTTGCAACTGAACTTTTTTTCTGTGTTAAATGTTGAGAGGATGCTAGAATAAAAGCAGAGATAAAAAAAAAGACATTATTGTCAAAAGGAGTAAAGGAGTTCCTGTTGTGTGATCAGGCTGGTACAAAATGCTCTCTCTCCCAGCTGACTGCCCTTTGCCCTTTACAGATGCAATATTTTTATTCTACCCTCCACTTCCCTCCCATCACACACACCTCTCCCCTTTTTAAAACAAACTTTGGCAAAACTATCCCCAGCAAGTTTTCTCAAACTAGAATGAGTGATGAAATGAAGTATCATAAACAACATTTTTAAAGGTAACAGGTTTTCAGCAGACTGTAACATTAAAGGAAATCCCAACAGTTCAATAGTTTAGTCTCCTTTTTAAAAATGTTCATCTCAAAGGAGATTCTAGGGGGAAATAGTATATTTTAATGAATCAGTGCCCTCACTCTCTCAACTGAAGTGCACAATATGCTCCAGGGTTGCCCATGAAGGCCTTTGGCAGTAAGATGATGACTTAACATTTCTTAGGTTGCCAAGTAAAAAAATTAGATGGAAAAATAATTTTTATTGGGCTATTGTTTTCTAGTCTTCTATGTGATAGTGAACTTAACACAGAACAGGAAGGAAAAAAATTTAACATTTCTGCTTAAAGACTATCACTTCCTAGAAAGTCAGAATTCCTTCTGTGAAGCTCAAAGGAAGCTTCCATTTTCCAGGGGCATACAGCTACATCCAACAGCCAGGGGGAAAGTCACTCTGAGGCTGAAGCTTTCAGTCAGTTCCCCTGACTTCTGTGGATTTTATCATCCATGATTTTATCTTCTGTGTCTAATTCATGTTGAAAAGCACAACACTCACTCAGCTCACTTCAAGAGTGATAGGTTTATAACCACACCAGATTCAATAAATTAAAACTGGCATCAAGAAATAGCATCAATGTCAGATATAAAGTCTGCCAGATGCTTAAATTAAAATAGCTCAGATGTTTGAAAACTGAATGCAGTTAACTTTTTCATTAATTTCTCTGAAATGAGCATTTAAATTTTTCTCTAGGCAAATGGGGGTTGGGTGTGGATTGTTTTTTTTCCTTCTGTTCTGGAGGTTATTCAGCAATTTCCCTGGAGGATGAAGGTTATTCAGAGAGGGAAACAGTATTATTAGGATTAATTCAAAATATCATAATTAAGTCAACAAATTGAAATAATTTATAAAATAAAAAGACTGTGGCAAGACCAAAGCAGAATACCAGTGTACATCTGCCAGTATAAAAGGGACTCTAATTATTTGTCATTACTGATACATCCACTTTTCCTCCTTGCTTTCAACAGTTATATGAAGTTACAGAATCATATGTTCATGACAAATACCCCACTGAAGCATAAATGGAAAGTGAAATAGAACATCTGGAACTCGAATCTTGGCGAACACAAGTGTATCACTCGGCTGTACGAAACACAAAAGCAGCTGCCAGCCTGGGCGGGAGAGCAGCCCCGGGACGTGCCGGGGCCGCCTCCGCCCCCGAGCCCCGGGATGTGCCGGGGCCCCGGGATGTGCCGGGGCCACCTCCGACCCGAGCCCCTGGATGTGCCGGGGCCGCCTCCGCCCCCCGAGCCCCGGGATGTGCCGGGGCCACCTCCGTCCCCGAGCCCCGCACTCACCTGCGCCCCGAGCCCCGGGATGTGCCGGGGCCGCCTCCGCCCCCCGAGCCCCGCACTCACCTGCGCCCTGCAGCAGCTCCGGCGGCGCTGCGGGCTTCTCCTCGGGCCCGCTCGGCTCCGGGCCCGCGCCGGGGTCGCTGCCGGTGCCGCTGCCGGTGCCGCCGGGGCCCGCGGGCTCCGGGGCTGCCGGGGCCGCTCCGGCCGGAGGGGCCGCGCCCGGGGACGCGCAGGAGGGAGCGGCCGCCGCGGGGCTGAGGCTCGAGCTGCCGGGCACAGAAGTGCTCTGTTTTGTAAGACTGGGCGCTGGAGGTGTCCCGCTTTTGTTATCGAGTTCTGCTGGTGGTTGCTCTGTTCCCAAACTATTTGGGACCGGCGTTTCTAGTCCCTGACCTTCTGTTTCTCCATCCAAAGCATACTGCTCTTCCCCTTTCTCCAGGGAGCCAGTGACCTTCTTGCACGCTTTAGTCAGCAGGAGCTGGCCAATCTTGTCTACCTTTCCCTTTCCCTTGCTGGATGAAACAGGACTGCGTCTGTTCCCAGAGCCCGGGCTGCTTGTAAGCAGAGGGGAAACAACAGGTCCCGGCTGGGCTGCTGGCACAGGGCACTGCTCGCCCGGCCCTGCCCCTTGGGCTGCCTCCTCCGGGCTGAAGTCCTTGGCTTGCTGAGCAGGAAGCTGGGAAGGAACACTGGAAGGAGCTGCAGTGGAAGAAGGCAGCTGGACAGGAGATGCCAAGGGGTTCAGAACGAGTGATCTGCTGGTGGGAATACTGGACACGGGACTGGTGGATGAGGTGCTGGCAGGAGTGGGCCCGGAGGAAAACTTGATATTCTGTGGGATATGCAAGGGACCAACGACTGCCACTGACTGAGGCATCAGGCTCGAGTTAGAAGTCATGGGGGCTGCTGGAATCGTGCTGGACTGAGAGCCCTTCATCACTTGGATGATTGAGGATGAGTTTATAAACACAGGTGTGATGAACTGTGGCCGGGCGTTGGACTGAGCCGCCGACTGTCCCTCTGAAACCATCACTTTGCTCCCCACGTTGGGCATGGTGACAACAGTGGAGACTAATGCAGATTGCAAGTGGGATGGCAATGGAGCTGATGTATTAGCAGCAGATGTAATAGGGTTGGAAGTCACAAAAACTGTTATCTGGTTAGGGGGTAAAGGACCTGAAATAGAAGAAGAGCTAACAGGCCTCTGCATTACTGGAGGAGCACTTTGTGCCACACTTGCATTTACTTCTCCCAGTTCCTGGTGCCCTGGATTTGGACAGGGCTCGTTATTTTGAGGCAGGCTAAGTGAATTAGATGGCTCCTTGCTCAAGGATGAATCCTGCAGTGGGGGAATGACAGCTATCTTCTTTAGCTCCTCACCAGCAGGGACTACTGGTGCCATTTCAAGACCAGTCAGCCCAGGGGGCTTAATGGTCACGTTAGGAGCTCCAGAATTGTCAAGAAGTTGACTTAGAGAAGTTGGTGCCTCCCTCATAGCTGGAGATACCAGGGCTTTATTTTCCTCCATGACTGGGAGCTTACTGCTATCTAAGGCTTGCCCATCTTTTTTTGCCTGCTCCTCAGGAACCAGCACTTTCATTTCTGAAGTAGGGACGCCTTTCAGTTCCATACTGGGCTGGTCCTTGCTACCTTGGACACCTTGTGCACTTTGACTCTCTGTATCTTGAGGCACACTAAGGCTCTCCTTATTGTCTTCAGGAATGCCAGTCACAGCAGGTACAGAAACTGCAGGACTCTGGTTACTCAGCATGGAGCTAGTTTGAAAACTTGTGGTCACGGGTGTCGGCAAAGAGGAGGGAACAGACATCACATTTCTCTGTAATTCCATGTTCTGCAAGAGAGATGGATTCTGCTGAGTTGTCAGTGATAATTTAGCTGCTTTTGAATTCTGTCTGCCAGGGCTTGGTGTAGTTTTCCTACTGGATCCAGGACTGGACCTTCGACTATTGCTTGGGCTTGCTCTCTTTGTTCCTCCAGCATTGGTTTGTTTGCCTGAATTAATGACCACACCTTCCAACTTGTGTGACTGTGAGGCAGTAAAACTGGACTGATTGTTAATTGTGAGATTTGATGGAGCTTGTCCAATGGCCTTTAAAGTAGTGGGATTCAGACCCTGCTGATCAAATCCTCTATTGAGATTAGGCCTGGGAGGTAATGGAATATTTATCTGGGGAGGGAACAGACCAGCAATAGAAGCATTGAGCCTCTCTGGTGACAGGCTAATTTCTGAGGGCTCTGTGCTGGGTGGACGGTTGTTAGGAGTCTGAGGGTAATATGGCCTTGGGCTAGCTCTGTTTGGGGTTTTAGGCCTTGAAGTTTGTGATGGGGCAGCAACACTTGGAAAATGGTGAGTAAGAGCACTAGACAGAGAACTAGACTGCTGCTGGGGACTTGCACCTTGGGCAGCTGAAAGTGGGGATGGTCCAGGCTTAGGTCCTGTCATCATTAACTGGTTCTGTGAAACTACTAAATGAGATGTCACATTGTTCTGAGCTCCTGATGCTGGAGGGCCCTCAGCTCCACCTCCTTCTGGAAGAGAGGATACTGACGACACCTCTCTGAGGGGCGAGCTGGAAGGATTCTGTACATTATCTGGATAAACCATTTTCCTTGCATTATTTCCCAGAGGAGGGTTGCCTGGCAGGGCCATCCTCTGCTTGTCAGGAGACGGAGGCACGGGCCCAGGCCCCTGGAGATTGACCATCACCGGCACGCTCCCGCTCTGCTGCATCGGCATCCGCTGCGCTTCGGGGGTCAGGGGCCCCCTGGGGGGGTGAACCCCCTGGGCCACAGGCAGCCTGACTGACTTGGGATCCTGCTGCATCATCAGCATCATCATCATCTGCTGCTGCTGTGGTGTCTGGGAGGGTGCCTGGCCCTGCTGTGGGGCTGCCTGGGGCTGCTGCTGGGGCTGGGGCTGGGGCTGCTGCGTGTGTGGCATGAGCTGAGGTGGCATCTGCTGAAGAGGCCTCTGCTCCACTGGCTGAGATGGATAACCTAAGGCAACAGGATGACACAAGTGTTACAACCAACCAAAGATCAGAGGAAGCAGAATTTCTGTAACAAACAGGACTGGATAGAAAGTAGAGCCTGGAGCGTGTTTATCTTGGATGAGAGCCACATGAACAAAACGGGCTTTACAAACAAAGCCAAAGATTTTACTTAATTCATAAAAATAGTTTTACTTAATGTATGACTTGCATGAGGTTTAACTGGAGATCTCTTAGTGTGTTATATCAGCTACTAACCCAGGTTCACACCACCTGACAAGTCTTTGCAACTGCCCATGGGCTTATTTTCACTAAGAATGCAGAGTTGGACTTTCACTAATTATTCCTCCTTAAAAGTAGCTTCAGAGTTTGACAGCCCCCATGAGTCAGGGACCAGCACATCTGCCACAGACCTGACATTTTCCTGAGTACACAGTAGAATCTGCCATGTGTTACTCAGCCAAAAACACTCTAATGTGGTTTATAATATAAATCCTATTGCAGAGTTTAGATTTAACCTCTCTACATGCAAAGAATCATTCCAACTACAACCTGTAGTAGTTTTTCTAGCTGTAGAAATACATTTCTACCAGTTATGCTACTGCTGAATAATGCTACAGTACTCAGTATGATACCTGCAGGATGTTAAATGAGAATGAGGCCAACTCTTCATTTTGAGCTAACCCAAAGAAAACACTTAAACAATGGTACCAATTACTTACTAGAAGGAAAAAAGGTTTGAACTTGAATGTGTGATAGCATAAATAAAACAGAACTGTCACAAAGATGGTTAAAAGCTCTCCTATAGTTATTACATTCAGATAATCACAGAAAAATCCCACTACCTGGTGGCCTACTTGCAAAGTCTGAGAGTTTAGGGCCTGACTTATCTAGATTCATTCCTTGGTCTCCAGACATCGATGACTGATCACTCTCCTCCAGGCCAGCTGGACGTGATTCTGAAGAACTGAAAGAAAAATAATTGCAATTAAGATCCAGCCCCTACATCAGTGTTTGATTTTTGCTTCTATAACTAAGTACCCAAGTAATTAATTCCTAGCACTCTCCACAGACTTGGAATAACCCACTGAAATGCTTCTGATGTAACTTGCCAGACTGGAACACACACACCAGGTATGTATACACTCACTGCCTTAAGTACTACTGAAAAGGAAACAAGTTGCCTGGTGCTTTGTTGATCTTAAAACATTTATTTCTACTGTGAATCTGAGCTTTATAACTAAAAGAATGCCAATAGATATTTCAGCTACATATATTTCAACTAAACTAAACAGCCTTTCCTATGACGTCTGTATGGATAAGCAAGTGCCACGGGTAGACGCATTTTTAATTTATTTTAATGGTAGCACCTTTTCTTTCAGTAATGCACCCAGAATGACTCACTCTGATAACACCACAGCACAATGCACTGACATTTTGGGTATTGCAGTCAGTCTCCAGAGCACAGAGCTGGGTGGTACTGGGGCTCTGGAAGTGATCATACTTACAGAGTGAGTCTGGGTTGCAAGGGACCTTAAAGCCCATCTCATTCCACCCCCTGTCATGGGCAGGGACACCTTCCACCATTCCAAGCTGTTCCAAGCCCCATCCAGCCTGGCCTTGGACACTTCCAGGGATCCAGGGGCAGCCTCAATTTCTCTGGGCACCTGTGCCAGGGCCTGCCCACCCTGCCAGGGAATAATTCCCTCCCAATATCCTATCCATCTCTGCCCTCTGGCAGTGGGAAGCCATTCCCTTGTCCTGTCACAGCAGTCTCTTTTCCAAAGTCCCTTTCCAGATCTCTTGGAGGCACTGGAAGGGACTCTAAGCTCTCCCTAGATCCTGTTCTCCAGCTGAACATCCCCAGCTCTCCCAGCCAGGCTCCAGAGCAGAAGGACTCCAGCCCTGGGAGCATCTTTGTGGCCTCCTCTGGACTCTCTCCAAAGGAATGTCCTTGTGCCTCAGGGCTGGAGACAGCTCTGCAGGTGGGGTCTCACCTGAGCAGGGCAGAGGGGCAGAATCCCCCCAGACCTGCTGCTCACACTGTGGGATCAGCCCAGCACTCAGCAGGGTTCTGGGCTGTGAGTGCACACTGCTGGATCATATTAGTTTTTCATCCATCAGCACCTCCCAAGTCCTTCTCCTGAGGAATCTGATGCTCCAGGAGACTCTCTAGGACAATTTAAAGTTGTCCAGACTCAATGCCCAATGCTTCAACAAGACAGCTTTTGCAGACTTAGAAAAACCCCAAGTTTCTACAGAGAACAATATGGTATATATGGTCAGAGGAACAATATGAATACATGGTCAGAGGATGTAAAACAAAGAGGGATGAAGAGTAGAAGAACTAAACTGCTTATCACCTTCATGAATATAAGAAGGTTATGGGAAGTTCTACGTAAAAAAAGGTCTAATCTAAAATTAAAGACATCAAAAAAAGTACATTTCCAATAAAGAGAGGCAGAATCATGCAGAAATGCTATAGGTAAAAGTAAGAATTTCAGCAATATAAGAATTGGAAATACATAACATTGGGGAGATCTATCCTATTCAATTTGCTTCAGAATAACAGTTTCTGGCATCCTGTACAGGTGACCCAAATATGTAAAAACCCACAGAGACACCCTGGCCTGTCCTAATGTTCTATTAGCTACAGAATCAACATTCAAAAGGCAGCATGTGACTGGAAATCCCTGAATTTCTGTGGGTCAAAACTGGAGAGAACATACACAAAGAAAGAAGTAAAGGTGAAAATAGGGCAAACACAGAACTGTTCCAGCCACTGCTGCTGAGGGCAAGTGCCAAGGAAAGCACCTGGAGTGCAATGCTGTGTCTAATCCAGCATACCACCAATTTTTGTGATGCAGATGGTGTAGGCTTACATGCCTCCACCAATAAATTTGATGAAAACTAGCAAAATGCAGAGATATGCCCCAGAGCATTATACTAACAGCCACAAATGAACAAAAATTCTGGCAGCAAAATCCCCCAAAAAAGCTGGTGCAGGTGCCAGCCACGTGAACAGAAAGAATGCCTAAAACTGTGAATGCAATCTCAAATTTGTCAATGTTGCTGTTTATTTACAATGGTGGGAGATTAAAATTCTACAGTTGAAGTTCAGCTTAAAGCTGATATACAGCATCACTGCACAGAGAGGTTCAAACCTGGTGCACAGTGCATCCTTAGCAAACACCTCCTGCCAGATGGGTCTGTGCAAATCTGGGAGAAAGGACCCAAACCTGGTTTGCCAGCAAAGAGCAGCTATGGTAAGGAAGTCTGCTTCTATCATTGCTGGAAAATTTAAACATCAACTGAATCTCAAATGTGGCTGAAATTCATTGGGCATGTTCAACAACAACCACTTGTGAAAAATAACCAGAATATGAATAGCAAGATGTTTGTGTGAGGGACAAAATATTCCATATTTATTCTTCTTTTCTATTGCTCTAAATGTAAAAAACTATATGAGTAACTGCAAACCAGGTACAGTCTGGATTGGCATCAGCAGTTCTGCTCCACCAGCTGCACTCTGAGGTACAACCTTCAGATACAAATCTCGTCAGAGCAGAGACAGGACTTCAGGAAAACCCAAACCAAGCAAACCAGAAAGTGGCAGCTTGGTCATAAGAAGAGCAAATGACAGGTATGGCAGAGGCAGCCCAGGACACAGGGAGCTCCTCCCCTGCTGCTGACTGGGGCATTTCCCAGCCCTGCAGTGAAACCCTCGAGTCTGCCTGGGAAAAGCCTCTTTGTCCTGCAGTGCTGGCACTACCTGCACTGGACACTGCAACCTGAATGACTCCCACACTGGATTATTTCTGTTCTACCAGTGCACAGGGTGGTCGTGGTCTGTGCACAGGGGAACATTGAACTGCTTGCTTGTGCATGGATTTAATAGAAATAATCAACCTGTTTTATCCACAGTCCCATTCCATCTAGCATCTTGTTCCTCAGTTTACATCCCATTGCCTACAGGCTTCAGGTTCAGTACACAGATGCCAATACTTTTAAACAACCAAAATGTCCTGGGTTTCATTCCAATGCAAAGTTGCTCAATTAAGCAAACCCTTGAAACTAGTTTAGACTCAGCTGAATAAACTCTTTCAATAGCTACTTATTCTATGTATGTAACATGACTGCAATCCATATTACTAATTGTACTTTCATTACCATGTTATTATTTCTCAGAAATTATTTCTTTTTAGTGTACTTATCAAATTAGCTGCATTTCCACACAAGGTTTGCTGCTCTGAATTTTAAAATTTCTGAGGAAGAATGACAGAGAGGAAGCTCAGATGAAAAGCATCCTATTTGCTTCTGAGAAAGAAGAAGAGAAAGGGATCCAAATCAGATTTCATTCCTGCCAATTCCAAAGCAGGAAAATGCTGAGCTTGCCCAACGTGAGGGAAGCTGAGTGTTAGGGAGGCAGGAAGGTGCTACAGCCAGCTCTAACTGCAGTCCCCCTCTTTTTGCTGGAGAACAAATTCAGGAACTTTTGTAAGAACAGCTCCCTTCTTCGTGCTTCTGCAAGGATCAAATATTGATATAGTGCACATAGAACCAAAATGCTCATCCATATCAGAACAACATTCTGGCTCCTTCATTAATTGCACCAAAATCTTACTCAAAGTCTTATTTAGGAGCTGGAATTGAGCTGTCATAGCTCATTAGAAAAGCTGCAATTGAGATTTCTTCTACTGTGAAAACTTTTTAATAAGCAAATAGTCTTGTGAGGCTTTGCAAGCTCAGAAGAAGAGCTTTATAGACACATTTATTGATATTCCTGGGCCACACTGAGGCTGGGTGCTCATCAGTAAGACCAATGAAAACAAAATCATAAGAAGAATTTTCTTTAATGATTAATGGATTTTTTTTTCAAAAGGTGATGCCAAATCATCTGCTCCCTCTGAATGCTCTGTCATTTCCACAGCAAGGCACTTGCTACAGCAGTGGTTACCATTGTTTTATTGGAATCTATTTGGATGGAGGAACTGGTGTCTGTGTTAGTTTCTAAGTCACCCCAAAGCTGCAGACTGGCCACACACTTGGTGCTGGCCAAGTTACTTTGCCCAGGTTTCCACATCTGGCCACAGGCTCTGTGCTCCTCCAGCTGTAATCTGAGATCACTCAGCAGCACTGAGGATCTGACAAGCCATACCATGACTGTATACAACTATACAGGAGAGGCTTGAAAAGGTTTTCCCAAGGCCTATTAAATTAGCATGCTTTGCTTTACCTTACAGCATTTCTGCATTTTATTTTTGTACTAGTTAGGCCAATTAATGTTTGTCACAAAAGATCACTTGCTATAGATGATGTGAGTATTTCAGTCCGCAATTAAAATGTCCATGAGATTATTAATTCCATCTTCATGAAGGAATCTTGACACTGCAGAAAATGCAGGCTGGGGCTACACACTGAATAATCAAAGGAGAAGTTTAATTATTGAACAGTTGCTCAGTACTTGATGCCATCTTCTCTTTGCACTGAACTGAACATGTGTCCCTAGAAAAGGCAGCATAAACTTCAGGTTAAAAACATGATTATTCAAAGGGGTCAGACTGGTGGAACCAGAGCCACAACAGGAGCTTTATGTGCTATTGCCACCTTTTTGTTTGGTTCTAAGAATTTAATTTTGATACCTGGATATTTCTGTGTTATAACTGTCTGTGCAATTTTTTTCATTTTTCCCATTTTTCCCTGATTAAAAACAATCCCCCAAAGTACTATCAGGTGGATGCCTGTTAATGCCCCATCTGCAGCATCTGGGTAATTAAATAAAGCACATCTGCCTTCACCATTTGAGCTGAATAATGGCATAGCAGCAGCAGCTACCACCCTGGGTGAGAGTGAACTCTCAATGGCAAATGCTTACAGGACAGCTGGCCAAGAAAGAACATGCTGGCCAAAGAAGGAAGAGATTCTGCAAGCTTGTATTTCACTAAAAAGACACACTCATTCATTATCTTTCAATCTTTTCCATTGGCCTCCTCCCTCTCAAGAGCTGTGGGTTTGTTTTCTTTTTCCTTCCTAATCTCTGCTAGGCCAGGAAGACCAGCACTGCTTGGATTTGTTAATCTCATACTCAGAAAGTACCACATTCTTCCCTCTAAATTCTAGCTGCAGCTTCAACTAAGAGAGAAGTCCAGCTCAATTCCAGGCAGAAATGTGTCAGGATATGCACATGATTCAGGAAACAACCCCCCAAAATCTGTCCTGCACATGTTATATAGAGGCTTCTAGTTCTTCTGAACATACTTCCCACCCTTTGATTGTGGCTGTCAGACTGCTTTTAAAAGGCAGCCTCCTCTTCCAAGGGCTGTGGCACCATGGGCCACATGCTAATCTTCCTTCACCCAGTAAAGGTAAGGAACAGTGCTGGTAGAATTTGGTTTATAACTGAGTTTGGATATTTGTATGTTATTTTTAATCTTGAACAAACATTCCAATGACAGACTCTTGAGAAAAACTGCTACAAGGTGAATAAAATACAAGTCCTTTCTCACCCATTACTTGCTGATAAAATATTGACAAGATGCCTGTGGAGTTTCTTCATGCCCCTTATAAAAAACACTGTAATATTAAACCTACGTTGTTTGTTCTAGCTGTTGATTATTTTTCTTCTTCCTTGGAGGCTTCTTCTTCTTTGGCTTGTTGGCATTCTGGTTATTCTGTTTGTTGTTCACACCAAAGTGCCCTGCTGAGATATCACTCTGGAGCAGGTTAACCAAGAGCGGACTTGTGAGCGTCACATCTTTATTGACAGGAAACACAGGGTTCTGCCCACAGGAAACCTGATTCCCATTGGGAGTTCCACTAAACCCTGCATTGAAAGGCAGCCCATGGCCAGAGAAATGACTCCCTGAAGCATTGTTATTTCCTTGCATTCCTTGCATATGAGAAGGCACCATGTTTGGCTGCTGCACAGGAACCTCAGGTAACATCTGTGTCAAGTTCCCATCGTTGTTTGTTGTGGTTGCAGTATCCCCAAGTTGCTGAGAGATGTGAGGACCAGGTCCAGTGGGTCTTAAAACTTGCCCTTGCATTCCCATCACCTGAGAAGGATTCCCATTCACAGGGCCTTGCTGTGCCATCATCTGCCCAGTGAACTGCACCATGTTTCCTTGCATATTTGGGGTTGGTCCTCTCATCAGTTGAGCTGGCCCCGTCATAACATTGGACTGATTTTGAGTATTAAAAGGCTGTTTGTTTCCTTGCATCTGAGTGGTCATCATCTGTTCCATCATTGAGTTTTGCTGTAGCATCACCTGGCCCTGAGGTCCCATCATCTGATTGTGTGTGGACATCATCTGCTGTCCCTGCTGGGGAATCATCTGTTTGGGTGGGGTCATCCTCTGGGGAGAGGGACCAAGATTTTGGTTCTGAGGTGTCACCATCATTTGCCCTTGTGGCATGAGCTGAGTTCGAGAAAGTATCATCTGGTTTTGAGGGTTCAGTGATCCCTGAGCCTGAATGTTCACCATCTGTCCTTGAGAGGACACGATTTGCTGATGCATCCCCATTAGCTGGGACTGTGGTCCTTGCTGAGGCTGCCCCTGCATGTTGCCCATGTTAACCTGTGGCACCCCACTAGCACCAGCCTGCTGGTTGTTCATATTTCCATGAAGTCCCATTAGATTGGTCTGCATCATATTTGGTGGGCCATGTGCTGCTTGCAGCTGAGTTTGAGGAGGTCCAGATCCCTGGCCACCTTAAGAAAATAAAAAGAAAATACCAGTAAGAAAGTGGTGCGGGGGTTTTCACACCTTTAAGTGTTGAGTACTCCAAAATTCCTTTCCTCCTTTTTCAAATAAACTGGCATATCTCATACATTTGCAGTCCTTGGATGCAAAATCTGATGCTATAGATACATGTGAGTTGCCAAAACAGAACATTATACATCTCCAAATAAACATTTGGACTGGTACTCCCCCTGTATCCCACTGCAGAAGACAGGACAGAAACTTGAAATTTCAGTTGTTATCTGCACCTAAGTTTGAAAATCTTCCACAATGACACCTAACTCAGCAGAGTAATTCCTTACCAAAATGAGCTTCAAACCCTGAGATTACTTTATAATGGGTTAAAGAATAAATGCACACATATCCATAATCCAGACAAAAGACTAATAATTGAGTGGTTAAATGGAGGGCGACATTTGTGAATTAAAGATTTCATTTTCACACTTTAAGCAGACTTATGAACTTTTTGAAGGAAGGAGTAAAACAAAGCAAAACAAGATTATTTCACTATTCTGCTTCTAAGATAATTACACTCTTTTTCTTTTTTCTGGACAAGAAGTTCCTTTTGTGCTGTATCTTTATTACCCCTTGCCTCCAAATTTCAGTGCCATCTTCCATTCAATTTCTCAACAGCTGCTTCTGATGCCCAGACCCCAGTTCTCCTTAATAACAGCTGGGTTTAGAGACACATGAGCAGCCTTATGCTTTTCTTTTCTCTACCCAGCACTACAGCCAGAGTGCTGCTGCAGCCCCAGCCAGCAGCTCCCTGCTCATGGCAAGAGTTTAGTGCTTTGGGATACAGGAAAAGGCACAGTGTGCTACAAACAGAGAAAGCTGAGGCCCCCCAGAGCAGTCAGACCTGTGTGCTGCACGCCCTGGCTGGTTTGCAGCTGTGCTGCTCCACTGGTGCCTGCAGTTCCTGGAGCTGTGGAGGGCACCTGGCCTGGCAGGAAGCTCTGGCTGGCCTGGCCTGCAGGGAAGCCCGGGGGCAGCCGCTTGGCCATTCCTGAACGGGAGAATTCTCTCATTAGTTACTATGGAAAATGGGAAGGAAAAAAGAGGCAAAATCTATAATTGGAGAGTCTGTGCTGTCATATGACAGGTTTAGGCAGAAGCTGTTCTTTGCCAATATACAAAATTCACCAAAGACATTTATAGTTCTTACCTGTGCAATAATTCTGTCGAACGAATTACTATGACTAACTTCAAACTATAATTTAAGTACAAAACTTACTACCTAGGGAAGATGAAAAGTCCACATTTGACCTTTTAGAAACTAGAAATTAATGTGGTTTGCTGCTTTCTGCTCTACTGCATCTCTTAACCTGCCCTTAACTTATTCCATGTACACAAACAGAAATAACTGGTAATTTTGTCAGTGATGTGCTTCTGTCACCAACTCTGACACACCAGGTGCATACTCCTTATCAGTGCTGCTGTGTGCACACACTCAAAGGGTCTTTTCATCCCAGAGTGGGCTGAGGAACCCCACAGTTCAGCACATTCAAGTAACCCTGCTCTTCCTGCTGCAAGAGCAATCAATTCTTTGAGGCTGTAATGTGGCCCAACACCCACACTTTGGCACATCCAAATATCACTGCTGCCCTGGGACAGAGAGAGAAACCTCCCCTCTACCTGCCAAGCGTGAGCAGCAGCATGGATGGATTTAAGAGAACCCACTTCTTTTTAACTACTGTCCACACAATGCCTCAGACTCTGAAGCAACCCTGCCCATCACCCCCTTTATTTTCCTGACCCAGTGCCAGAATGTGACTTCAATTCCTCCTGCAGTTACAGCTTTCTTGCACACCTAATTTTACTGCTTGTGCTAATTATGTGGTCTTGGGTTGTAATTAATATTTCAAGGTAATCAAGTCTATAGGTCAAACACCAAATACAGAAAGAGACTTATTGAAACACCACATCACTGGACTCCAGCTTTAGTTCTGCTAAACTTTTAGAGAAGTTTTGCATATAGGAATGCTTGAATTGAGGAAAAAAGAAAGTGTTAGCTTGGCCTATTCCAAATCTGATATAAATTCTGATTTGCTAAATTAGCTGTGTGAAATGCAAAGTGTTTGAATGCATACATTTGCACCAAACCTTTAAATGTAAGGGGGCTTAAAAATGGAAAGATATATAATGACAAATTAGCATATAAATTGCAGCAAAGAATGAGCATGCACAGAAGTAAGGCAAAAATCTCAGTGGTGGCATCAACATAGCATTGCTGAAACCAAGGAATCCTGTCTTAAAATCACCTGAGCATACAGCTCAAGCAGGATTGTTGATTTTAGCAATAAGGTCTACAACATGACCAAATTTCATATTTTGATAGTGTGACTTTCAACTCAAAACAATTGAGGTTTGTTTGTAGGAGGTTTAGTTAGGAAGCAGAGCATGGAGATCATACTGGCTAAAGGTCATGGCTAAGATTTCTGAAGGGGATGTATGGCTGGTGAGGCAAAACTGTAGGGAAATGTGACTGTAATAAATAATGAATAACTGCTTCCAGATGGAGACAAAATAAGGTACACCAAGTGTAGGGCACTGGCAGATCCCAAGAAAACCTTGAAACAGAAAATTCATCTGAATTCAAACGAGACCCATGGTACAAACAGTGAAAACAAGAAGCTTGTCCAGATCAGTAGACCAAGAAACAGGAATTCCTTACAGTGTTTGGACAGATTTTGGATGTACACCATGAGAATGCAAGACACTAGAATGTACTTATGTGTGTGTGTAGGTGGACAAAGAATATGGGCCATGTTTTAAAAGTACATAAAGAAATATTTCAAAGGCTTAAGCAAGAACTGGTGTATGGGACCTGAGAACAGCCATCTGAGAAGAAGATGAACAAAGGAGTGAGCAAAGAGAAGCATGACAAATCTGCATGGAAATACAAAGGACTCAAGGGGAAAAAACCACCAAGGACACAAAAGAGATCCTGGGACTGACAAAAGAAATGCCTTCATTGTTAGAGAAGACTCTAGGAGTAGTAAGGAAAAGAAGTGAATGCATTGGTCCAAAGAGAAAACTAGAGACAACACAGCCAAAAGAGAAATTAAAACATCCCTTAACTTCTCAATTTTAGGATAGGGAGAACAGCAGCATGGCAATGATAGCTCTTTCCTCTTTATATGGGAAGAAACTGGTGACAAAGACAGGGTGAAGAAGAAACATCCACAGCTTAGAAAGGAAGGTGCAAAACAATGCCTCACTTCCCCAGCAGAAAATGTAAATGGTGACAGAGGAAACTGAAGAGAGAAAAAAAGTGTTTTAATTACACTCTGGCAAGAAATCCTCCCCTTTCCCTCCAGAAAGAACAACCCTAAACCTAAACAAATCCCCACACAACCCCTCAACATCCTAAGCTTGCTTAAAGGCAACAGAAGAGGTGTCAGCAGGATGACTGGCAGCAGTAAGAGCAATGCACACAGCAACTCCTCCCTGATCCTTTGGGCATCTCTGTGACACTGCAGGACAGAGACAGAGGGATTCTGATGCTCATTCACCAATACCCACCTCATACTCCACCTATTCGTTGATTCTGTCTCATAAAGGATCTTTTCAGAACTAACAGCAACATTAGTTCTAGACACTTTATGGTTCTTTTCCTTTTAAAACAAAAGAAGGTCTCAGTACTTCTTACCTCCTAAACCAGGGTGTAAACCTTGTGGACCTTGGTTTTGCTGCTGCATCACCATGAAGTTGGGGGGTAAATTCCCCTGTTGCACCATAGGATTACGACTAGGAGAAGTGACAGGCTGCTGGAATCCCTGGGGAAGAGTGCTACTCTGGGGAGGCCTTGGTCCCAGCTGCTGCTGTGTCTGGTTAACAGTTGGAGATGAGGCAGGAGAGCCCTGCTGGAAGGAGGAGGGAGAAGAAGCAGGAGACTTGTTGGTCAGGTGGGGCTGTTGTAGTGGTGTAGGAACCCGTGAGGGCCCTCCCTGAAGGCTTTTCATTTGAGGAGCAGTAAACTGGCCAGGATTGCTCATCTGGGGAAAGTTTGAGTGAGCCTGGGAAGCTTGCTGGCTTCCAAAAGGATATGGAGGTGGAGGATGAGCAGGAGTTTGTACTGTTGCTAGAGATGGTCTTGCTTGAAGCTGCTGCTGCATCTGTCCAGGCAACGGGGCCTTTTTCCAAGCCTGGTTTACTGTCAGTGTACCCAGTGCTCCCTGGGTTGGAGGAGGCTGAAGTGCTCCAGAAGGAAGCTGGTTCCAGCCAGGGGGAACTGGAACCTGTGCTGGTGAAGTGAAGGAAGGTCGGATACCCTGCTGGGGCTGCTGATGTGGCTGGGGAGGCCGATTCTGCAACTGCTGCTGCTGCTGGAGCTGCTGAAAGTTGGCTGAGTTCATCTGCCTGTTTACAGGAACTGACTGCATTGAATGCAGCTGGGGAGCTAAAGATCCAGATGGATGATTTTGTTGCTGTATATTTAGCCCAGATAAGAGTGGGTCCATTGCATCTAATAAAATAGCAAAGAAAAAGAATTAAGAAAAAAACCCCTACTATAGACAAAACCCATCCTAAAACAACAAAGGCTAAATTGCTTGCTTGCATTTTCTTACTCTGCATAAAAATTCATATTCCACAGAAGCCAGGTCTTATCAATTTAAATCCTCTTAAAAAAAAAAAAGCACAACAGCCCCACAATGCTACAGACTGATGTGAGCCTTCTACACACCCAGAACTGCAGAATCACAGAGTATCTTAGCTGGAAGGACCATGGAGTCCAAATTCCTGCTCCTGGCAGCATCATCTAAAATTAATCCACAGGACTAAGAGCATCATTCAGACATTCCCTGAACTCTGTCAGGCTTGGTGCCATGATCACTTTCCTGGGGAACCTGTGAAGAATACACCTTAAACATTCACACCCACCAGACCCCCCCAAACCTTAATCTACCAGTCTATCAACCCTTCCTGAAAAGAGGGGAAAAAGAGCACCAGAAATATTCCTGCCTCATTGAACTAATCCTTTCTTACCTTCAGCTAAACATAAAGCTCAGTCATGACAGTTCAAGTGCAAAAATTTGAACAAACACATTTGAACAAAATACCAAGCAAGGTGGTGACTTATTAGGCACCCAAATGACTAGGAAAAAAATAACAGATTAAGGGAGAAGGGAGGATTTCACAGAAAGAGTTGCTCCCAGAAAGGCAGGGAAATGCTCCAGAACAACTCTGGAGTGCTTTCCTGAGTACACACTCATGCCTGTGTGCTGAAGAGCCAAAGTTGAAAAACATTTTCAGATCAGTACTATGACTAAATGTTACCACCTGGCTGTGAGGAAGGCCGAGGTGTTCGTGGCTGCAGCTCAGCACTAGCACCACTTGCCACCATAGAGGAGGGCACATTTCCACCCTGGGACATCATAACAGCTGCAGCATTGCTCATTCTTATTAAACCTTAAAAAACAAGAATAGAAATTATCAAGTCAATTATCAATTACATAGAGAAGAATTTTAGAATTTTTCTTTCAACAAGAAAAAAGTATATTTGTCAGTAAAACACTTCTTTAGACTTAATTGTTTGTCCAAAATAAGCAGAGGACACACCACTCTGTCTGAAAGCTCAGACTCCCTGGTATCAAACAAACAACTTCAAGTCATGCTGTAGGTCTTTCTCTAACCCCAAATTTTTAAAAAGAGTATGAAAGGAAACACTACTGATTCATTAATTAACTTGAGCCTGAACTATCGCTGAAAGCACCAAGTGACAAGATTGAATCAAAGCTGTACATGTAACTCAGGCCTTAGCAAAATCTGAAACTAGAAAGTAACTGAGGTGTTGCAAGACAGAAAAAAATCCAATGTTTCACTTCCACAGGCTGTTAGTTTCTAAAATTGCTATTGTTGCCCTGCTGGTTATATTGCTGTTATTTTGTTGATCTGCAGTCAGGAAATGAAGGCACGGGTGGGCACAGTGGAGAGCACAGCCCTTCTCTGAATGTTTTGGTCTTTGTTAAGGACAAAGAGTTCACTACTGCTGAATTAGGTTTTGACAAAGTTGAAATGTTCTTTCCATTCCTTCTTCTCAACAGCCAAAAAGGTATCTTAGATAAACTGACCAAAAATGCTCTGGTTTAATTGCTTTAAATCCTATTTACTAAAATATTAGTAATTTGTTTTGCCTTATGAATCAAATATTCTAATAAATTAGATACTAGCTTTCTTTGTAAAATCTCTTTGTCAAATCTGAGTTTTGTAGTTAAAAATTCCTTATGAATATACAATGCTCTAAAATACAGTTGATAAACTACACCTTTCCACAAAAATTCCTTCTTTATAATCAGATCTCTAAAGTTTATCAGAAAATAAGATGAGAGTAAAAATGACAGTGTCCTTAAATGACTGTCCTTCCCATAACTCTCATGTATTTAATCTAAGTCAGTTTATTGTACACTTTTCCATAAAGGGAACCAAGCAGAACACTGTGAAAATTTGTGCATATTTCAAAGTGAATTCACTACAACTCAACTCATCTGTTTCAATAGGCTGCATGTAAAAAACCCCAAACAAACCAATTAAACAACAAACCAACAAAACCCCAAATCACCACACCCTCAAAATACCCAAAAACAAACCAACTGGCCCTGCCAAAATCACTCCAGTGCTTGTGGGACACAATGCACCCAACAAATCATTTACATAACACAGGTGGTTTGACAGCAGGGAACAAGAACAGACATTCATTTACATGGCAATTAGAATTCAGCAGACAATAGCTGCTGTAACCAGTGCAGCTTCATTAGCCCAGCAGAAAATTTGAGTGTCTGAAGTGCCACAAAGAACCCCTGAGGGAATTTGCCTTGCCCCCCCTGCATGGGGAATCCCTGAGGGGAGTTACCTTGCCCCACCTGCATGGAGAATCCCTGGGCACAGTTACCTTGCCCTCCCTGCATGGGGAATCCCTGGGCACAGTTACCTTGCCCCCCTGAGCACAGTTACCTTACCCCCCCTGCATGAGGAATCCCTGGGCACAGTTACCTTGCCCCCCCCTGCATGGGGAATCCCTGGGCACAGTTACCTTACCCCCCTGCATGGGGAATCCCTGGGCACAGTTACCTTGCCCCCCTGCATGAGGGAATCCCTGGGCACAGTTACCTTACCCCCACCTGCATGAGGAATCCCTGGGCACAGTTACCTTGCCCCCCCTGCATGAGGGAATCCCTGGGCACAGTTACCTTGCCCCCCTGCATGAGGAATCCCTGGGCACAGTTACCTTGCCCCCCCTGCATGGGGAATCCCTGGGCACAGTTACCTTGTCCCCCCCCTGCATGGGGAATCCCTGGGCACAGTTACCTTGTCCCCCACCTGCATGAGGAATCCCTGGGCACAGTTACCTTGCCCCCCTGAGCACAGTTACCTTACCCCCCCTGCATGAGGGAATCCCTGGGCACAGTTACCTTGCCCCCCTGCATGAGGAATCCCTGGGCACAGTTACCTTGCCCCCCCTGCATGGGGAATCCCTGGGCACAGTTACCTTGTCCCCCCTGCATGAGGAATCCCTGGGCACAGTTACCTTGTCCCCCCTGCATGAGGGAATCCCTGGGCACAGTTACCTTGCCCCCCTGAGCACAGTTACCTTACCCCCCCTGCATGAGGAATCCCTGGGCACAGTTACCTTGCCCCCCCCCCTGAGCACAGTTACCTTACCCCCCCTGCATGAGGAATCCCTGGGCACAGTTACCTTGCCCCCCTGCATGGGGAATCCCTGGGCACAGTTACCTTACCCCCCCTGCATGAGGAATCCCTGGGCACAGTTACCTTGCCCCCCCTGCATGAGGGAATCCCTGGGCACAGTTACCTTGCCCCCCTGCATGAGGAATCCCTGGGCACAGTTACCTTGTCCCCCCTGCATGAGGAATCCCTGGGCACAGTTACCTTGCCCCCCCTGCATGAGGAATCCCTGGGCACAGTTACCTTGCCCCCCTGCATGAGGAATCCCTGGGCACAGTTACCTTGCCCCCCTGCATGGGGAATCCCTGGGCACAGTTACCTTGCCCCCCTGCATGAGGAATCCCTGGGCACAGTTACCTTGCCCCCCTGCATGGGGAATCCCTGGGCACAGTTACCTTGTCCCCCCTGCATGAGGAATCCCCGGGCACAGTTACCTTGCGCCCCCTGCAGGGGGAATCCCGTGTCCATGCGCATGGTGCTCGCTCCCAGCGGCCCATTGATCCGCACATCCTGGCTCCTGCTCTGGGCCAAAGCCAAGTTGATAGCACCTTCCCCTAAAGCAAGGCACAGGTTGGGTGAACAGAAGAGACAGAGAAGCAGAACACAGACATTTGAAAAGGATATTTAAGAGATGCCCAGGAAGGAAGAGCAGGCATCACCTGCACTGCACACTTTAGGACACTTACACATCTCATCACTCTTCTGGAGGTCAGTTTTAGGAACAAATGTCATGACAAGCATTACCTGACCTTGATTTCATCCTGAGGGTGCTCCTGGACAACTGTCCAGAACTGATATGATAACTGTGAAATCCACTGAGAACTTGTCTTAAAGAAAGTCTCACACGAAACAAAAAGGAAAGAAAATCAGCCAATCCTTTCCTGGTCAACATACAGAAAAGATTTTTCAGGAGGGTTCCTGCTGCCCAGAGCATTTGCAGCTTTCATTTCTATTATTACCAAATTTTACTCATGAAAGAATAAAAATCTTGACCTGTCTTTTCCACTAAAACCAAGTTTTGCAACATTAACCAAGAACACAAAACTGCTTTTTGACTGTAGTGAAAGCAGATTAGGTGTGCCATACCCTCAATCTGGACAGAGAGGATGCCCAGGTCTCGCAGCTGCTGGTTGTTGCTCTGGGCCAGGATTCGCAGCCGCTCCGCAGCTTCCCGGGGGATGTTGAAGGTGACACGAACGCTGTTCCAAGGCTCTATCTTCTGCACTTTCAACTTGTTGGATTCTTAAAAGGAAAACAATCAAAGGCAGTTTTTAAACATGGCTGATGAAACAGCTTGGTTAAGTTGAAGAAAATGAAACCATATTTGGCTTTGAAAATTGCGAGTGCTTAGTCACAGGCACAGGAGATTTTTCCCCACACAGGTGGATAGCAACCAATGCTGCCAAAGCACATCAGATTTCCCAAAAAATCAGCAGTAAAAAAACTAATCAAATGATAACCAATGCAATAGACAACACAATTACTTGATAGTATTACTCAAAAATTGAAATATTCTATGGATAAATTACTTTGAAAAGATAAGAAAATATCTAATAAAAATAGATTTCATGCAATTATAGGTGTTAGATCTGGGTTGGAAAGGACCTTAAAGCCCATCTCATTCCACCCCCTGCCATGGGCATGGACACCTTCCCCTATCCAAGCCCCATCCAGCCTGGCCGTGGACACTTCCAGGGATCCAGGGGCAGCCACAGCTGCTCTGGGCACCTGTGCCAGGGCCTGCCCACCCTCACAGGAACAATTCCCAATATCCCAACTAAAATCTAGACTCCATCATGTTAAGGCCATTCCCCCTTGTCCTGTCCCTCCATGCCTTGTCCCCAGTCCCTCCCCAGCTCTTCTGGAGCCACTTGGCAGAGGCTCTGTGCTGTCTCTGGCGCCTTCTCCTCTCCAGGTGAGCAGCCCCAGCTCTGCCAGCCTGGCTCAGAGCAGAGGGGCTCCAGCTCAGTCATCCACTACATTTGTTTGTGAACCAGATGAATGTGGGAAAAAAACTGACTATAGGAATGAAATGTTGAAATATTTGCTCTACAAATGCTTGTTGAAACCATCTTTGTTTTTTCTACAAGACTAGTGCAAACAGGTGCTTAGAAATATTTCCTTGATTCCTACCTTACTATTTAGTTTTCTAGGTAAGTATTTCAAACCCACTGCCAAAAAGCATCTCAAAGTCATGCAAAACATTTACTTGCAGGTCTTCTGAAAACCTGTTCTACAAATGAGTGTTTCTACATAGATCAGTGGTTTTCAAAGTAACAGCTGGGTACATCATCCAAAGTGATACCTACCTAAATGATTGCTACAAAATGCAATTAATGATAGTTAAAAATAGGCTCCCAATATAGCTTTGTAAGTTTCCAGTTTCTATCTTTCTGTAAAGAAAGTTCCTCTCAAAACAGAAAGCATTGACCCAAATTTTCATCAGCCAGTCCCTCCACTGCAACCTTAGATCTACTAAAAATTTGCTAACTGTTGGAGTCTCAACATGCTAGTTAAGAATGCCAACACTCATTCCTATTTAGGATGATCTTGTTCAACACTAATTCACCAAGCTCCTTTTGCTGCTTCAGTAATGGAATTATTAAATTCATCCTTGTTCTACCTATAAACCCAGTTTTGGCTGGAAACATGGCAGGAGAAGTTTTAAAATCCCCCTTTGTGGAGGTTTGAACAAGTACATGTTTTCTGTTACTAATGTTCCAATATTTTACATAGGAAAATTGTATCATAAGTTTCAGTATATCTATGTGTTTGAACCCAAGTTTCTAATTATTCAAACACTGCATCTGCCAAGATAACCCCGTGTTATTCACTAACTCCACATTCAGGATATCCTATTTTGCTCTGAATCAGTTTAAATAACTTCTCACATGGGTAATTTTCAAATTGACATTGACTTTAAAAATTTGCTCTCTTGGCTGAGGTCTGAATCATGTTTATTAATCCTGGCATTAACATTTATAACAGACTCAGCATGCACATGCCTCTATATAACAAAGAAAACTACATGCAGTTATAAAGTGAATTTATTTCACAACAGAAACTACACAATTCATCTGTGGTATTACACACATCCCTTCACACCAGTAATGGTCTGTTAGTTTACATCTCCTTCCAACTGTTTCTAAGATACAGCTCAAAACTAGTATTTCTTCATAGTATTTTTGTCTTATCCCAGCTTTTTTATCTCTCTAAGCAACAACAGCAAGAACCCAACAAACTGATGTCAACTGACTCCATGGAAAAACTGGCTGAAAGCAATAAAGTGACAAAGAAATTCAGTTTGGTTATTGAGAATTAATGTGTTATTTTCCTGAAAAAGTGTTTGACACTGTTGAAGAAAACAATCCAGGCTACCTAACTGAGCAGCCACCAGTAATCAATACAGGAGCTTTTGCAATATGCTCAGACAGGGGACAAATGTCTTTTTGCAACCTAAACATGTTGGTAAAAGATGTCTCAAAAAGCCTGTTTTCACTGACTAGCCATGGAGCTGTTCCCAGAGCTGGGTGAGCATGCAGGGGGATGTCAGGGCACTACCCCACACACATCAATCCATCAGGTAGGGTAGGTCAGAAAAGGACAGTAATGTCACAGGTACTGGAAAGTGAACCCATTCTCAGATGAACTGCAGTAGTTTCAATTGGACAGTTTGGGCACTGAAACACATCTCCTGTGTGAACAAGCCTGGTTTCACTTTCGTATAACACAGCTATGTGAAATAAAAGGGACGTGAAAAAGAATATTACCAGGTAAAATGTGGAAACAGAAGATAAATGAATGAACTTGCTAAATACATCAGTTTTAAACAACAAAAAAACTGCAGACAAGACAATTGCATTTCTGAGAAGAATAACTTGCAAATTCCCTAAGAATAACCCCAACAAATATCATTACAAACTAAGTACCTCAAACCCAATATAATCTATTTTTTGTGCAACTACCCTGCCTACCTAAATAAGCATTTTAAGGACAGCTGGAAAGTGAAAAGAAGGTACATTACCCATGTGTAAAAGGCTAGGCACATTCTTCAGTATGGTATCCAGCTTCTGCTCAAAGTCTCTGTCACTTATATTTCCTTTAAAAGCTACAAAGATGGTGGAATCCCCAGGAGCAGCCTCCTGTTTCAGTTCATCTTCCTCCAGTCCTGAATCAAAATCCACCTCTAAGTCTTCCATAGCTGAGGAGTACAAGGAGGCATATGTGTCTTTTAAGTTGGGTAGATCATCCAAAACCATTGTTTCCAACAATGGGAGCCTGTCAGACGTCAAGGTGATGCTTGGAAGGGAAAAGGAGAATTATAGCACACAAAATAATAATTGTGTAAGGACATTAACAGCTGCATTTGGTCATTGCCAGAAAAACCTACCCGGTGACCCAGTGTTGGGCTCTGTGAGACCAACTGTGTGAGGCTGACAATGGTGGCCATGGCAGTGTACAAGCTGCTCCTCCACAAGGACAAACAGAGGGGGGTCCTGGCAGAATTGTGCTGCACGTGGCTTGAGAAGTATTCCAGTTGATCTAAAAGACAGGTAGAAAAGAAGGTAAAGAATAAAAAAAATCAGAGGAAAATTAATTATATTCATTTCTGTATCACAGACAGGACAAGCAAGCACCTGCTGCCAATGCTGCAGTGCTTGACTGTCAAGAGACTAAAACTCACAGCAACAGCTGAATTATAGAATGACAGGGAGAACCACCAAATTTAGTTTTAGAGACTGCAGATGCAACAGGTCCAAAGCAGCAGGAAAGCCACAGCACATTTTTACCAGGAGAAATGCAGCATTTGACAAATATTTTACTCACACGCAGCAAAATCTCAGGCATGCTATGCCTACTTTCCCAAAGTCTGTAAAGATTTCTGTATTTTCAGTTTCTTATGAACTTAACAACCTGAAATCTGCTCTCCCTGTCATAGCCCACAACTCTCATCTTGCCTCCACCTTATGCTCAGATAATTAATTCAATAAGTCCCACACCTGATGGATTTTTCTTAATGAAATGTCTAAATTTTGCAATAAATTTTGACATTATGACATTAATCTAAGCTGTTACAGAAGTATAATCTGTGATAAAATTATCCCTAAACTTAGAGTGAGCAATGTTTAGATACAGGTTTTCCCACTCCATCTCAAGGGCAATGGCACTATCCTTTCCAGGTGAGACATCTGCTCTAACACTCAGCACTTTGCAAACACTGCTAAAAGGTTCAAACCATTTGCAGAAATAGCCAAAAAGGGGAGTTGTTCCTGACCACCACTGTAAAAATCAAATCCATTCACCAGCCAGGACTGTCAAGACCTCCCAACTCCAAAGCTGTGGGTATTTGGCACAACCTGCCCAGGTGGCTTAGCTCAGGAGAACATACCCTTGAACAGGATACAGATTGGGGTTTTGGCAGAGCTTCAAGTTCCCAACACAGTTTAAAACCACAACTTTGAAATTAAAGGTGAGCTGCAGATACTGGATAGGAAACAGCTTTTTCTAAGAAAAAAATCTAACAATGTTAGACAAGCCCAGATTCAGCTCTGCACTGTTTGCACACTCACACAAGGCTGCTGAAGGGACAATATTAGGAAGGAAAAATCAGGGACTTGGAAGTCACAAACTCCCCTCAGCTTTTGGTCACATCTCTACATATACACCCTCTAGACTTACAAAATATTGGGGTTTTTTCTCCCTTGCAACCCTACCCCACACCAGGCAATCCAAGAGCACTAAGGATTAATCCCCTATTTACAGGGAGTTTCTCTCTCATCCTGCAGCACCAGCCTTCATCCTCAAATCTCAGATTAAAAACCAAGAGAATTTTGTCTCACAAGCTCTTCTGCAGTCCTGCATAAGCAAATAAGTTCAATGTTCACAGGTACTGATCTGTTTCCATGATGCTTTCATATAAAGATGGGCAATAGAGAAATAAATTTTAGACATTTATTATCAGGTGAACACAGAGACAATTAAATCTTTTTTTCCCTCCCCATGTTACTTGGTTTTGTATCTAAATTACTGCTCTGAGTGTTTGGCACCTCCATTAAGGCTAACTCCTCAATTTCACATCAGGTGCCCAGATAATGAGAATTAACAGGAGCCTGTGAAAAGATGTTTTAACTGATTTTCACATAATTTCTTGGATAGGTTAACTTCCTTACCCAAGCTGGTTTATACTAACAAGGAGAGCAGTTCTTCTCCTTCTGCTTTCCTACATCTTTCATTCCACATCCACTGACTTCAAAGAGAGGGGAGCTGAGAGTCCTACACAAATGGTTTTTTTAATGACCAAACAGCCATTCTGTGCAAGGAATGAGGCAAGCATCCTGTGAAATATAAGCACTATATTTTGAGGAAAATGACATAGAACATTATTTGTCAGAAAATGGTGAGTAAATTTTTTTAGGGAGGGAAATCCCAGCTCAAAATACAGGCTCCTACATGTTGAAAAGGCACAGCTACTTGGAGGTGATGGGGTGTTGCACCTGCAGTGAGAAACATGAGTACACCTGACAATCCCTAACACCAAAGAAATAAAATTTATCTACAAGAACACAAAACATTTTAAATATTTTTTTTAATGGAGGTGTCTGAAGCCTCCATCTTCCCTGTGAAAAAACAGAAGACCCCTAGACTGCTTAAATCATGGTTTTTAAACAATTCATAAAAATGCTGCAGTTTAGACCAAATTTCATCAACCTCATCTGAATGTGCTAAAATCTGACAGGATTTGTTGAACATCATAAAAATTTTTGTAAGCACTATAAAAATTGAGTTCTCTAAACCCCAAAGGACCAGAGGCTTTGTTTCACTTGACTCAGAGAATTATAGGACTGCAGGGATACTGAAAGAAACAAACCAAGACCAAGCTTTACAATTTACCACCCAGAGGAGCACATATAGCTACAGCTCCCTTTGCATCTTTTCTTTACATCATGCTCCTCAAAGATCTCTGCTAGATTCATCTGCACTCTTTCCTTTTCAAACACACAAAATTTAGTCCATTCCTGTACTGAGGTAGCATTTATCTCAAGTGATGATTTACAACATTTTCCTTTTCAGGCATTGCACAGCACACCATCCATGTCAGAGCAAATGAATCCCAGCTGCACAGCATCCTGACAACTTCTGTAATCTCATGGTTATAGGGCTGGCTTCCATAAATCCTGAGTAAGCACCTGACCATAATTAGCAGGTACCTTCCCTCAACACTCTTTCCACACAAACACAAAAAGCCTTCAGCATAAGCACACGCAGGTAAAACACTGCTCATTCAAGAATCCAGGTAAGCCAGAACTCCCAGCAGGTTATGGAGGGTCTCTGATGAGTGAAAACCACAGCTGAACTGACCTGCACAACCACAGCACACTTCAGGAACTCAAGCACCCATGCTCACTGGCAGCACAAGGTCTCTGACCATCATCCCTCAAAAAGCACACGTGGCCTCCTTCTTGTCCCTGCACCTTTAGTATTTTCAAATTAGTATTTCTCATTATACAACTGTTTCTGGAAACTCAGAGCAAGTGCTGCCACATGGCAACCATTTACCCTCAAACCTGGCCTGGAACTGGCTACAGCACCAAAACCAGTGTTATGCCTCTTTCTTACAAAGTTTGTCTTTTTCAGTACAGTCTAATTATTAAAAATACCTATCTGAAGTAAGAGAGTGGGGATAAACAGCCAAGTAACAGACAAATGGCCAAAATGCACCTGCAGTGTTGTAGAGGGACAGAGGGTGGAAAAGCTCAGCCCATGAAGACCAGAGAGTCCAAGGATGCAGGGCACAGCCAGCAGCTCCAGGCACACTCAGCTTATGGATAAAACAACTGACCCACTAAAATGTGCCAAACAGAGACTCTTCAGAGGAAGAATTCCCACAGGATAGAGGATGCCACAGTTGAGGCATGGGCTGATGGACAGCTGGGTCACACACAAACCACCAGGAGCATTTTGTCATGCCCTGTGCTGTCCCCACCAGCCTGCACAACAAACCCAGCACTACATGTCTGGGCAAGGCTTGGAAAATCCCATCCAGACCCCAGGAAAAATGGGATTAGAGCAAAATCTGAAACAGCCAGTTGTCACTAACTAGGGAGCAGCTGAACATGGGAAAGCTGGCAGGCTCTGGTGTACCTGGAAGTGTTGGTCTCTGGAGTGAAAAAACAACACAAAGGGAAAAAAAAATCCAACTGATATTTTGGTATTCTTGCCCCAAGGTTCACTCAACTGACCCCATCTTATGTCAATTTGTCTCTCATAAAGAACTTGAAATCCCTTGCCTTGCTTTCCCCTATCTACTGCACTTTACAGAGCACACAAAACAAACCAAGGCTTTGACTGACCATCTGTCCCAGGTTTTCTGCCACAGTCTATTGGTTTACAAGCTTTTTAATGTATTCAAAATAAACACTTACACAACTGATGTCACATTAGAACCTGCACTCTCCCAAAACAAATAAAAAGTACTAAAATCGTGCTCTGCATCTCCACAAGTACTCTCCAAATTACATAAAAGATTGGGAGGATGAGGGCAGAAGCAAGGATGGACTGATGCCCTTCACTAGCAGATGGCACAAGCTGGCACTAAGCAGAGTCCTCATCCTCACAGTGACCATTAGTTAAAGCTGCAACAGGGAAGGGAAAGACATGAGATTACAGCCAAATCCCTTGGGGAAACCAGAATTCAGAGTAAGGATGAAAAGCCTTGGATAGCAGCAGCAATGTAATTTCTAAAGGTTTTAAATTGCATTTGCTGTCACTGAAAAATGGTTTTCAAGCAACTTAACAGAAAAAATATCAGGAATAAAGGATGCCTTGGATAATACACTTTAATGTTTTCTGCTTCTTTTGTTTTGGATGCCAGTGAGAAAAATATGCAGAAATTTTCGTGATGGGAGCAGGGGAGCTTCAGCATTGCCAGAATGCTGCTGAGAGGATGGCTTTCTTTTGCACACAGTCACACAGGCTGCTAAACCCCAGAAACACTGATCACAACACTGTATCTACTGGAGATTTGTTAACAGTGTATTAATCTCCTAAAACTGTTTCTTTTGTTGCGCAGCATAGTGATCTTGGAGCTTGTTAAACCTGAGCAACGAATAAACCTAGACACTCACACTCATTCTATGATATAAAGATTAAAATAATATTATGGTTTTGGGGAAAAAAAAACAAGACAAAAAGCAAACCCAACAAAACAAAACACTCACAAAACAAAAACCCAACAAAATCTTTAAACAAATTCTAGGCAAGTGTCATATAGCAATATAACACAGGGAGATTAAATAAGGCTAACAATCACTGCTGTAATATGAAAGAATAAAAATAAACTTATACATGCACTAAAATTTCTTCTAAAGAAACTTAGCCAGGGTTCCAGTAATTTTGAACTTCCAACTTTGATATTAGATGAATGACACCACTAAAGCATCCCAACTGCTCTCCTTGGGAGGAGCAGCCACAAACCTGATGGCAAATCTCCCTAACCATGTATGACCGAGTGGGAAGTCAGCTCTGGAGCCAGCCCAGCCCTGCAAGCACATACAGCAGTGAGGACAGGCAGGGGGGGAATGCAGAAAAACAAGAGATATTCACATGTGTCACATGCTTATTTTACCCACCAAAGCAAATTTCACAACTTCAGTATTTTGGGGTGTGCGACAGGACTTCAGGTAATTCCAGACTGGCAAACATGGTTAAACAGCAACTCCCAAATGTGGAATCCTGAAAGAAAACCATCACATTTCATCAGACAGTGATTCAAAATAACAGAAACACTGAACATGCTGGTGAACAGCTCCATTTTTAATATGCACTTTTGCACCCAGTCAAACACTCTTGTCAGCAGTGTAAAAAACATATGTTACTATATTCAGATTTGAACAGCAAAACCTGAGGAGCTTGGAAAATCAACCTTTCATTACAGAAAATGGAATACTTCCTTTAGCTGAAAATTACATTCTATTCTTCTAAACAGGGCAAGTTTTATCTAGAATAATGTATTTATATACATTTTAGGACAATCTCATCTAGATTAAACTAATCTTCAGAAGAGAGAAACTGGCACTGCCAGGGGGTCCCTCAGCTCATCACAACTAGGTGCCTAAATTGGCTCAGATTAAGCTCATTCCAGAGGCAAGCTCCAAACCCACAGGACTGTTGTTGCTGACAGACATTGTTGCCGAGGTGGCCAACACGGAGAGGGGAATCCATTCCTAGCCCCTGCTCCTGGTTGTGGGCTCCAGCTCCTGGGATCATAAAAAAAAAAAACACAGCAGGAAAGCTAAATGCATTCGGGAAACAAAACACTGCCCCGGAATCAATGGGGTTTATAGGCACAGGCCAGGGGTGGCTCTCAAGGAGATTTTCTGCTGATGTGCTTGCCTGCTCATCAGTGGGAAAGGGGACTGCCCAAAAACAACCAGGGGAAGCAGAAAATGGAAGAAGACTCAGAAAGAAAAAGCAGAGATTTGTTGTCTTCTATCTAGACGACAAAGCAAAATTGCTTTAAAAGCCTTATTGTGCTGTAGCTTGTGCACTTTGCCCCAACTCAGCAACTCAGGGAGAAGGAAAGGTTTTACACTAAATCACACCATATATGCTTTGCAGCACTTTTAATGGTCATCTAAAACTGTTCAATGTCTCATAGCTTCTTGTATTTCTAATTGTAACTCAAGAAGCATAGCACTGACTTGAAGGCCTGATCACCAATCACAAGCAGTGACCTGTTCCCCGCTATATGCACCTGCCTAAATACCATGACCAGACACCAGCCTGAGGAGCAAAATCAAAATCTGAAACAGGAAATTGTTGTATAAGCCAAAACTAATAAAGGCTTTCACATTCTACAGCAGATACAGCATTACTTCTACTTTTTCACCCTTTTCCTAAAAGGATGGTCACAGCTGAGTCCTGTGACAAACTGGCTGGTTACCTCCAAATCCAAATCAAGGCTTCACAGAAAAGGCTGGGCCTTGTAAAAGCTGTTTTTAAGGAAGCTCCAAGGTGTAGCAGCCAGTCTCCATGCTGAGCACCTGTGCCTTAGCCCAGCAGGGTGAGGATGATTTTGGTTAAAGGGTGGGGAAGTGAGGGCAGAAAAACCTTCTGAGCTCCTTAGTGCAAGGAACCAAAGAGGTTTTGTTACTTCAGACCTCCCTTCTGAGTGTCCCTCATCATGACACCCAACTGCTCCTAAGGACTAGGAAAGACAGGCTGTCCTAGCAAGATCCAGTGAGAAACTAAGCATGGTCAGCCCAGGCTATGGGAAGAAGAAAAAATAACTGCTGCTGTCTCCATTCCCACTGTGCACATGGGGTGAGACCAAATTTGGTTAAGGAAAACAAGCAATCAACACTGGTTCACTAACTCTGACTTTCACTACAGTAAGTTATCTGACAGACCTGGACACTGAGCACACACCTTAGCAGACACCACAAAATCACAGAAACAGCCTTGTGAAGTGCTCCAGCTACAGAAAGAGGTTTTTTTAGAGTTTCTGCTTTCCCAAACACAAAGAAAACAAACCAAGTTGGTCTCCAGCAAGGCAAGCTTTGTCCACTCACAGAACTGGCCACTGCTCCTCACACTGGTCTGCTGCATTCCCATAGCCCTCAAGCATAAAACACTGAAACCCAAATGTTTCTGACAAGGAGAAAATTACAGCTTGTTATAACACACATGACGCTTTGCAGTGATATCCTGATGTAGTCTGACAGCAGGTTTAATGAAACATCAGTTTGTTAAAGTTTCATGGAGTTTGCTGAAAGCCCACGACTCATGCCAAGCTGCAGTGGACATGCCTCAGCAGAGCCATCTGGCTTTATCCCCACAGAATTTGACTGCTGAGATGCTCTGAAAAGCAGGATGATAACCCCAGAATAAGTAGCTAAGTTAGCCATGTAGAAATTATCCCCTTCAGCAGCCAAGAGACAAACCAAGGCAGTTGCCAGGCACAAGGGAAATGGGAATCAGCAATTCTGGATGCTGCAGTCTACCCAGCACAGTATTTGGTCAACCAATTCCCATTTGCTGAGTTACTAATTTCCCATGGTAAGGATATTTTAATTTAGAAGAAGCACACTGTGAATACTGACACAGCTTTGCAGTACATAACTTTCCACAAAGATCCACCAACATAATCAGCAAACAAAATGAGATGCTATTTAAAATCAGGAGCATCTTGACTGTATTTGATTTTGCCTTCAAAAGTTATGAAAAACACCTTTTCAAGTAGCAATCTGTGCTCTGTGTTTCAACAAGCTTTTAATTTAAACCTGAATTTAACCTCTACCAGACCTTTCTGCGCTGACACACCCCACAGGTGCTCCATCATCACCAAATTCTCACAGGGCTTCCTAAACACCAATATAACCAGCCCAGAAATTCATGTGATCATCAGCACTGAACTAAGGTTTGACTGAAAACTGCACCTTCTGCAATATTACTCCTTTTTGAATTTTGAAATTATATAAAGGATGAAGATAAAAAATCAAAGATAAATCAACCAGCTTAAAAGTAATTCTTTGATAGGAGACACTCAGTGTCAAGGAGATTGTTTTCCCTGACCAAAAAACTAACCTTCATATAATAGATGTAGGTACAGCTTTGGTTAAAATCAAGATTATTCTGAGAGTTTCCTGACTGTATAAAAACTTGCAGTTTATTTTGTGCTGCTCTGGGTTTTTGGAAAAATCAAATTTCAAGTGTCATTTATTGTCACTGCTGCCATTAAGAACCACGTAAGCAGCTTAGGACCTTCTGATAAAATGTGGATGCAACAGAACTGGAGAGAAATGCATTCTTGCAGGGATGGGAAGAGCATTCCCAAAAAACCCTTTAAAGAAACACTTTGCCATGCATGGCAAGGGGTTGGAATGAAGTCATCTCTAAGGTCTCCCCCAGCCCAAACCACTCTGGGATTCTGTATCTGCAGACCAGAGGCTTAACTCAGAAACCACAATGAGAAACACAATCTTACACCAGCTGTGTGGTCCTGGCAGGTGGTTTGATTTTCAAAACAATAAAAATTATAAAATTAAAAATATTTGCATAGGACTTGGAGAATTCAACAGCATGCATCTTTTGGTGGAATAACTAGATGATGCCCTTTCATCCATCAGACCTAAAGCTTGGGGTGCCATATATGCACTGAACATAAGCAACTTCCTGTCCCAAATTATTAATCTGCACAAATTAATTTAGGCAGGGTGTCATTCATTTCCTGTGTTTTTCTATTTTCATACAAATCCAATCCAAAGCCCTGTGGCACTCATGCCAGCTAGAGAAGCAGGCAACTGGTCTCAGTTCCACGAGCTGTGGAGTCCCACGTCTCCACCCCTCACCCCAAACCAACAGTGACACACACTGGTTGCCTTTCTTCCTCCCCAAATGCATGAAGAAGGGTTATTTACTGAGTTACAGCCTCAGGGCTCTCACATATTCATGACCAATTCAGTACTTATTTCTATTTTTGATTATACGAGCAGCAATTTTTGATGTGCCATTCAGCATGGATGTGGGATGCTGTTCCACTGGATGGAAAATGATGGAAAATTATTTCTTGATTAACTGAGAAAAATCCCCAGCTCCTGGACCTCTGGAAAACTTCCACTACCATCCTGCATAATCCAAATCTTAGATTAACTCTAAACCACCAGCAGCATCACTCTAATTAGCCAGGACACAAGACAGTCTAAGTTATCTTCACTGTCTTGAGCTAAACCTCCAGCTCTCCCCTTGCATGAACACGCTGACTCCGTGGCTGAAACACTCAGTTATCTGCAATGGTGGCTCCTGCTGAAGAACAGCAGTGACCTGCTGCGGAGGGGACAGCAGAGTCTGCAACAGTGTCAAGACAAAACACAAAACATCCACTCCGGTAAAGGAAATGCAGCTTGCTTGTCTGGCTGGTGGAAATGGAGAGGCTCGCCTGGAGATGGGAAACACCTCACCTGATGAAGCATCTTCCCTTCTACCTCAGCTCAGCATGATCTGGGGTTATTTCTCCTTCCACTGCTGGCCCTTACTTTTTCCAAGCACTACACATTCTTTCTCCTTCCTTCTGTGCATTAAGGAAAGAGCTGATGCCTGAACACAGTTTTTGCAGCACTGAGGATCAAGCCCAGCTGCTCAGTGCCCTATGTGCCAGCAGGTCTCCTGCTCCACCACAGCTTTGCATTTCTCAACAGAGACCACAGGATTTTGAAAGACACCCTCATCATGCTTTCTGCCCTTCAGAGGTTCTACAGTGACCTATAAAATTTCACCATGCTCAATGCAAATCCTTACAGCCACATTAACTCTTACATCTCTTCAGCAGCAAAGCCCTTGCCACTGCAAATCTATTAAATTTAGTGAGTCTGTGTAATTGAGTTGTAACTCCAGCTTTCATCTGAAAGCAATTGCTATTGTACTAGAAAATCAAAATATACTGCCAATTTAAGGTTCAGTTACCACGTTAAAACATTCAACATCTCACACAATGGCAGGAACCTTTGTTGTACTCAAGCAGCACAAAGAGTGATACGAGAGTTGTTTAGCAGAATTTACCTCCACAATCTATATTTCCAAATATGTAATTTGAAGCAGCAACACTTCCAGATGCACAAGGACCTGGAATTATTTGGCTTCTCTACACACAGTCGTTTCTTATGTTAGAGAAGCACCTACTTTTGACTAGAAAAATGTAAAATTACTCCATCACCTGGAAGCCTGTTGTAAACAACTCCTTCCTCCAAGTCCTACAGAAGGACAGGCCTTCCAGAGAGAACGGATGGAGAGCACTGCTGGGAGATTTCCAGCCCAAATCCAACACCCAACAGAAAATCCTTCCTTGGGTTTAAAATATTAGGAGACATAATTTCTCTGCAGAAGGTCAGGTCTGCATGTAGCCCCTTATGTCTCACACACGAGAGTCCGGACACAGTGTTACTGTGACCTATTCCTCCAGGAGCCGGGTAACTTTCAGAGGAAGCCACAGTGGATACCTAGAATCTCTAGCAGCCACCTCGGTGCCCTGCTGCAGTCTGCGAGCAGTCCCCAGGCCCCAAATCCGGCCATTCTCAACACTTGCCTTCAAACCTTTGTTTCTCTTTCCACAAGATATATAAAATAGCTGGGGCCATTTGCTGTAACTCAAAAAGAGCTGCCATAAAAGTTGTGGTTATTACACTTAGTAACCTTTATGGAAAACAGATTTGTTCTTTGTGGTTGTTTTCACATATAGGAAATACTGAAAGGTGCCTTAGCTAAAGAACCAGTCAAAACAACACACAATAATTATACAACCAACAAAGAGCCACGATCTTTCTTCGAAGAGAGAAAGGTTTTACTACAGTAAAGCCTCTGAGAAAGGTTTTACTACAGTTCCCAGTGAGGGGAATGAGCAGAGATGTGTCTATGAGGAGGCTGAGGGGTTATGGAGAGACAAAGCTCATGAAGCTCCAACCTGCTGCCAGGGTGCAGACCCACAGCAGAGCTCTGTCCTTCCATTCCCCAAAGCAGCGGGAAGGAACCAGAGCCTTCGGCTTTCTGAGACGGTTTTAAAGTAGCTGAAATTTAGACAAACGCAGAAATCACACGGAGAGGACGAGTGAAGAGCCTTTTGCCGACTGGTTTAGGAGTCACCGAGGACTCGAACAAAAGCGAAACGTCAACGCGCCGCGGCTGACACGGCACAAAGCCGTCACCGCCCGCATGAGGTCAGGCTGAGGGCCGGGCTCACACACGGCCGGACCGCGGGCAGCTCCCGAGCTGACAGCGCTGCCGGCGGGGCCGGGCCGAGCCGAGCCGAGCCGCGGCCCGGGAGCTGCGGGCCGGGCAGGGCCGGCTCCGCGCCGGGCGCTGCGGGGCCACACGCCGCGGGCGGCGGGCTCTGCCGGCGCTGCGCGCTGACAGGCTCATAACGGGAGCCCCGACACCGTCGGCACCGCCGACACGCCGCCGGCGGCCCGGGCCCGGCACCGCACCGCTCCGCGCCCCGCCGGGCCCCGCCGCCCCTTCCCCCGCGCCGCGGGCTCGGCCTGCGCCCCGCCCGGGCCGCCCCGGCCCCGCCGCTCCCGCTCCAGCGCCGCCGCCGCGTCCCGACCCCCGCCCCGCCCTCCCCTCACCTGGACCCGCCGCCGCCGCCGCCGCCGGGGGGCGCGCGCGGGCCGCGGGGGCGCGCGGGGCGGGGGTCGCGCGCGGCCCGGGACTCCAGCGCCGCTCCGCCGCCTGCGCCGCGCACGTGACCCGCGCGCGCCTGCGCCCGAGCGCGCGGGGGCGGGGACCGGGGGGGCGCGACCCCCGGGGAGAGCGGGGGGACAGCGTGGGGACAGTGTGGGGACAGCACGAGGACAGTGTGGGGACAGTGTGGGGACAGTGTGGGGACAGGCGGCCCCGGCCCCGGCCCCGGGGACAGCCCCAGGACAGCGCGGGAACAGGCGACCCCTGCCCCGGCCCTCACACGGCCCCCAGCGAGTCCCGCTCCGCTCCCCCTCCCGTGAGGGGACCCGCGGTGGCGGCTGCTGCTGGCAATGGGGACAAAGTATCTGCCGGATGAAGCTGAAGAAAAAATAGTAGTTTGGGCCTTTACGAGAAATTTCCGGCAAATTAGGTTTTTAATTCGGCTGAGTTTTAATTCAGAACCTTTCACCCAAAAGTTTCAGACTCTTTGAATAACACTGAATTATACTTTCGTTTTACCAGTGGGGAGATGGGGAAGAAGCCAGGGAGTGACCCGGTATGGACTCAGCAAAGGCCACAATGCTGAATTTTAATTAAAAGTCCGTTAATTTGATTAATGAACGGCCCATGGGCCCAAAATTTCCAGGGGGCCAATACTAGATACCCTAAAATGTCCCCTCAGCACACAGGGTTTGTCTCTTCCTACATCCTTTATTAATATGAGAAATCATTAAGACCTCTGGTTTCCTGCCCATAGTTGCTGTGGGCTCTTGCCTGGCACTGAGGAAGAAATGACACACGTGGCAATTCCTGTTTCAGGGTAGGAAAACAATCAAAGTTCCTTTATGGGGAAAAAAAAAGACTTTGTTCCTACAAAAGCATGTGTGATTTAGTAGCTTGAGCAGGTTCGGTGGCTTGAGGAAGGGTTTCAGGAGAGTGTGTGCAGCCAGAGCCAGCCCTCACAGCCACCCTTGGCTTCATGTGGAATACTGCGGGATAAACGACATTAAAAAAGGGATTTTTTTTCTTTTTATTTTGTAAAACCTCTTAAATACAACAAACCCACATCTCTATAGCTTGCTACACAGAGAAAAGCTCTTTTTATAAATCCACATGTAACTGCATCCCACAAAACCCACCAAAACAAAAGCATTAATGTTGGTTAGCTCAGGACTTATCTGGAGCATTAAATGGGGTTGGTGTGTGCAGAGCTGCAGGCAGATTGCTGCTTTCCTCGGCTGGCAGAGGGTGAGGAACCTCCCACCCAAGGATTGTCCTGCCCGAGCCTTTTTGTGTCTTCCACACTCTCTGGGGAGCAATGCCAGCCCTTCTCCAGTGTGCTGAGACAAGGGCAAAGCCCCCAGTCCCCTGAGACCCTGCAGGATGTCAGGTCAGAGGAGATGGGGATCAGTCACAGCATGGGAACGAGGAACTTTGATTCATCTGATCACCTCTTGCCTTTGTGGGGATGATTCCCAGGCTTTGCCTAGCTCTGCTCCTGGATTTGGACTGCAAACACAAGGAAGCTGAGAGAAAATTTCTTTGGTACCTCTTTCTTCCCCAAGTGACATCACGTTTTTCTTGTTTCATGAGACTCTTCTTAAACCAGCTGCACTGAACTTCCTCCTTCAGCCTCATCTTCCCCAAATGGCATTCCCCCAGCACAGAGACACCGGAGCACACTGCTTCCAAAAATCTTACAAAAAGCTTCCCCCTCCTGTTGCTGTGCTTGTCATACCAGATTGTCCCTCAGGATTCTCAGCTTGCTTGCTTTTATCTGTATTATGCACATTCATACCAGGCATGTCTCAAATCCCTCAGCAAACAAGAACAAGCCAAATGCTATTTTCCTAAACCCAACTTTTCTGGAAGCACAATACTAAGGTGTCCACCTAGATCTGCTCAAGCCATCCAAGTGCTGTGAGTTTCTGATCTCAGCTTGAGAGACTCCACACAGACAACTTCCCTGTGCCTAATCCCAAAGGGAGTTTTGCAAACAAGCCCTCCCTTCCTTAGCAGCCTGAGGCCTGTACATCCACTTCACTCTTCGGAGCACGATGCTTCCCATGGCTTCTGATGCTTCTGCTCACTGGTGGGAAAGACCAGAACTGGTGCACTTTCCACTTAAATAAAATTAACCCAAATTGTCTTAAAATAGCCTTGTCACAAGGGTAAGCAAAGGGAAAGTGGAGCTGAAGGGACACCAGGGTGACAGGACACAACCAGAGACATTTTTGAGGCATCTCTGCTGGGGACTGGAGTTGAAGGACCTTGGCATCCACTGGCAGTGGAGAAAAGGGAATAATGTGATGTGGAGGAACAAGAGGGAATAAACAAAGGGCAGCTCCAGACCTGCCACATCACACTCCTGCAGGCTGATCTCCAGAGATGAGCTTACTGCCCAGCCTGGGAATTCCTGGGTCTTGCCCAGGCTCTGTACAGCACAAGCAACACAGGAGAGGCTGTGGCTGCCCCATCCCTGGCAGTGCCCAAGGCCAGGTTGGGCAGGGCCTGGAGCAACCTGGGGTAGTGGAAAGTGTCCCTGCCCAGGGCAGGGGCTGGAACTGGATAATCTCTAAGGCCCCCTCCAAACCAAACCATTCTGTGATTTTTTTTGTCATTCTGTTTGTGGAATTCATCCAGGAGCAGACTCTCAGTTTGTTTGGGATGCTGAAGCTTTGCTGCAAAACAATGACACAGAATGATACCACAGCAGCTGCAGGGAAGGCAAAGACAGGTGTTTGCTCCATTGTCCATGACAGACAATCAAAATCGTGGGTTTATTTACACACATTTTCATATGGCAGTATTTTCAAACGACAGGTATTACACAGAAAAATGTCTTGGTATCTTAGGTTGCACACAAGATGTAACCTTCTGTTAAAACCAGGTGGGGCAGTGTTCTTTATCTCTTCCACGACCGTCCTCCCTCCAGGGGAATATCTCCTGTTAATGGGCCATTGAGTCCCAGTGCATGACTGATAAAATTACATCATCCCACTGGGAGATGCTCCAGCCAGGGAGCCAAGCATTTCTTATCTGGATAAAATCTGAGATTTGGAACACCACAGGCAGCCTTTTTCCACTGGATTCCCAGAGGAAAACCAGACCCATCTACAGCATCACTGGACCTTCAGAGGAAAACTGCACCTTCTACAGGATGTGCTTCAACTGAACCACATCTGCCACTGCAGGAGGATGCAGCCACTATTTAATCAGACTGCTGCCAACACCTTGACCAACAGGATGTCAGGTTGTATTCTGACTCTGTCAGTGTTTTTGTACTACTGCATTGTATTTTAATTTTCCTATTAAATTGTAGTTCTGACTTGGGACTTCCCACTGGTTTGTTTTCAAACTGGTACACTTGAACAAAATAATTTCTCCTCTAATACCAGTACAATGCTCACTTGGAGAGAAGGGAGGGAGATCTGTTGCATTGCAGTCACTATCACTTTGGAGCTGGTGTTTTGTTAAACTGTGTGGTGAGAGAGGTGGGCAATTGGCCACAGATGTGGCCAAGGTAGGGTTACAGTTACACAGGAGTTAATCTCTGCTCTTCGACTCTAAGGTGTGGAAAGGTGAAACCTGCTGGGTGGGGAGTCCTGGCTGTGCCAGAACAGTCCTGGTGGGTGAAGGTCCATGGCTGCCCAGGAGCTGTTTTAACACAGGATGCTCCCCACAGGCAGCCAGGGTCAGCTCTGCCAGGACAATCTGCACCTAAAATGCTGTGATCACTGGAGAGCCCTTCAAGGGCACTGTGTGTCAGTGCTTTGGTGCTCCTACTCCTCCTGCCCTCCACACAAGTGTGCCTCATTTTTAATGGTGCCCTGCCTCTCTGAAACCAGCTCTGCCTGACAGAGCTTTCCTTTCCCTGGCTAGGTGCCAATTTCCAGGTGTGGAAGAGCTTTCCAAAACCGCTGGAAACACCTGGGTGCTACAGGAGATCTTCCTGCTCCATCTGATTCTATGCAAAACTTTACTAATCCCTATTTGATATTCACAAAAGAGATGCAAGTTTCCTCTCTCTAATGGTGCTCAGTGGCAGAGCCTGGCTCCAGCTTAACCTCATGTGAAACCAGCACACACTGACAGGGAGCACTGCAAACCTGGGCAGAAACAAGCTGGCCACATTCCAGATTATAATTTGTCACATTTAGTAAAGGCATCTTTAAAAAAATATATTTACTTTCTTTGTGTTCATTTTGTTCCTTTTAAAATTGTTACTGTTTTTCTCAGCCTCTTTGTATTTTGTGTTCTGAGCTCCTCACTGAGACTTCCATGACAAAGTTTCAGGATAAATTCTGCTTCAGAGCTGTCAGATGCCAGGTTGAAATCTGCACACACAAATCTCTGCAATACAGCCCCTTATTTCACAATGTCCATCTCACCTATACCAAGGGAAATAACAGGTATTTCTTGGTACCTCATGTTAAATTTATCAGATCTTAAACTCATTAGATGTTAAATTCATCAGATCATAGCAGATGGGCTCAAAATACTAGAGATACAGGGCCAGTTAGAAAATTAAAGTTGTTCATGTTGGGTACATCTATGCTATAATGATGCTGCTCTTAAACAGAAAAAAAAAGAAAAATAATTTGGAATACCTTTACTTCTCTTAGCCAAAACCCAGGGGCATAGGTCTCATCTTCCAATTATTTTCAATTCTTTCTTTTTTTGCAATGCAGGCCATGATCCAGCAGAACACTTTGGAACATGCTTTATTTTAAGATTCTAGATAATTGCTGTGAAATTGTACTTTGAGACATAGGAGTGCCCTTTTGAATCAAGACCAAAGTTTTTTACTCCCAAACATATATACACATTATCCAGCATCAGAAGGTGGTGAATTAGATTAATAAGGAGGAATTTAATCTTTTAAAGTGTTTTGTGACATTTCATGCAAAGCCCTGCACTGACAGTGGCTCTACCACATATTTTTGCAGCTGTTCATCAGAGAACCTCCATGCCCAAGGGACAGATCTGGGCTGGGACAGAGCAGAAGCACCCAGATCATCTCCAGAGAGGTTCATCACACAAAACTGCCTCCTGCCCTTCCTGTGGAGCCTGGACAGGTCTGCTCCAAGACACATTTAGGAGCTCTCTGTCCTCAGGCAGTGACCAACTCTAGTGCTGATGATGGAGAAATAAATAATAGATTTGGTGTCCCTGTGGGGAAGAAATTCTCTTCTTGGTGGCACAGAGCACGTCACAGACTGTGCTTCCCCTGTCCCAGCTGAGGGCATGGATGCACTAGGAACAGGAAATGCTGCTGATGGTCCTGCCAGTGGGAGCTGCTGTGCTCCTCTCACTTCAGCAGAGCATGAGAACACCTCTGCTCTCACTCAGCCCAAGGTGCTTCACTGCAGAGTTCTGAGATCCACATCTCCTAGCTGGCAGGAACAATTAGTCCAGTTACCTGCCCTGTGGCCCTGACTACCCCAAAATCAGCCCATGGCATTGAGTGCTAGAGGGTGGCACAAACAAGGTGGCACAAGGTGCATGGGGAGGAAGGTTAGGGTGAGTGGTATGATCATCAAATCAAAGAGCAAGACAACCATAAGCAGACATACATATATAATATGTACAGTGGCCATGGGTGCACTTGCACCATGAAGGAAAACATCACATTTTAGACTGCAGAACATGATCAAACTCCAGATTTTTTTTAGTGCCAAGTGACTCAAACTTGCCAGCAAAAAAAGCAGGAAATGTCCAAATATGGGCTGAATGACCAGGTGCAGATGTCAGCTGGGGTATTCTTCCCTTCTCAATTTCAGACATGAAATGCAAGAGCATTCTTTTATTTTCACTACATGTTGTGGACAGAAAATTATCTTGGTAGTGTTTGGTTTGGTTTGTACTTTTTCTCTCACTCTCTTCAGCTTTTCCAATAGATTCACTAGGACTAAAACACAGAGCCATTAATTCAGTCAGCAGAAATTCCCAAGCCTCTCTGCAGGAATGACCCAGGCTTTTGGAACAGGCTGAGATAAGGCAGTGGAGGTAAAGCTCTGAACCCACCCAAATGCTCTCCATGTGGTCTTCAGTTCATGATCTCTGGTTTTTCACAACTCTGTGGAGTACTGCTAAGATATCTCCAAAAAATGTCTAAGAAAGTTAAACCTCATCACCATTAATCAGTGACAAGGTTGAACTTCTGTAAGAAAACTACTGGGAGATGCAGTTAGAGTTGTTAGAGAAAGAATTTGGTAGAGCTGTTGAAAACCATTGCTCTGGTTACAAAATCAGATTGCCAGTGAGTCTGTGCAGCAACTGGATTCAAAACATTTACTGCCAAAATTCAAGGTATGTAGTGATGTGAGCACAGGAACTTCCCTGGGATGCTGCATGCTGGTAAAAATCAGGTGGCTCAGATGGAGTATTAGAGGACTCCCCAATATTCCAGCTGCAGGCACCTACAAACACTATCAGGCTATATGAATTACTGACTTACACTGGAGGCAAAGAAGGAACTTGGGAAAGACAGGGAGATGAGAATAATCATCATCAAAACTAACAGCAGCAGCAGCAGCAGCTGTTTTTGCCCTTGCTCATGCTCCTGATCCCTAGAAGTAAGATGCTGGCTAGAACTGGGCTTTGGAAAGACTGAACTATTAGTAAGATTGCCAAAAGAAAAGTGCTCCTGCCACTCCAGTAACAAGGATGGGGCTGCTTGCAATCCAAATAATTGAGAAATCAAAAAAGAGCTGGAAGTTGGTGCTGTCCTCTGGTACTGTCAGGGTGGTGAGTGCAGGACCTCTTCCCATCAGTGTGCAGGGCTGGAGAAGGGGCCACTGCAGAACATGCAGATCCCTGGGCTTGTGTGTCACCTTGGTCACAGAACAGGGCCCTGGCAGCTGCTACAAGGTTGTGGCCCCAGCAGCATCTGCACTCCTGGGGTCCTTCAGGCCAATGATGAAACTGTTGGTTCTCCTGGCCCCATGAACCAGGGATACCACTGGGACTTTTTCCACCTGATGGCCCCTGGCCACAAGAAGCTCAATATCTTCTTCAGGAAACTCACCTGCAGGGATTTGAAAAGAGGAGTTGGTAACTGAAGCCAGTGCTGCCTTTGATGCAAAGCTCTGTCTAACACTGCTGGGGGCTGCAGTGGGGGGAACCTGCCTGCAAGCACTTCAGAAGATTCCAGCTGGGCAAGCCAAGGGCCAGGAGCCCCTGCCTTGTACAGTGGGCTATGGAGGATCTACAACCCCATTAAAGGATGTGGAAGATTGTCCTCTTTGGAAGCAGGGGAAGATAAGTGGCTGACATGAACTGTAGTTATTCTTCTTAGAGAACACAAGGCAGTGCCCACTCTTAGTTCCATATAAGAGTATGAACAATTATTAGTCAAAGAAGATGCAAGAGAGCTCAAAACAAACAACAGTAAAACAAGTTGCCAAATGATAAACTTTGTGCTAAGCTTCCCAACCTCCCCTGCATGTATTTCTTAATCTTCCAGCCATGTACCTCAGGCTGTTGCTCTTCTGCTTTTATTTGGTTCATTTGATGGTTTGTAATTTCTGTATGAGTAGAAGAGCCCAAGGTCCTGGAGCTGGGGGTGCAGCTGGACAAATGGAGCAGGGACACAGAAACCCCACTGGTATTTAAACTTTATATGTTGTGCCCTAACATGCATCTTGTCAATGCCAAATGTCCAAACTGACAAATTAGGACCTTGTGAAGTTTTAGATTTAATTCAATTTTAGTTTCCAAGTCTGCAGGGCACACTGCAGGACAGATCCTTTTTAGATTTTTCGTCTGAAACAGGAAAACCCAGAAACTTTTGCTATTTGGTGTGGAATGAGAACCAAATTTCCCTTATGGCTTGCTCTGGTGAAGTTTGGGGCTGTGTGAAAAACACCAAATAGACCAAGACTTACAGTAACAAGGACAAGAGCTAACAGTACAGACTGCAGAGTGCCAGCACTGATGTCAGCACTGGAAAGCTACAGGCCTTGCCATAAGCCTTGCCTTCTTCCCAGCTTATGGAATTAAGGGACATGGACTGAAAAGTGAAGCAGTATAATTTATGTATGTGGGAATAAAGTGCAGGAAGCTTTGAGCAAATATCTGGGTGAAGCTAAGGCTGAAATCTGTTGATTTGGATATTGTCCATGGCACCTGATCTCCAGAAGGATTTAAGGACAGGACAAGGCCACTAGCAGGGGATGAGGTGGGACAGAGGGAGGGCTGGGGAGAAGCACCTGAAAGAGCTTGGAGAGGTGGTGCTGGAGGGGTCAGGAAGCCTTTCCAGGACAAGAGGGAAAGGACATGGCTCAGCAAAGGCTCCAAGCTTTGAAGAAGTTGAATTCTGATTTTTGTCTTCCCCAAAACCCTCCACATCCCTGGGAACCCTAGGACGTGGTGACCTGTGGTAATTCCTTTGCAGTGTGCTAGGAAAATCCTGCTCTTTTCCTAAACTTGCTGAATTTGAAGGCTGCACCCCACCCTGTGTCCATACTCACTGTCAACCTGCAAGGTGTTGGACTGAAGCTGGGGGTAAAGTCGACCAAGTGACAAACTCTCACTCAGATTCTTGTGAAACGATAAAACATTTACCAAAACCTGCAAGAGAATAAATTATCCTCAATAATTTAAAAAGTGATGAGAATAGGAGAAGCCAACTTCCTGAGCATCCCCAGATGTTGGTGGCTCCAACATCTGCACATGCAGCAGGCAAAGGAGATTTTGAATCTTTTACTAAACTGCATGAACTGCTGCAGGGGTGGTCCTTGGAATGGGGCCTGCATGTTATTGCTTGTAAAGCAGGATATGTTCAGGATAGCATGGGCTTGTGTGTCTGGAACATGATGTAAGCTCTAAAGAAGTGTTTGTTACAGCCAAATGCTCAGTATGTGACTTCTCCAAACAAAGCACTAGGAAGCAGCTCTTGGCTTTGCTCTGAATAATGCTTTCCAAAGGTAAGGAAACTGGGAGCCCTTCTCAGGCTTTTCTTTTCAGCAGTCCCTTACTGCTGTTCATGGAATCAAGCTACTGGCAAGTACTTCACCTCGTTACAAATCATAAATTAAGAGGAACTGCCCAATTTGTATTCAGTGTTGAGCTGGAAGAATTCAGTTGGGAATGCCTAAAAGGAGTTTTTCATGTGGAAAAGGGCTAAAGGGCTGCCAGTTTCCTGCAATTCTCTGAATAACAAAATGCTCCTTTTTTTCTTAATCATCCTTAAGATGAGTTTTGAACAGGTATTAGCACGACAAAAGCCATTTCAGATTTTGCCAAAATGATGCTCCTCTACAATTATCAGTGGTGCCACCAGGAGAAGTGCAAGAAGAGTAAATTGGTAACCCTTAGAGATTTGAAAGAACCTGTGTGGAACTGGTGACACCAGCAATCTGTGGCCAGTTCTGACCCAGCCTGACAATGAGTGAGGCAAAGGAGGGGACCCAGCTGCTCTGGGAGGACTCAGCACCCACCTGGACGATGCTGCTCAGGGCTCTGTCCCCGTTGCTGGCTCCCAGGCACAGGTAGGTGCCACACATCCCCTCGGAGGGCCTGACAATGGTGGGCAGCAGGAAGGACCGCGGCCGCTTCCCAGACCGGAGGAGGTTTTGCTGCAGTTGAAGAAAAGTTGCACCAAAAAAATGTCAACAAGCCAACTCTCCCACAGAAGGAAGCTGGAACTCTTCCAAAAAACCACCCCAGCAAAGGTCTACATTTGTTTCTATCCAAGACCTGAAGACATTTTTCCTGCTGCCTGTTACTTTTTAACCTGCAGAGCAACAATTCATGAAGAGGGTGCTTAATTCCAGTCCACACTGCTACTTAAAGTGCATATGGACTGCAGGGAAAGTAGGTAACAGTGGGGTTTGATAATTCTACACTGCAATAATAACAGATGGGCATGGAGCCCTCTGTTTTCCCACCTTCAGTGGCTCATATAATGAAAAGCAGCAGCTTTCTACAGGCTGTTGCCTTTGTTATTAATAAGGCATTAAGTAGCTTCCCTATTGTGAAGATGAGAACAAAACTGGGAAAAAAAAAGTAAATAAAGAATTTGTCATGTCATTCATTACCAGCCTGGGAATGGAGTGGTTCATTGTTTTATTTTGCCAGGAGAAGTCCAACATTTGGCTGTTCAGGAGGATTCCAGAGGGTGTTACTATTCCACTGCCAAAGGGACGGTTCAAAGAACTGAAAAAAAACACAGAGGAATTTCATTAAAATCATCCCAGAGATTTTTGTACATCTTGAGCCTTTCAGGGCTCCACCTTTCTTGATAGAGATTCTTTGGTGGTTCTCTAGGGCTGGTGAGATTGAGAAGAGACAATTTCCATGCACTCGGGAGCAGGAGCCACGTATGCCACAACAGCTCTGTCCCACCCCCCGTGTCTGAGGATTCCCTTTGCTGTGATGGATCTGCCTCCATCAGTCCTGCATTTGCCATCATGTCTCCCCCAGGGAGCTGACACAGGCCACTCCAACCATGTTTCATTGTCAGAGGGCTCTAAGACTGCACAGGGCAGAGCAGCACCAGCCCATACATCCCATTCCTCTGCTGCAGGACTGACTGGGACAGAGCAGCCCAGCTGCTCCAGGTCTGCTCCCATCCTGTCCTGCTGAACCTCTCCCTCTGTGGGAGCCCAGGGTGTACCCCTGGCCTCCTTGGGGGTCTCAAAACCCCCCTGGCAAGGGTCCCAAAGACCCCTGAGTGAGACCCTGGTGTCTCAGGCACTGAATTCCAACCCCTGGGGGAAATTACCAACACAGAGGGAATGGAAACAAGCCACCAAAATTAGTAAAGTGTAAATGAGGTTGTTAGAACGTAGATAAATAGACTTTTGGGAATGTTTGTGATAAGGGACACGTGGCCAAGATGGAGAATTTGGGGTGTGGATACCTCTTCCTTCTTCTTCTCCGTGCCATCCATGCTGGGTGACATGCTGGCACTGTCAGATTGGATGGGGTCAGAGCTGGACCGTTTAACAAAGTTGTATTGTATTGGAAAATAATTGTAAATCCCTAGTGTGTAATTTAGACTATAAAAGATCAGTCCTGCCTCTGCCAGGCAGATTCTGCCTGGATGTCTGGTGAGCTGTGAGCTGGACAGAGCAATCCTGAGATAAGGAAGAATAAACAGCCACGAAAACCTCTAAGAACAGCCTCCTGCAGTCTCTGATGGAAAGAGCTGGGTTCAGACCACCCTGCATGTCCCCCAGAGGTGATCTCAGCTCTAAGGAGACACCTGGGGCTGTGACATCCCTCCTCCCTGCTGGCCCCCGGAGCTGGCTGTGCAGGGAGGCCAATCCTGTACCTCAGCAGGGCCACGATGAAGTCGTCGGGGCCCATGACCAGGACCCGGCTGGCGGCGCCGCTCCGCAGGGCCGCGCGCGGCTCGGGCGGGACGGGCTGGGAGCCATTGACCAGCTGGCGCAGGGAACTGGCTTCTGACTGACTGCAGAGAGCAGAGAGGGAGAGGGGAGAGCAAGCTGTGAGCCTGGGGAGCTGCAGGTGCTGGTGTCCCTCCACAGCTGCAGCCTGAGGGGCTGCCTGAGGATGGGGCTGTTTGGGCTCACCCTGAGCAGGGAAGGGGGGACAAGGGGCTCAGTCTGCCATGAACCTCCAAAGGCTCTGTCTGCTGCCGTGTGCCCCCACCAGCAGTACACCATCCCAAAAGGCCAAGGTGACAACCCCAGCTGAATGTCAGTCTTCGGTGGGAGGACAAGCCAGGCCCAGCCCAGCCATCAAGCATGGCTAAACCTGGCTCTGAGGTGGGAGGCTGGGCTGAAACCCCAGGCTTGGCCTCTCCTGTACATCTGGGTGCTCTGCAAAGCCCTGAGCTCCACAGTGGGGCAGGGAGAGGCAGAAGTGGCACGTGTGGCCATGCCCATGAGTCTGACCCACTCAAAGGGAATGTTTAGAGGTGTGGCAAAGTGGGAGGAACCCTCAAGCTCGAGTTGGCACCAGGAAACCTGTGAGTGAGGACATCCTGAGACCCATCCCCAGAGCCCTGCAGTATCAGCTGTGATCCTTGTGAAACAATGAGCCCTGGGAGGACACTCAAGGTCTGACCTTTCCTTCATAAAATAGAAGAAAAAAAAGCTCAGGGTACAGCAAACCCAGGAATAATATCCAACCCACACATCCTGCAACTGTCACTGTGCCTGTCCTCCTCAGACATACCTCATCATGCTTTCTGCTGTGTGAGTGACAGACACGTCACCAGATGGGTCTCCCAGGTTGCTGGCCAGGCTCAGGGCTATTTTTAGTGTCTAAAGAAAGAAAGGAAAGAAAGGAGGAGAGGAGAGGAGAGGAGAGGAGAGGAGAGAGGAGAGGAGAGGAGAGGAGAGGAGAGGAGAGGAGAGGAGAGGAGAGGAGAGGAGAGGAGAGGAGAGGAGAGGAGAGGAGAGGAGAGGAGAGGAGAGGAGAGAGGAGAGGAGAGGAGAGGGAGAGGAGAGGAGAGGAGAGGAGAGGAGAGGAGAGGAGAGGAGAGGAGAGGAGAGGAGAGGAGGGGAGAGGAGGGAGGGGAGAGGAGGGAGGGGAGGGGAGGGGAGGGAGGAGAGAGGAGAAAAACATTAATATGGCCCTGGAAATACAACTTCTGATACACCAAACTAAAACAGGCATCTGGTGTCTTGGTTAAAGCTTAATTACCAGAAGTCTGGGGTCTGGGAATGCCTCAGTGCAAAGGGCTGCCACGTGTGAGTATGGGAACCAAAGAGCCTCAGTTTGGCACGGCAAACTGTGCTGGGGGAGCCAAGGGAATCCAGCAGCATTTGTACAACCACAAACCACAGAATGGTTGGAGTTGGAAAGCACCTTAAAGCTCATCACATTCCACTCCCCTGCCATGGGCAGGGACACCTTCCCATGTTTCTCCAACCTGGTGTTGACTGCTTCCAGGGATGTGGTAACCACAGCCTCTCTAGGCAACCTCTGCCAGCAGCTCACCATTCTCACAGGGAAGAATTTCTTCCCTATATCCCACCTAGCCCTGCCCTCTGGCAATGAGAAGTCACAAGTACAGCATCCCTGGCAAGAGCTGATGTCCAGCTCAGTGGTTCAGCTGGCAGACAGGGTCTCCAGGATGCCATTTACTTTCTCTTTCCATTCCTGAGTGGTCACCACAGCAACAGAGACCAGGCTGGGACAGAGAGTGCTGGGCATGCTGCTGCCTCTGGATCCCACTCTGCTGGCCCAGTAGAAATGAGCTGCTGTGCTCCCCAGCTGCTGCCCAGCTCCTGGCTGTAAACCATCCAAAGGGTTTGAACAGAAAGCATCAGTCCCACACACATTAGGGAATGATGGTGCAAAAGGAGGAAAGGAGCTGGTTTTTCAAACATGCAGCATCCTCCCTGAGGCAGTCCATTGAAAATGGGAAGATGCAACTTCAAAGGACACAGTTTATCCAGCCCTGGCACTACAGCATAGCCAGGGCATAGCCATGAGGAAGGAGAGAGCTGTTCCCCAGCCAAGCCAGCCTGTGCTGAGCAGAAACAGACTCAGTGTTCAGCCTGCAGGCTGTGCCATGCTCCTTCAGGATGCAGAACAGTGCACTCCCCTGCAGCCAGTGAGACACCACTGCTGCTTTGGAATGTGCCACACAGCAGCTTCTCCTTGGCTACCAGCTGTGTGGAGAGCAGAACGTGACAAACCTGTGGAGCAGGTGGCATTTCCATGGAGCAGTGTCCTGAGCAGCACACCCTGTCAGAGGGGGACAGGAGGCCAGGGAAGAGCTCCATGGAAACACACAGAGCACGTCCACCCCTCAGGTTAAGGACATCTTGGTCCTGGTTGTCCCAGGGCTGGACACCTGAGCTGGCTTAGCACTGAACCTCAGCCACATGTTCAGCTGTGGGACTCAGGCAACCAGGGTTCCACATCTCCTGAAGTGACTGCCTTGGAGCTGGAGGTTGGTGTTCCAGGAAAATCAAGAGGTGAAACTCTTGGCAGAGCAAATAGATTCACCTGAAGCTTCCTGAAGAGAGCTCAAAAATTACTCAAGTGAGGCAATGTCCTGTGCCTCTGCACAGTGTGCAACACCTCCAGTTGCTGCATTTGTGCTGAGACACTCCCAGGCACCCATTGTCCTGTCTGCTACAAGGATGTAGTTAAACCCTCAATTAAAATTCCCAGCTCATAAAGCCCAGCTGTGAATCTGTAACTCACCAACACATAAACCCCATCTGTGGATCTGTGGAGCACCTAAGAGCACAACTCTGCTTACAGAGCAGGAGACAGAGAACTTGCTCAGCCTCCTGGGAAGCTGCAATGCTTTGACAGGACAGTCCAAAATACCAGAAAAATTCTGGACCTCAGAGATCAGGAGGTGGGCAAAAATGTAAACTTTTTTAAAAATGTGAAGTATTGCGTCAGTTTTCCTTGTCATCACTGTGTAGAGGCTTTTGTTGCAGCACACCTTGCAGTGCCCTTGGGTGCTCTGCAATGGCCGGGGCCACTGCAGCTAAGAGGTGGAGGAACTTGATGGGACCACCCTCAGGTGCTGTAGGGTCGTTCTGCAGAGATGATTGTATATAAGAAATGGACAAAGCCACAATTTGTTCTGAAAAAGTTCTTCTTAAGTAGGAAAGATCCTCCTGCTCAGCCTCTGAGACAGCAGCACTGTTCAGTTTTACTTCTTAGCACTCTATTTGCTCATTCTCCTCTGGGAATAACCTACAAACATTTTTGTACAATCACAAAATAAATAAGTCATTCTCTAGCAGCACAAGCAATTCAGCCAAATGTTGAACCTCCTCTTACCTCTGCTATCCAGTGTAAGATATTCCCTCTGGATCCTTGCCTTGTGATGTTAAAGCCCTCGAGAATGTTCAGTGCTGTGATCAGTGCAGGACCTGCATGTGGAGGTGGGGGGGTGAAAACAAGGTGCCCTGTGGAGGGAAGAGGAATGAAGCTGCTTTTGTCAGATACCATCCAGTGAGAACACTTGTCCATGAGTCAGTGACCTTGAGGAGGGGGAAACCCTTCCAGATTTGAGGGGAAATTATAGAAAGCAACATGATTTGAGAAGGGTTTCCCAGAACATCCCTGTTATATCTTTCTGTTTCTTCATGAAGGATGAAGGAAGTTCAAACCTCCAAAAGTCAGTTCTTATTGGCTGGCTGTTGGTTTCTAGACTGCACTATGGAAGAACGGAGATAGAATCATAGAAAACCAGACAGGTTTAGGTTGGAAGGGATCTTAGAAGCCATCCAGTCCCACCCCCTGCCACAGGCAGGGACACCTTCCACTATCCCAGGTTACTCCAAGCCCTGTTCAACCTGGCCCTAAGCACTTCCAGGGATCCAGGGGCAGCCAGAGCTGCTCTGGGCACCCTGTGCCAGAGCCTCACCTCCCTCACAGGGAACAATTGCTTCCTAACATCTAATCTAAATCTCTTTTCTTTTAGTCTAAAATAATTCCCCTTGTCCTGTCACTGTCTGCCCATGCTAAAAGTCCCTTTCCCTCATTTTTATAAACCCCTTTTACATACTGGAACGCCACCTAAAAATGGGTTTGCAACATTACAGCTATAAGGAGGGTAAATACAGGGAGTGCTAGAAAAGAATGACATTTTAGAAACTTCTTGCATAAAGTCAGCTTTTTTCACTTTGGGAATTGTCTTTAGCTGTAGGTCCAGCTTCTATTGAGACATTGCATCAAGATATGACCATGTTGCACCTTTAGACTTTCAAGGGAAAAAAACATTTCAAAGAGCTGAAAATCTCCTGAACCACCCATGACACATTAGTGTCAGCAGGGAACAGCAGGAAACTCCCTGGAAGGCCTTTCTGCAAACATTTCAGGACAGCTTTGACTTCAGCTCTTGTTCAAGGCTGTTGCCACCCTCTGCAAGGTGAAGAGAGCTTTCCTCTGGAGCTGCATGGCAATGGGTGAGGGTGTACCTCGATAGATTGTGTGCAGGGGCTCCTCCACAGTGACGCTGTAATTGCTGAAATCTTCCTCCACCAACACTCCTCCATAGCTGTGGACCTGCAGGAGAGCAAAGCAGTGCACACTGAGCAGGCTGGGCCAAGGCTCCCTGTGCTCCTCGTGCTGGCCCAGGGGAACACAGCCCTCACTGTCAAACACTCCACTGAGGCTCCTGGGCCAAGGATACTCTGGAAATCTGTGCTTTCACAGCCCTGCTGACCTGGCTCACTGCTCAGCATTGCAAGGAGGCTCTGCACTCACCTCCAAAAGCTCACCCACCCATGGGGTGCTCCCAGGACATTCTGTGTGCCCAGGCAGATGGGACTGACCCTGCCCTGGCTGGCAAACAGGAGTGTGTTAAGGGCTATTGAATACTGTCAGGATTATGGATCCAGGAGACAAGGAGCCTGGGTGGAGGAGGTGGCCATCACTCATCAAGAAATCTCAACTAAAAAACCACTGTTCCCAGCCCATTTGAAATTATTTCAGCTGGCAGTGGGTCTGCTGTAGCCTTGGTCTTCCTGTACAATGTACCAGGGTTGGTAATTTTCATGAACACAGGAAAGATGGGCCATTCCCTCCACTGCCAGTCTTCTGTGGCTGAGTCATAATGGAGATGAGGGAGGACCATCAGAGGGTGGTGGCACTGCCCAGGCTCCCCAGGGAATGGGCACAGCCCCAAAGCTGCCAGGGCTCCAGGAGCATTTGGACAATGCTGTCAGTGAGAGGGTGGGATTGTTGGGGAGTCTGCATGCTCTGATCTCTAACCCAGCCAGATTCCTTGGCAGGAAAACTCCCTCCCTGGCAAAACTGAACGAATCACTGGAGCAGCACAGCTAATGCAGGGCATGCTGTGGGGCCAGAATGTCAAACAACCCCAAAGCTGCTGAAGATGTCTCTCCTACTTGGGATCCCTGTTTCCTTCCCAGAGAAAAGCCTGGTTGAACCCCAGGGCTGTGCTGAGCCAGGACCTGCTCCCCAGACCCAGCCAGTGGGGAATGGGGCACAAGGAGGAGAAAGGGGAGAAGCCCCAGTCAGCCACACACTGCAGACATCCCAAATTCCACAGAGAGCACTATTTGGCACCTGTGCCTGGGAGCAAAGAGTGGCTGTTTTGGAGCTGTTCTTGATTTTGCCAGATGGATGGCCTCCCTGAGCTGGAACAATAAACACTTTGTGAAGGCAGCATTTTGCTCTGCAACCGAAGCTGGAATTGTGCACTGGTTCCCAGAGCTTGTCAGAGTCTGTGGTGTGGCAATCCTGGGCCTTGCTCCTCCACAGGGAATTTGTTCTTCCCTGTGTCAGTCCCCAGGTCAGGGGAACATGGTGACAAAGTGGAGTGTAGCTGTGGGGATGCTCACAAGCTTGGGGCTCTTCCTGCTCCTCATCCTTCACCTCTGCTATAGTTCAGGTGGATTGTAGATTTCCAAACATAGAGCCCACAGATGTCTGAGGCTTGAGTGGAATGAACACATTCCAGATTCCTGATGAGCTATTGAAGGAGCATAATTTGAACAGTGGTGGCTCAATGAAACAGTGCCCCAACTACTCAGACCACAGCCACACAGATATAAAAGTTGTTAGGGTTTGTTGGGGACTTTTTTCACTAGAATTACTTTGTCTGTTCTGATACATTTTTCCAGAGCACCACTAACACGAGTTAAATTAGGGAAACCCCAAGTGGGACCAAGCCTTTTTAATCCTCTGCTCACAAGACTCACAGTTGTTTTTTTAAACCATCTTCCCAGAGTCTGTATCCTACAGTCCCATTAACCACAACAACTTGTTTCTTAACAGCCTCTCACTCTGGGGAGAAAGGCTTTGTCACCCAACTGAACAGAGCCCAGAGCCCAAACTGATTTTGTTTTCCTTCCAGAGTGCCTTGGTTATAGAGGAAATGGAGGTTTCCCTTCTGTAGACTGTGGGAATGGCCTGTGTGTCACTTACACCACTGCAGGGACAGGAAAGGAAAAGGACGCACCTGTCCCCATCATTGTGCTGGCACTTGGCTGATCTCCAGTTTGTCACCTTAGGCAGGTGGCAGCCCCAGGCCAGCAGGTGACAGGGGCAGTCCTGGCTCACCTCAGAGATCATCTCCTGGGTCAGGTTTCCTCTGTAGAAGGCTGAGACCCCTTGTGCCCCCAGCAGCTGCAGCACGGCCGCCAGGTCCGGGCGCCGCACGAACGTTCCGGGCAGCAGGGGCTGCCCCCCCGGCAGGAAGAGCTCCTGGAACCTCTCAGAGAAGTTCAGGTCCTTCAGATCACTCAGGGCTTTGGCTGCAGGTGAGAAGGGGAAGGATACCCAGAAAAAGCAGGGGTCAGGAAGGTGCAGAGGACCTGGACTCACTGTGCACCTGATGGGGATGTTGAAGGCCTGCTGCTCCCTCTGGCTCTATTGCAAAACTAGACAGGAGCTGGATGGTGGGTCCTTTGGAACTGGGAACAAAAACCAAAGAAACCCCAGCACCCTCCCCTGCCTGGCCCTGGGCACTGCACAGTGTGGCTGCTCTGCCCTGGCTCTGCCCAGCCACGGCAAAGGGCTCCTTTTTGGCTGGCACCACGCTGTCCCCTAGCAGACTGTGGCTCACGCATTGCTCAGCTCCCAACACCATCCATCCCCAGCCCACAAGGCCCTGATTTGCCATGCCTAGCCCCCTGCATCCCCAGCTGCCTTGTGCACTGTGCTGGGGGCACAGGGACTCACCCAGCAGTACTCACCCAGGTCATGAGTGACGTTAAAGCCGTTCTGGGCGACACCGGCCGCCAGGCCCAGCAGTTCAGACCACGGGAGCCTGCCAAAGGAGAGGGGACAAGGAGAAACAGACCTGGGAGCTGCAGTGAGGCAGGGTGGTGGGGAGCAAGCACAAGGCTCAGCTTTGCACTCAGGGGCTCCTGGAAGACCAGCCTGTGGGGCCAGCAGTGGCCAAAAGGAGCACTGAGCTTTCAGTGCTTGTGTTTCTCCTTAACAGGATCATCTCAGTGCTCCAGGATGTGCCCAGAAAGGAATGGCAGGGCATGGATGGGGAAGGGGTGTCTCAGCAGCAAGATCGCAAGCCAGGCTCTGGTCCTGAGCAAGTCAGATACAGATCCCTCTGTATCCCAACAGAGAACACCTCTTAGGATCCAGCTAAAGAGAGAATGAAAATGCACAGACATGCAAGGCAATGTGCTGCACCTCTAACAGAACACTTATTGTACATCTTCTTAGCCAAAATTTCACCTTGTGAAAACATGACCAAGCTGAATTTTTTATTTTGTACATGAAATAGCAAAAAAAAAATAGACATCTCTTTCAACACAAGCCTCCAAGTACCTCTCAGCTAATGGTTTTGACTGGTGGCTGAGAACATGGTGTGATGGCAAGGCCTTGTGTGCTTCCAGCTCCCCACGAGGACCCCAGGGCACAGCCTGTGCCAGCCTTGTGTCTTACCTGCCATGTAACTGGTGTGCCTGGTGCATTCCTTGGATCATGCCTGGCACCCCCACGAGCAGACCTGGCTGTAAAATAGAAGGACAAAAAGGAAGAGAGTAATCTCCTTTTCATGAGGACATGGGACACCGTCCCCAGTTGCAAGTCAAGGAGGTGCAAGTCATGTTCACTCTGAAACTATCTGCATAGTTAGGAGAGGGGAAGAGGCCTGTAGCAACACCCTTTACTATGGAATAAAAGGTGTTTTGGAAGAACAATCTTGTTCTCAACCCAGTTTAGTCAGGAGAGAGAACTCAGCAGAATGGCCTGGGATTATGCTCCTTCCTGGGGCTCTTGTTCTCCCAGCACCCTGCTGCCACACAGATATGCTTCTTTATTCCCCAAAGCTCTGCAGGCATTTTGGGGCTGATAAAAAGTGTATTCCCTAGATTCCCCGTGTCTGTAGGGCCCAGAATCTCCCATGAGGAAAAAGATCTCTCGTTGCTTTGCTGGACATCTGCCACTCAGGATGAAAGTTGGAGGGAGGAGAGCTGGAGACAACAGCAGCCCTGGAGGCAATGGCTGTGGGATGCTGGTTCTCACCTTGGTGTCCTGCTGCAGGTCCCCTTCCAGCGGGATGCCCAGGGGAGCCACCTCACGGAAGTCGATCACCCAGCTCCGGTTCTTGCGGATGTCGTGGACCAGCATCACCCCGCCCCTGCGGCGAGAGAGGTCAGGGCGTGGCACGGGCGGCTCCCGGCGCCGCACGGCTCGGGTGGCACTGCGGCCAGGGCCGGGCCAGCGTGACAGGGGCGCTGGGCAGGGCCCGGGGGGGCTGGAGGAGCAGGGAGTGCTGCTGTCCTTCGCTAGGGTGCACACCAGGACAGCCAAGGCGGGGTTGGTGCGCGACACAGGCAGCCCCTGCTGAGCCTGGTGAGGCTGGAGGAGTCCCTACCTGCCTGGCCAGGGAGCCACTAGCTCTGTTCCACTGCCAGGCTGGGACCAGCTGGGATTTTCTTTCTAATCTGAGCAGTTTTGCTACAAAAGAGGGTGTTTGCTTACAGCATCCAATGGGTGGTGCAGCTGGAGCAGTGATCAGGTGGCTTTGGTTTATGCAACGCTCCTGAGCCCTGCTGCAGAGTCAGGAGTGCCAGGCTCATGTGGATGCCACCCTGGGTATGAGGGCTGGCAGAAGGCCACCCCTCCCTGGCAGCTGCCTGGAGCTGGGCTCAGACAGCCTCAGGAGCTTGTGAGGCAGGACTCGGGCTCTGAAAGCACTGGGACTGAGCCTGGGGTGTTTGCAGCTCCTGCACACTCACAGCAGGGCTCACCAGGGCTTGCATGCTCCCTGCAACCAGTACAGCAGAAACAAATTTCCCTGCCTGGGGGTGTCTGTCCTGTGCTGACAGCACAGTACACAGGAAGGGTCACTGTGCCAGACGTGGACACTTCCACTGCCTGATGTCAGAGCCCTGGCACCACACCCTAAGCCTGGCACTGCCACAGAGGCATTTCTCAGCAGCAGAGGGACTTTTTACAAGGGCAGATAGTGACAGAACAAGGGGGAACGGCTTTACACTGACAGAGGGCAGGTTTACATCAGGCATTTGGAAGAAATATTCCTCTGTCTGAGGGGGAGGCGGTGGGGGCACCAGGCACTGGTGCAGGCAGCCCCATCCCTGGAAGTGTCCAAGGCCGGGCTGGGTGAGGATAGTGGGACGTGTCCCTGCCCATGGCAGGGGGTGGAACTGGATGGGCTCTAAGGTCTCCCCAGCCTAACCCAGCCCGGGGCTCTGTGAAACGCTCACTTGAGGACGAGAGCAGGGAGTGCCCACACTTACCCTCCCAGCCCCGAGGCGTGGGGGTTGACGACGCCGGCGCACAGGGCCGAGGCGATGGCCGCGTCCACCGAGGAGCCGCGCCGGGCCAGCACGCGGGTGCCCAGCGCCGAGCAGCGCGCCGCGTCCGCCACCACGGCCCCCCGCGGCAGCAGCTGCACAGAGAGGTGTGAGAGCGGCTGCCAGGCCTCCTCTGACCTGCCTCACGGCCCTCATCAGAGACTGGGAGCTGAGACTGCAGCACGTGCCCTGAGCCAGAGCTCTGGCCTGGCCCAGGGGGATGCTGAGGGCCAAGGACTGTTTGTGGCTGTGCCTGGTGCTTGCCATGGCACACTGCAGAGTGCTGGTTATCCCTGCACCTGCGTCATGGGGCTACCATCTCCACAGACAATAGTCCACCTTCTGGCCAGAGGCCACTCTCTTTGGAAAAGGACTATAAAAAGTGACTTTCATAGAGAAGACTTGGAGATCTCTTTCTCCCCAATGGATTGAGGACACATCTTGTCGGACGGCCACGAGGATGCGTCCCGTCTGTTGGTAGCTATATCCCATCCTTTCTCTCTCTCACCCTCTCTCTGTCTTTGGCACTCAATAAACTGCATCACTGCTTTCTGCTGAACAAACCTGAGTCTTGCCTTTTGTCTTTGTCTGGGGTCGAACGAACCATCACGACTCCCGCTCGGGTTGAGTGGATTGTGACAGAGGTGTGCGCTGGCCAGGCCACATCTGCTGCTGCTGCCAGACCTGCAGCCACCAAGGTGGCACCCAAAGCCTGGCACCAGCCAGTGGCTGATCCAGCAAACACCACCGGGAACCACGTGTCCCTCGGCACAGCCCTGCTCCAGGGCAGCTGCAGGTAGCCATGGCCACCAGTTCAGACAGCTTTCCACACTCCATGTGCCGAGCTGGGGGGCCATGTCTCCCTCTGCCCCCCACAAGCCCAGAGGCTGCTTGCTCTGCTGCACCAGGCAGTCACTGGGAATGGGGATACAGCTGCAAAGAACGCCGCACGCCCCTAGGACCACTGCTTGTTCTCATCCTTGTGCCAGTGCTGTGCTAATGTAGTCACACGATGTTTTAAAGAGCTGGTTTCATCCCTGTGGCACAAATTGCAGCATCTCAACAAGAACCAGGCTGGCCTGGGGACAGGCAAAGACAGAAGGGCCATGGCAGCATGTGGAGATGGTGATGGTGACTCCTGGCAGACTGTGACCCTGGCAGAGGTTCTGCAGGAGGATCCAACCCTGTGGCCATGCTGCCTTGGCTCTGCAGTCTAGCACTGGGCTGTGGGACAGATTAGCAGGAGGTTCACCTCTGTTTTCAGCTATTTCCCTGCTTGGTCCTGAATGAATCTTCCAGAGGTGAATCTTGGCATGTCTGCCCATAATCAATAAAACTCTGTCCAAGTGGGCAAGATGCCTAATATTTAACTAAGGATTATTTTCTGAAAGCATTCCCATCTAGCTCAAACCACAGATGGAGTCACAGCAGTGGGGTTGTCTGTTCCCTCCCAGCAGCACTCCCAAGCCTGCCTGACACACACCCCCACACTCTGACCATGAGGCAAGCTCTGAGAGTCTGGCTTGGCTCTCCAAGCAAAACCTCCAGGGGCAGGAAAAGGCTTTCAAGCCAATTTGGGGTGGAACCAGGGGGAGACTGAGCACCCAGGGCCTCACTGACACCAGCCACAGTTCCCCAGTACTCCCCTTGCTGAACTAACCAGGAGGAAAGTCAGGGAGCTCTCCCATCTTTGGAGCCAAAGCCCACACACAAAGCCATCATTTTGTCTTACCTGAGGGTCTCCCAAAATAGATCTGCATGATGAGGGCCACGGTGACCCCGGTGGCGAAGGTCAGGCAGGCGGTGACGATGACGGTCAGCCCGTCCTGGCGGCAGCTGCAGTCCCCAGAGAAGGGGTCCTTGCTGGTCTCCTGCAGAGGGGACACGTCCTGGCTTCCCATCTCTGAGGAGGACGAGGGCAGGCGCTGGAGCCGTGCAGACTTCAGGAAGGACTCTGGGTCTTTGTGGGCAGCAGGGAGAAAACAAGTGTGAGTTATTGAGCAACTTGGGGCTCTTATTGCAGTGTTTTCCCAGCACGAACATTACATAGCATGGCTATCACCTTCCCTATTGATCCCAGCTCTCAGGAGCCTTTCTGGCTCAGATACTGCTTTGAATCATTTTACTGATCCTTTTCTTAAGCTCTTAATTATTCCAAACTGACTTCCCTGGAGATTAAGAGAGACAAAAAACCCTTGAATTTTACTCCATTTCAGTCCATTCGTCACTCCTATGCTCCATTTGGAGGGGTTCTTGACACAGCAAACAGATCTCTGAAATGCAGCGGAACTGAAGAAGAGGAAACTAAGATTTTTTAAAAAGATGCAGCAGCTTTACTTGGAGCTGTGATTGAGCTAAAGTACCTGAGCAAAAGAGGTAGAGCAAAACAGAGGTAAAGCAAAACATTTGGCCTGGGCACAGAAAGCAGCTCTAGGGAAGCGAGGGCAGAGAAGAGCAAACCTGCAAACTGGAGGCCTCAGAACATCCACTCGCTCCGCTGCAGGAAGGACTCTGCTTTAACTCCTTGCTTCCTCTGGCAGATGAGGCCCACTGTGAAATGAAGCCACGCTCTGGACACCCAGCTCCAAGATGGCAAAGCAGTGGGGCATGGGTTTGCTGGGCTTCAGCAGGATGAAAAAGTCTCTTTTTTGCTCTGAAAGATGCCTTGAATGCCTGTGAGTGTCAGCTGCTGGCCTTGTGCTGGAAGGACACCAGCTAAGGATGCCCTGCCTGTCCCAGCTGCTGCCAGGCACACAGAGCTGCTGGGGCAGCTGCGAGGTCCTGCCCATCCCTCATGGGCTCTGAAGGAGACCCAGGAGCTCAGGGCATCATCCAGGGCTCCAGGAAGAATTTTTTCAGGGGCTGCAGTGCTCTGTGCATCCACAGTGGAAAAAGAGGGGCATCAAGTGGAAAAACAAGATGAGAAGCTTTTCCCTCCACACAGATATTTCCTGAGTTTGGAAAAGGAGAGGGGAGTGAGCAGGAAAGCCCACATTCCCTATCAACTGGCAGGTGTATTGCCCTGGGCACTGCCAGCCCAGTTCTTGTCATGGCACTAACAGGAACTGGCTGCAGCTCTCCTGAGGCCAGGGAGGGAAGGAGTTTTAATTTCAGTGATACTGCAACCAGGAGTAAACTCTCATAGCCAGGGAATCCCCTCAGGATGAATTTAATCTCATTTGTGCTGTGGTGGTTTATGAGTGGGACTGGGAAAGGCTCAGCTTTCCCAGCCTGAGCCCCTGAGAACACACTGAGCCTCTCAGGGGCTTGTCTGGTCTAAGGGAGCTGGACTGAGTGGCAGGACTGGTTGGTGGCCTCCCTGGGGGCCACAACTGGCCTGGCAGGGGCTGCCATGGGGGTGGGATGTCCCCTGGCACACCTGAGTGAGGCCCCAGCCCAACCTGCAGGGAAGCAGCGAGGAGTGACCTGGCCTCCTCTGCCAGTCCCCAGGACACCATCCCTCCACTCTGGTGACAGGCCAGCCATGCACGAGGGGACAGGATTACCTAGGAAGCAACTGTGGAAGAGGGCAGACCACAGCCCTCCCACCATGAAGCACATCCATTCTCTGCCACAGACATCATGTTTTTAGTCTCTGTGACCACTGGTGTTGCATAGGGACAGCAGAGCTGTGGTGTGGGATGGGAGCATCTGGAAGGGGTCACTTGGGAGAAGTGGGAGCCAGAAGCAGCTTGCACAGCCAGTGCAGAGCTGCCCACCCCACTACCAGTGTGCATTCTCTGAAAGAGAAGCCACCAAATCCCACTTGGCCTCTGTGGGGCTGTGAAGGAGTTGTGGCTTTATGCGGGAGCCAATGCTTTGGAGAACCAGGGCCACCTCAGGTCTGGAGCTGCTGCAGAGGAGACAGCAGAGACTGGAGCTGCTGGTGGGCTCTGCAGGTGTTCCTGCAACAAGTGCCAGGAGAGCAGCAGCACTCTTCTCCAGCCGCCCCGCCTGCAGGCACTGGCAGTGCCAAAACTGCACCAGATTCTGGGGGTGTGACAGAGGCCTCGTGCTTCCAGGAGCGCTTTTCCCACACCCCTGCAGGCAGCAGCTCTGCCTCGGTGGCCAGGGGAGCACAGGGTGGGAATGGGCACGGTGGGACAGGGCAGAGGGCAAGGGGGGCCTGGGGCTGTGCAAACATGGGCTGGGGGCTCACAGGCACCCGGCCTGGGAGCCAGCCCCGGGGGGAAGGGAAACACCACTTGAAGAAACATGACATGGGGGAGAAACAACTCCTCTCTCCACTACTGAGGAGGAAGCAATCCGTTAAAAATAGGCAGAGGATTTTCTTACAGATCAAACGATCACCTGACTTTATTCCAGCTGAGAACCGGAGGGATGGAGCATCCCGCATCGAGGGATGCGCAAGGAGCACGCCCGGGCGGGGGGATGCTCAAGGAGCATGCAAGGAGGCCATGCACAAGTGGTCCAGGCTGGAAGGCCAAGCTGGCCGCGGAGAGCACATTCCAGGCTGCCCTGGGAGGCTCTGCGTGAACCCCGGGATCTCTGGCTGCTTTCCGTCCCTCGGGGTGACCGCGGGAGCCCGGGGAGCCCCGCTGCGGGCCGGGGCCGAGGGCCGGGGGTGCCGGGGGCCGCCCCTCACCCGTGTCCTGCTCGCCCAGGAACGCGTCCTCCTCCTTGCGGGCGCGGAGGCCGCTCTCGGCCGCGCCGCTCGGCTCCTCCTCGGGCAGCCGCGGGAAGCTGGTGATGCTCATGTAGTCCACGGGCGAGCCGGCGGCCAGGGCCCGCTGCCGGCCCGGCACCGCCTCCGCCGCCGCCGGCACCGCCATCGCCGGGTCAGCCAAGCCGGGCCGGACCCACCGCTCCCGGCCCAACGGAGCCGCGCCGCGCCGCGCCGGGCCGGGCGGGGCCGCCGGAAGGGGCGGGGCCGGGCAGGGCCGCCCCACCGGGGCTGAGGCGGCCCGCGGCCCGGGCTGTGCCGGGGGATGCGGGGACAGCGATCCTCCGCGGTCGGCGGGGAGGGCAGCGGCCGCCCCGGCTCCAGCCGCGGCTGTTCCGCGGGCCGAGCCCCTCGTCCTTCGCCCCACACATGGGGGGATCAGCGCCGTTCCCAGCGCGCCAGGCGGGCTCGCGTTCCGAGCCGAGCCTCCGGGGAGCTGGATCCGGGATTCCTCAGTCCTGCCTCCAGAAGGCCGGAAGAGTTTTCCAGGGGATGTGCCGCTGCCACAGCCAGTCCGTGCAGGGGGCTCTTGTCACGGGGCGAGGGGACATCGACAAGAGATGCCTTGACAGTGCCCCCGAGCAGCGGCTCTGCTCTCCCGCAGCCTTCCTTCCATCGCTGGCTGCGGCCCTCTGGGCTGAGAGCTGCAGACCGTGGTTCCCACCCCAGCACAGGGGGTTTGGGTTGGCTTTATTTGCAGGTGCAGCTGGCCAGGCTCTCCTATCACGGGTGGCTCTCCTGGCTCCAGCAGCACCGGCACGGGTGTCAGGAGGGGCTGAGAGTTGTGGATTTACATGCATTGAGGGGCCTGGATTACATGGATGTTTCTGAGATCAATTGGCTGAAACGTTTAAATTTTCCCCTACACTTCTTCCAGAGACTGACCTAAAAACCACCAGAAAAATAATTGGAAGATGTTAGATGTTGTTTCTTTCCATAGTCCAAGTTTGTGAAAAATCCTTATCCCTGCAACAACACTGGCCTGTCTCGACTTGGCATGCACACTTGGCTCTTTGGCTGCCAGATCTGAAAAATCCATCTACTGCCCCAGTGTATCCTGGACATCTGTTGTTTTGGGACGCAGAGCATGTGGAGTGCTGGGCTGTTTGGCTCTGTGGAGTCACCTGACAGGTACGTGTCCTACTTTCTCATCCTCCAATGAGCCAGCTAATCCTCTGCATGAGCAGCTCCACTGGCTCGGTGCACCTCAACGCAGGGACTTGTAAATCCTCCTTTGCTGAGACACTGGCAAGGTTTTGGTTGTGCCTCCAGCAGCCTGAGGGCATTATGGCCATTGCCATGATAATAAATAAATAAATAGGAATAATAAATTTAATAAATAAATAGATAGGAATAAAGACAGGAGTAGGGTAGTTTGGCTTTTGCAAACAAGCCTCAGCCTGCTCCACTTTTTGGCATCTCTCCAGTCTCCCCATCCCCAGCAGCTGGAGGGGTTTCTGTCCCATCACTGCATCTTCTCCAAGGCCAGGAGCTATGTCCATACTGCATTGTCTTCTCCCCACTGCCTAGCAGAGGATCAAGCCACCAACCCAGCCTCTGCCTCTGGTGTTTATGACAAACTCAAACCGACTGGCTGTGGCAGGAACAGCCACCTCAGCCCCTCTGGCCAGTGACCTGTCACATCACAGCTGGCTCCAGCCTGGCTGGCCCTGTGGTTGTGGTGGGGCAGAAGGTCAGAGCCCTGGTCAGGGAAGGTTAATGTCACTCTGTCCTACCACAGATCAGATCCCATGGGCAAGGGGACAGCGGAGCTGCTCCTCAGAGCTGTGGGTCAGCAGTCGGGGACTCTCCCTGAGGGTCAGCAGGAAACTCCTCGAGGCTGAGAGCCCTCAGCTCAGGGATTGTGCATTCCAGGGTACTCTTCTAAAATCTTGAGAATTCATACAGTCAGATAGTTCCAATTCTACTTTGCAGCATGAATCTGTATTCAAATGTTGGCTGAGGTTTGATTGGTTTATCTAGTTTAAACGGTTTATAAAAGAAGTTTATTTGAATATATTGTCTCAATGTTACAATGTCCGTGGTAGCACTGACCCCCCCCCACCAGCCACTGGCTCTTTCCCACCAAGGAGTGGAGAGTGCAGAGCAAGCTGCTTGTGCCAGTGCAGAACTGTGAGGGCAAGGGTGCTGCCCAAGCCCTGCTCTCCCTCACATTCTCTGCTCCTGTCAGCCACTGCTCTCCTGTCCTCCCAGCATCAAACCATGCTCCCTGCTAGACCATTCCTGTGTCAATCTCTCAAATTTCTGCAAGTGCCCCCTCTATTTACAGCTCCCTTCTGCTGGCTGCCACATTCCCTTGAGCATCTTAAAATTAACTCCTTCTTTCATGAGCAGGCACCAAAGATTTAGTTATCCTGCTGACCAGCACAGGGGATATGGGCTCTTAGCCCCTGAGACACCCCTAAAAGAGGAGCCTAAAGAGATAAAAACCTGAAGCTGAGCAACAGCAACCAGTAAATTCTTTACAAGGAGCCTTGAAGAGATCCAGAGGCCAATGTCTGTTCATGGTCATGATCCCCCTTGGCTCAAATTCAGCTTCCAGCCACTGGAACTGCACTGAAATGTTCAAGAAACTGAGCTGGTGGGAACACAAGCAAGGAATAGAGCAAAGGGTCAGGGAAGCAGCTCTCTGCACATGTACAGCAGTGCTCAGGTCCTGCTCCAGACCACACCTGAGCACTCTGGAATGAGCAGTGGCTCAGTGTGTCACAGGGCAGGGACAGCCACTAAAGGAACAGCAGAGCTTGAACAGGCAACACAGCTTAGCCTGTTTAGCTGAAGCACGGATCTAAGCATTAGCTACCACTGCAAATGCTTCTGGCCTTTCTCAAAGTGCAGCACAAGAGACCCAACAATCCCAAAAACTTTACCAAAAAATCTGACTCTGAAAGGAATTCCACACTCCCACCATTTTACAAAACATCAAAGACCAGAGGACACAGAAGCTGCACAGTGAATTATTCAGGCAACATTTATTGGAGCATTTCAAGTATACAATGGTTTTACTGATGGCTGGAAGCAGCTAAGATGCAGACAGATGCCAGCAGGAAAGGGTGACCTAGAACTAGCAGGCTATGCAATTCTCATGGGAAGTTAATGATTTCAGCTGGTAGGAGAGGAAGAGAAAATAGCAGATTAAAAGTTTGGACAAATTTGGGGATAGGGAGGAGAAAATGAAGTTTTTATTGAGATCATTTACTTAAATTGGCCACTCATGAGTAGCAGAAGCTGTCTGCTATTGCACTCTTCCCTTGGCATCCCAAGGACCTAAAATAATCAGGGTTGTTTCTTCACCAAGAACAGACAGATTTTCTCTGGTAAGAATGGAGGCTCGCCCTGGCTCAGCACTTGGAGTTTGAGATCCCTGGCTTTGCACTCCCAGTGTGAGCCAGGCTCTGGCACTTCCACCAGTGAGGAGGCAATGCAGGCTTGCAGCGAGAGCACACTAAACTACCAACCCCTCACTATAAGGCAGCATTAGGTCAGGACTCTTTTTGGGTGCCTGAGCTGTTTAGAGAAGCAAAGACCACATGGCAACAAGACTACAAGGTCCTCTGACAATAACAAGGACTGTGCGTGTTTCCCAAGATTTCTGAAAGACGTTCTTAAAAAGTATCTTAAAGCAGAGACTCCCCATCGGTGCACAAAAAGGGCATGACTAGGGAGGGACTGAGCTATGAAGTCATCAAGCACCTCCCAAACCAGAGATTGTGTACTCTGCCCAATTTGCAAGTTGGTACTTCTGCATTTAAGATAATAGCTGCCTCGATTGTGTTTTAGTCTCCTGCATTTATGAACAAGGAGCAGTTGAATTCAAGAGCTTAAAACCAAATTGAAACGCTAACATTTAACAGGGTATCTCCAGAATGAGTCCTTCGAGACTACGAAGCTCTGAGGTATGTGATGACAACTTGGTAGTCAGGCTGGCAGAGTGCAGTGGAGCTTCTAAGCCTCCTGAATACATCTTGGTTCACCAAATGAATCAGTTCTTCCTAGCAAAATCACTTAAAAATTTGTCTTCGGCAAAAAGCATTTAAAAATTCTGATCGACAACTGATTTGCAAGTAAAACAAAAAAAAAATTAGAAATGGTAACAACACAGTCTGTTTAATCAAATCAGAACTGGTTACTACAAAAACTAAGGACAGCCACCAGCTCATGTCCTGGGTGCTGCTGTGCCTCCTGCCCACGTACCTACAACTGCTTTTGAAACACTGTTTGTCTAAAGGACAACCATGGAAGACAAGTCAGGGTTTAATGACAGATTTCAAACAGAAAGGCATACATACATTAAATTAACAGAATCAACCTTCAGCACACAGGAGTTTGATAAGACTTACTGGCTAGAGTCACAGAAAGTTCCAAATTTGAACAGTCTTGAACCACTTCCAAAAATTCCAATGGCTTTTTAATAGTTCCAATAATTCACGGGTATATAAAAGGGAGACAAGGCTTCTCCAGCAGAAGAGTTGGGGCTCCTTCAGGCTACCCAGGCCACTGGTACAGAGGAGAGCTGGTTTGACTTCCCCACTTTGCTACCAGTCCATTAAAGACTAGGATTTATTAAAACCTTCTCTATTTATTGACGACTGATTTAACAGGCAAATGCTGCAGAGTGTGTCAATCATAGTGGATGGCAGTATAGAAGATTATCCAAACAACCTGTGGGGAGGAAATGAAGGGAAGGTTATTTGGATGCCTCTGGAGAGGACTCAGACACAGCAAACAAGCCTCAGGCCTTGCTCTCAACAGGGGACTGAATTCCAACCCTGAGGTGACCTTGGAGAGATCTCAGGATCACCACTTGCCCCAAATGGTGTGGCATTCAGGATGCCCAGCCTCTTCACATTAAAATCCCACCACAGCCCCTCCAAGGATTTAGAGGCACCAGCTAATCAAGTGCTGTGATCAGATACTTGGGGGATGGGAGTAAGGTAAAAACAAAAATACCCTAAACACCAGTCCAGGTGTAACTGGTTCTAGATGGAATGGAACTCCACCAGGATATCTGGGACAAAGGATGGGAGTGGTTGATGCATTCTTTACTACAGAGAAATCCCAGGCATCAGCACTATATTTCACAGGCAGCAGCCATCAGATTTTGGGATTTTCTTTCCCAATCACTGCCACTTATTCAATGGCGTTAACACATCTGTCTTCTCTCATCACTTCTCCTGCTCTCCTTCCAGGTCTTCAGAAAGTGCATCAACACAATTCACAAATCATCTTAAAGACAGCAAAACACATTACCAGAAACAGTGCAAAAGATGTCATGAATCCCTCCTTCGTTAGCTCCCATGTCCCACCATACTCCTCCTCATCTATTTGCTGGAAGCTGCTGAAGTAGAGGTACAGAACACCAGCATTGATCAGGCAGAATCTGCAGGGAGAGATTAGGAACCATCATTCCAGTGGTACAGGCTGCAGGTATCCCACATTCCATACAGTGAAATATCTTTCATTCACAGCAGAAGGGAAGCAAAGAGGAATTTCTCTTCCTTGCAATGCTTCCCAGGCAGCTCAGTCCCTTCCTCCAAAGAACCCCCTCCAGGTGAGCCTGCCAGGTTGGGATGAAATTCACCTGACAAAACACAACCTACTGCTCAAGAGGCAGAAGTCAAAAGCTATAAGTATTCTCAGATCTGCAAACCTGCAGATTCTCCTGTCCTGCAGATTGACAGCAGTTGTGCCCCCCCAGAGAACCTGCGTGTACTTCTTGATTCTGAGGTGTGAGAGGGAAAACTGTCACCTCCATGCCCAGGGTTAGATGCCTGAGCATCCCAGGATCAAACAGGGAAAGAAGAAAGAGCCAAGGAGACTCAACAGTGCCCTTGGGCTCCAGCACTGGGGACCAGCCTGAGACACCTCAGTGCTCTCCAGTCTGTGCTGCAGCATAGAGAACAAACACAACTTTCTGTTTATCCTAAGACAGGTTTGGCTTTACACCACCCCAGCTTGGGGCTGGGGCAGCCTGGGCAGGGACAGGTCTGTGTCCTGCAAGGAAGGCTGCGTGGCAAAGATGGGATGACAGCACACACACAAAATGGGTGACCAGCAGCAGCTGGAGCAGCTGTGTCACTGCACAGCACAGAGAAACCACACGCACATTCCAGCACCTTTTGGTTTGCCACTGGACACCAAATTCCTCCTGTTCACATTTAGCACAGGAATTGGCTTAGGTGCCTTGTCAATTAATGGTGACTAAGAACAATGAACTGTTCTTGGGCACACTTCAGATTTATCTGTTTGTTGTAGCTAACTGGGTTCCTGCTGGAGCACCACCCTTTCCCTTTCTTGCCAAACCCTGAATACTCAGGACAAGGGACAAGATGACAACTGAATTTTGCCTAAGAAAAGCTGTGAGGCTGGAGCTCGACTATTGAAACCTTAGCCAGGAAGAGACATTTGCAAACAGAGACTTCCCAGAGCAGATCCAGCATCTTCCCAGAGCTGATGTGCAGAGAGCAGGGCTGTGTTCCCACCTCTGCTGTCCCTTGAACACTTCCAGGCACATGCCAGGGCCAATCAGATTTTCTCTTCATAACTTGCTGCAGCCTTCAGACACCTCTGGGGAGGTCACCTGGCTGCCATGCCTTGGGATTCAAAGCACACACCCCTTTCAGGCACTGCCTTCCCCACCCCATGGCTGAAAGAGTCAGGAAGCCAGGACTGCTGCTGAGCTCTGCTGGTGCCACCGTGCCAGTGTCACTGTGCCTGTTGGGGACCTGTAGCCCCTCACGTTCTGAACAAATCTTTTCTTCTTCACAGAGCAGCTGCCCCTCTTGTCTGCTGACAGAGCCTCCTGTCTGAGCAGGGTTCAATGACCAGGGTGTGCACACCTTCCTCCCATGGACACTCCTTCCTGGGTCACCCTGGATCTCACCAAGCACCACACTCCCAGCACCTCCCACACATGCAGGACACACACACCAAGTCAATTGAAATGCTACTTCCCTTCTTCTGCCATTGCCCCCTTTAACAACAAACAATAATTTTTAAAAGTACTAATCAGGCTGAGGAGAAAGAGACTGGTGGACATGTTATGGTTTGGATGAATTTCATGGTGACTGGCAATGGAATGAAACCCTGGCTGTGAGAGCAGGCAGAGCCTGCCTTTAGCCAGCCCACTGTTCACAGCACAGCCAAACAGACTCCCAGGCCAGGCCAAATGAGGGAAAGCACACGAGACAGAAAAGGAAATAAACCTTACACTGCTATTCCCACGAATCCCTTCAGTGGAACTACTCCCCAGATGATTCCCAAAATAACCGCAATGATCTGCCGGAACCAGTAGATCACATCTAAAAACTCGTCCTGAGGAGATAAAGCACAAGAAAAATTTTGGCATTTATTACATTCCTTTTTTTTTTAAAGCACCACACAATTAACAGGTGAAAATTTAGCATATTCAACACTTAGTTCTCCACTGAGTATAAAATATTGCACTCAGAACAGATAAAGCAGCTTGGGGCATTGTGCACCCTGGACTTCTCTGCTTCCACATTAAACACACAGCTTGGTCCTCCAATGGGCCAACTGCAGAGGCAAACGAGTCTCTAGTCCCCTTATTTACTAAAGGTGCAATAATAATCCCCTGGAATAAACATTTAAAGACCTGCTTATGCTTTAAGACTCTTCTACCCACTCTGACCCAGGCCCTCCTGCACCCGAGAGCTTTAAGGGCCCAGGGCAGCTCCAAAGCACAGCTGTACCCCACTGGTGCCACGAGAACTCCTGTGCCTCCCGAGCAGCAGGGGAGTGCTCGCTCCTCCTTGTCCAAGGGCCCACACTCCTGCAGCTATTGCAGCCTAGCAGTGCTGGCTCACACTATAATAAGATTCACTTCAGCTCACATATCTTTTTCCAGACTCTGCAGAACTGGGATTGTCCCAGCATCCCCCCAGAGACCAAAGCCTTTGTGATCCCCACAAAGCCTGTGGGATGGGCCTGTTCAGTTCCGTGTGGGAGACGTGAATCCATGTCAGATACAGACATTTCTCCTGGTCACTGCACTTGTCAAGGCAGTGCAGGCTTCAGTTCCCATCCTACTGTATCAAAACATTGGCACAGCTGTCCCTGCTCCCTTGGTGACTCCGAAATTCCAGCTCCATCTGCCAGAGGCGAGGGGGCAGGGATACACAAACCCCACCAGTTCGGGGAGCAACACAGATTCCTGTCTGTCCCCCGAGGAAACAGAGCATGCCCTTTCCTGCACCAGAAGCAAAGCCAAAAGCAGGGAGCAGAGACCCTGGAACACACAGTGTGCCCAGGCCGTGCAGGGGTCCGGCAGGAGCTCCGAGTGCCTCGTGGCTGTGCTGCTGGGAGCCTGCAGCACATGGCAGGCGTGCACAGGAAAACTTCAGAAAGCAGGTTCTATTTCTGGTGCTCCTTGAACTATACAAGGGAAATTTTATTTAATCCGAGAAGAGTTTTAACCACAAGCCAAAAGTAACTGAGGTGCCTTAACCTTGTGTTTCCCTTGGCTCCACGCCCAAAGAGCAAAGAGCTGGGTGTGCTGCGGCGCCTGTGCCTGCGGGGACCCGGCCGGGCCATGTGCCGGGTACGGGGATCGGGAAACACGGCTCCGGTTATCGGGGCGGCGGCCGCACTCGAACACATTTACCCCACAGGAATCCCCGCCGCTCACGGGGGCTGCGGGCACGGGGCGCTGCCGAGCGCCGCCACGGCCCCGGCACGGCCCCGCCGGGTCCCCTCAGGAGCTCCCCCCGCGCCGCGCCCCTCAGCGCCCCCTCCGCTCCCACCTTGTCGTGCCAGGCAGAGTCGCTGCGCAGCGCTTTGCCCCACACGGAGCCGCGCCCGGCCGCGCCGCCGTTGGCCACCGCGTGGTGCTGCGGGTGCGGCGGCTCGTCCCGGCGCCGCCCGCCGCTCATCCCGCTCGGCCGGGATCCTGCTCCGGGATCCGCCCGCCCGGCCCGGAACCGGCCCGGAACCGGCCCGGCCCCGCCGAGCGCCGCCAATCGCCGCGCGCACAGGCGGCACGTGACGGGGGCGGGGCCGCCGCCCTACGGCGGCCGAGAGGGGCCGAGGGGCTGAGGGAGAGGGAGGAGGGAGGAGGAGAGGGGAGAGGAGAGGGAGGGAGGAGGGAGGGAGAGGGAGGGAGGGAGAGGGGAGGAGAGAGGGAGGGAGAGGAGAGGAGAGAAGAGAGGGAGAGAGAGAGAGAGAGGGAGAGAGAGAGAGAGAGACGACACGACACGGCTGCCACAGGAGATGCCGGGGCACAGCCAGGCTGTGGGGGCTCCACAGGGCCGGAGGGTTGGGAGTCCTTAAATACACACTGTTCTTACCTGGTTATTCACCTGACCTTGGAGCAGCTGAACGCATGGGGGCTGTGGATAGAGTTATCACATGTGTAACCCTAAAGATTGGACTCTTTTTTATGTTCTCGCCTTCCAGGAGCAGGGTACTCAGACCAGTTGCACTCCTCCTGGACACTGTATGGGAATTACTCCTGTGTGGTGTGAGCAGGGTGTGTGTTTGGGGCTCACTCTCTGTTACCCTCCCCAGCATGTGATTATGTGGGTAGAGAGGGGCCCTAGTGATAATATTCCAGGTGCCCTTGGGCAGCTGAGCTTGGTGGTGCTGGGAGCCCTGGATCCCGTGGGGATCCTCAGCAATGCCAGTGGGGCTGAGTCCTGCACAGGAGCCTGTGTGGAGCCATTCCTCCCTTGCCTGCTGTGCACATCCCACTGCACTGGTACACCATGAGCTTCGCTGTTCCTTTTTCCCAGTAACAAACCCAGGGCCCAAGGTCCTGCGTTTCTTTTTGTCTCACAGACCTGGAAACACGAGGTGCTGAGCATCTCTAGAGCCTGGCTGCAGCTCCAAGTGCTCCAGCTTTGCTGCCAGCAGGACCTGCAGCTGACCCTGCATGGGCTGTGTGGGGTCAGCACAGAGGGAACAGGCAGGGGAGTCCGTGTCCCAGAGCTCTGATCACTTCCAGCCGAGGCTGTGAAATTTAAATACAGATTATGCAAGATACTTATGGACTTTAAAAGTATTTTGCCATGCTCCTGTGAGGACATCAGGCCCCTGATCACCTCCAGCCCCTTGGGCATTTGCCAGAGGCCAGGGGCTGGTCTGAGCCGAGGCAGCATGACCAGGAAGGGGACACACAGCACAGGGGTCATCGCTGTGTCTTTGGCAGGTCCTTTGCCTCTGACCCCCACGGCAGGGCCAGGACAGACATGTCCTGGCTCCAGCCTTGCCCCACAGACACTCCTCAGGTGCTTGGGGAGAGTGGAAACAGTGTCACCGTCCCCACTTCACAGGGGTGGAAACGCTTGCATGATGATGAAGAGGCCTAGGTCAGGGAACTGAACTGAAATTCACACTCTTAAAAAATACGGCTTGTTTTACTCCATGTCCATTGCCTGATCCTAAGAGAGAGAGAAGCAAATTAAAATTGGGCTTGAAAGAGCCAGAGGGAGGCAGGAGAGGTGCCAGTGGGCACACACAGGCCGTGGTAAGGGATGTGTGTTGGCAGACACGTGTAAGCAGGAAAGAAGGATAACATGGGCAGCCCTGGGCACGGGCAGGGAAGGCAGGAAGGGCCGGATGGGGCTCAAGGGACAGCACGAGGTGGCCCAGCCTGTGAGGAGCTGCCACGTGCCTACACCAGCTCCCCTCTCAGGAGGCTGGCTGGACACTTGCTAGTGGAACAGCAAGCCACCCCAGAGGGGCTGGAGGTGGGTCCTGCTCCTGCTGGGCTCCTGGGAACATCTGGACCCTGCTGAGGCTGGGCTTCTCCAGCACAGAAAACTCTGGGACCAGCCACAGGGTGGCAGCTCAGGCTGGCTGACTCCTGATTTTTTTTTAATTTTATAATTTTTTTTTAAGATTTTTGTTTTCTTTCCGTGTATTTTTTACTAAGAAGACAAACCTTTTGGCCCCCTCCTGTCCAGTTCATGGGCATGACAAGTGCTTTCCATGGCTTGTCTCCACTCTGACATAGCATTCAGCAGCACTTTCAACTCTACTCCTGCATTTTGCTTGCTTCTGAGCCCACAGCCTGTCCTTTGGAGGGGCTGCAGGCAGGACACTTGCTTCCAGCAAAGGCTCAGGAACCTCTGTGGCTCCCCAGAGGAGGCAATGGCCCTGCAGATTTCATCCAAGCAGCACGGGGACATGGAGAGGATGTCCCCAAGTCAGTCAGGCTCTTGGCAGAACAGGTCACTGGTGAGGCAGTGGGAACAAACTCCATGCCTTGGGCAGGGTCTGGCCAGGCTGCCAGAGGGCAAGGCCACTGCTTTCATGGCAGGGTTGAAACAGGATTTTTTGGCTCTTTAGCTGTTGTTTGCGGTGATGCTGGCAGGAGAATGGCAGCTGAAGATTACTTTTGTGTCAGTGCTCATTTCTGTTCTTCATCTGTGCTGCTCCAAGTGCAGCCTGTCTGCTCCATGCTGTCCCCTCAGCACCTCTGATCAGGGTCTGGCCCTCAGCCTCAAGTCCCCACATCTCCGTGGGCAGCGATGGAGTTCCTGGGAATGCTTAAGCAGAACAGCCCTACTCTGGCTGCCCAGAAGAACACTCCATCCCAGAGGTACTCCTGGTGTCTCCCTCTTCCACCTCCCTGCTCCTCTGCAGGCTGAATTCTGCCCTCGCTGTTCTGAGACCCCAGAAAATAAAGACAAATCTCTGGGAGGATGTCTGGAGGGGCATCACCCTCCCAAGGGGGATCCCACAGGACCAGAAGCTCCTCTTGGTGCCTGCAGGACTGTGATGAGGCTCAGGGTTCCTGATGGGAAGGAAACGTGAGCAAGACCTGCTGCCCTGGAGAGGCGTCCCGGGATCAGCCTGAGCCCTGCCTGGGGTGAAGGACAGGGGCGCCCCATCCCCGTTTCTCCAGGCTCTGGATTCCTGCCTGGGAATGGGGCACTTCCCCAGCTGCTCTCTGCTCCAGGCCACTTTTTAGTCCCTTTGAGGGGCTGCTTGATTCTCCCGGCCGCTGCTCCCTTTGCGTGGCCGCACTGAGGGAAGCCATGGAACCTTTCCGCGGAACCCCGGGGGCTCTGCTCCTCCAGCACGGACCCGTCCCGCCGCAGCCAGAGCCGAGCACAGGGTGAACCTCGGCCCGTGTGCCCTGGCAGCGCCACCCGCGGGCTGTGCCACCCTGTGTCACACCTGGCACGGTGCCGCCGGCGCCGCGCATCCCCCGCGGGACGGGGGGCACGCGTGGGCCGCTGCTTTCGTCTATAAAAGGCTGTCCCGGAGCGCCGGCCCCGCGGCCCCGGCCCCGCCGCATTCTTCTGCCTTGTATGGGCCGGGCCGGGCCGGGCCGGGCCCCTGGGCGCGCCCGCCCCGCCGAGCCGCGTCCGGCAGAGCCGAGTCCGGCAGAGCCGCGTCCCGCAGAGCCGCGTCCCGCAGAGCCGCGTTCAGCAGAGCCGCGTCCCGCAGAGCCGAGTCCGGCAGAGCCGCGTCCCGCAGAGCCGCGTTCAGCAGAGCCGCGTCCCGCAGAGCCGAGTCCGGCAGAGCCGCGTCCCGCAGAGCCGCGTCCCGCAGAGCCGCGTCCCGCAGAGCCGAGTCCCGCAGAGCCGCGTCCAGCAGTGCCGAGTCCCGCAAAGCCGAGTCCCGCAGAGCCGAGTCCAGCAGTGCCGAGTCCCTCAGTGCCGAGTCCGGCAGAGCCGAGTCCCGCAGAGCCGCCCGCAGCTCCGGCACGTCCCGCAGCGCCCGCAGCTCCGGGACAGGTGAGGCGGCGCCGCCGGCAGCGCCCCGGGATGGGAACGAGCGGCCGCGGCGGGGAGAGGGGCGGGATGGAGCGGGAGGGATGGAGCCGAGAGGAGCAGGGGGAGCAGCCCCTGCTGCCTCCGGGAGCAGAGGGAGGCAGTCCCGCCGTCCCTTCACCGCTGCGGGCTGGAGCTGGTGCCGGGGTCAGCCCTGGGGACAGGCCGAGGTGGCAGGAGGATCCCCGGTGTGCCCTGCCCATCCTGTACCCGGGCAGCCTCTTGCCAGGCCCAGCAGGAATGTCCCGGCAAGGGACAAGTCCCAGGTCCCTGAGCCAATCTGGGGGTAACTGCAGCCTTGGAGCTGCGACATCCCGGCTTCTCCGGGACGGCAGAGCTGCAGGAGCAGACCCTGCTGCCCGTGGCTTCACCCACTCCTGAGCTCTGAGGCTGCTCCAGTCTGGAACATCTGCTTTTCCTCCAAGTCTTTATGCCGATGACCAGAGCCAAGATCCGGATGCATGCGTGATGCTCCAGATATCTCCCCAGTGACCTGGGAGCAACTTCAGGCAATAAACTTATTTAAGGCAGAAAAGCTTTGTTTAGCTCATTTCCTTCAGCCTGAAGCACAGAGGGATGTTGTGTTTTGTTTAGTCTTTCCCATGAAAACTTGAAGTCCCCTTGGCTTCCCTCCCAGCATGCCCTTTTGGTACGAAATGTTTCGACTGTGATAAAAGCCAGGCAAGCTCTAAAACATGGATATATAGGAAAAGGCGGCGGCCGCAGCTGAATTCTTTGGAGTGGAACATCCCCAAGTGTTAACAACCATCGCTGGTGACCAAAGATGGTTGGGTTCCTTCAGTCGCTGGAATTTTTTTTTCCCCTCTCTCCCTGGCAGGCTCTGTGCGGTTGTAGGAGGAGTTTGCGGTCACCTCCCCCCTCCGAGGCGCTGCGGCCACATTCCCCCGGCGAGGTGAGCCCCTTAATTCCCCTGGGAATAATGGCAGACTCCGGCTGATCGCCCGAGGCCATGGAGACCGTGTGCCTGTGGTGCTTTCCCCGGGCATCGGAAGGTGCTGGGTGCTTTGCCCACCGAGGGTCTGTGCCCGGGAGGCTGCAGAACTTGTGCTTTGGAAGGCACTGCCTGTGTCACATGGTGAGGTCCTTGTCTCCTACACTTGGTGGGATGCAACTAGTCCAGAAACCACCTGCTGAACTTGCAGCTGATCCCCACAGCTGTGTGTGCACCTGGCCAGGTCTCCAGTGTGCAGTGGAAGCTGGGGGAGGGCTGGGATAAGCTCTGCCTCCCCGAGGGTCGCTGCACACTGCTCTGACTCCTGCTGCTGCCCTGCCCCTTCCTCCCTGGCATCAACGCTGCTGGCTGTGGCTGGGCTGAGACACAGCCCAGGGCTCGGGGTCTGCTTTCCTCTCACCTCCAGGCTCCCTTTCCCACAACTCTGATAAGGCCATACAACGAGCAGAATGGCAGCTGCCTCCATTCCTGCACTGTCGAGTGGGCTGAGGATTCCTCCTGCAGCTCTCTGGCTGGCAGTGGGGCTCCCCTGGCACCAGAAACCCTCACTGGGGAAGCTGAGAAATGCCACATTCCATGGGCATCCTGAGCAGGGCTGTGCTGGAGGGAAGGGACAGTTTAACAGCAAATGAAGCAGGGAAGGTGAGCTGCTCCCTGCTCCCTCCTGCAGTGTGACACCTGGTGAGCAGCCCTGGGGCTGGGAGAGGTGCCTGCAGAAGGCAAAGCTTTGGTGGAAGGAACAGGGCCCAGGCTGCTGCACTGCCCTGCAGCCTCCTGTGCCAGGGGGATGCTGCAAGGCACCACCTCACCCCACTGGCCCTCGTGCCACCCTGGAGGAGGGCTGGGCCTGCTGCCTGTGTGGGGCTGCAGGGTGGCTGCAGGTGGTGGGGGGCCAGTGCTTGCCCACCAGAGAATGTGGCCCCTTGTGGCTTGCTGGTACTCACAGCTCACTTTGGGAAGCAGCACTGGGCAGAGGTTTGACCACAGGCCCCCTGAGAAGCCAGTGTTTACCCTGCAGGAGTGTCCCTTGGGACAGCCCAGGCTCCAGGAATTGCTCCTTGCCTCCCTGACCCAAAGCATGCAGAGGAGGCACATCCTGCCTCTCCTGCCAGGACCATGTGGAGGAGCTGCTGCAGCAGATGTCCTCGCCCAGCTGTGCCAAGGATGGCAGGGCAGCCCCACTGCAGCCTCCTCAGCATTCCAGAGGTGGCTCCTGCTGGAGCAGCTTCTCAGGAGCCACCCTTGGGAGACCCTTAGTAGCATTTCCTGGGAGATCATGGCTTCTGGATACATGTGAACACCCCAGGGACTGGGGACAGGCTGCTGCCTCTGCCAGGGGAGCTGCCCTGTCCCCTGCCTCCCTGTCACAGCCCAGCAGGGACAGTGAGCTGGAGCAGCACAGGAGCTGCAGGGCAGGGTGGAAGCAGGCAGGAGGGGGAAGGATGGGGCTGGGATGGAGCTGCCTGCCCTGGCAGCACTGCCAAGGCCCTTTGGCCTGTCCTACCCTCCCCAGCACAGCCAGGAAGCAGCACCAGGATGGAGTTGCTTGCTTGGTTTTTACCAAGAAGGAAACACATGGCAGTTTATATTTCTGATATATATTGTATATATATATCTGTTTATATTTCCTCTTTCAAACTAAATTATTTACTAATTTATGAACTCTTTAGGTCAGGCCATGGTCCTTTGGGTTTGGCTCTCAGGTGGGGGAGGCACAAGCCTGGCAGGAGATCATTTTGTCTCCACTGCAGG